>JAINUG010000337.1:35000-95000 GCA_029706075.1 Aldrovandia affinis | reverse complement strand
AATCATATCACACACACCAGCAGTGCTGACACACACCTGCTCTGACCTGACAGGGTGTCTGATGCAGTCTGTAAACAGCTCTGCACCTGCCTTGTGATGTTTCGCATCAGCATGACTGACATGTTAAAAAATGATTTACATGATTTATATTTATTAATGAATACATTTACATTCATCAGGGGCTGTCGGGGTAACAATTAAAAACATTTAATCATCGTACGATGATGGAAAAAAAAACCCGATCATGTTTTACAAGCATCGCGGGATCACGCCCCGTGTGGACATTTTAACCTACTTTTCTCTGCTAGTCTCAAAGTCATACCACATATCTATCTGCTTTCAAACTGCGCGAAACGGTTCGCACTGACGTGCTCGACAATCTCTTTTTTTCTTCTTCAGGTTTTATGCCCGTGCTGTACAGATGAGGCTCGCGCACGCGCACGTCGCCGCCAACAGAAGGACCGCAGCCGCCAGTCCTCCCGCTGCGCTTAAGAAATTCCTGTCGTCGGCATCTATAAATGGCGCACGAGAAACACGCGTGCTGAACGTGTCGCGCTAATTCTGCGTGCCGGTAAAATGACAGGTCACCTGGAATGCCTTGTTAGGAGGACCCAACGTTGCGATCTGAAAATGTTTATAAAAGGACACAAATTTATGAATTAATTTAATTAAGAAAAGTGTTTTGGCTGCACATAATAGAGAATTCAGTGATGTATATAGGCTACCTTTCATAAACTTCAACTGACCCAGGATCAGCTTTCCCTGTGCCTAATCTCACCCTGATTCCATTAAATGTAAGACATAGACACCGATCTAGGGTCGGTGATTGGGCGCAGAGTCCGTAGCGTTGCCTTGTTCTCGGCAACGGTAACGGTCCAAATACGTTCCGTTGGTTTAGGTTTCCAGTGTATTCCATGCCCCGATTGATGGCAGTGACGTATGAATGAATCCTTGCTCACTTGTATGCGTTTGCTCAACTGGACCAGCCCTGGAATGTGGAAGAGTAAGACTGTGGTCTAGACAAGACGTGGAAGAGCCTCTCTCTCCTCCCTGGGCTGTCTGTCTGTCCGATGGCAAACATCGAACAGCGTCCTAAAGGGGACACGCATCGCATATAATTTTTGTATCATGAGGGAATCAGTTCTCAAAAAAATGTGTTAACCATGGTGACTGTACCAGAATGACTCACATAAAAAAAACACAAACAGCTACTACTTTGGTCTTGATGATGACGTCTGCTTGTTTTAAGTTTTCTTTCCGAATTTCCTCTGTAAAGATTAATCTACGGTAGGGTTACTCAACTCACGCTCCCCGTGGGGTTCAGCACTGCTGTGTTCCCGCCCTCCCTTTACCTGGGAGGCAGGTGTGAAGACGCTCTGGCCAATCAATTGCACTAATTGTTCAATTAACCTACCTGTGAGATGAGAAAAACTGAACCGAATTTGGGTTAGCGGGCCACAGACCAGAGTAACCGTGCTCTGCATTGCCTTGTATTTAAGCAGGAAGCGATTACTCCAGAAACAAATGGGAACATAACCGTTGAACCACTGAACTGCAGGTCACCTTATCCACTGAAATGTAAAAAAAAAAAAAATAGACTTGTTTTGCGGTTGACGGTGTAAGCTTGTGTTGCCGTCTAACACAGATGATACCAGACGCAACTGTTTTATGTCTGATGAGATTAAGAAAATGGGACAGGTAGTTCAGATAATGTGGCTACAATAATAACGTCCTCCAAGGTACCCAGAGACACGCACACCAAAAGCATTGCAGCCCCACTAATGTTCTACATTAGAGACTATGGGGAAACAAGGTTGTCCACGACTGATAATAATGCATTTGTTTTATGAAAATCCACCAATTATAAACTCCAGTAGACTACCAGTCCAGTTTTGCATTAATGTACATATTATCGTATGGGCGGCAGTGTTAGCATAATGGTTAAGCAACTGGGCTTGTAACGCAAAGGTTGCAGGTTCGATCCTAGGTGGGGGCACTGCCGTTGTACCCTTGAGCAAGGTACTTAACCTGAATTGCTTCAGTAAAATATAACCTGAATTGCTTCAGTAAAATATCCAGCTATATAAATGGATTGTATGTAAAGAAATGTGAACTGTGTAAGTCACTCTGGATAAGAGTGTCTGCTAAATGCCTAAAATGTAAAATGTAGAATCAGAAAACCAACCATGCTGTTTGATTACAACCATTTTTGGACAAGCAGGAACAACGCCGAGAAGCTGAGGCATTTACTTCCGATATATAAATGATATGTTACATTGTTATATACCATTATTGGAGCGCTGGGTCACACAGAGATAGCTCGGCACAGCCGGAGCAGCACAAGAGAATGCTGGGTCAATGTCGCCCCCTGGTGGAAACGAACGTTGCAGCTACAGGGTTTCTCAAATGCCTATACCGTAGCTGCTTAAATAAACAATCATTTTAGACACCAATCTGAAAGCTATAAATAAGCCGTTGTACAATAGTTACCTAACCCGAGATCGCAGAAGCCCTCATTAAATAAAAACAGTTCGCACTCTGACAAATCGGATTTTATAAATAGTTAACGTTTAAAATATATATATATCTATTGACCTTTTATTTCATGGTGTTACAGGTATGATATGCAGCTGCCAATAATGATGTCTATTACTGTATTACTGCACTGATCTCTTGCGCGAACAATGATTGATCATACCATGTATTAATGCATATCTTGTAAGTCGCTCTGGATAAGAGCGTCTGCTAAATGCTTAAAATGTCAAATGTAAAATGTTTTTCTTTAACTCTAGTCAGCGTGACTAGTCTGGCTTTGGTTATTATGCGGTTGTAAACTTGTAAGTTTGTGAATGCATTGTATTTTTCTAAATACTGGCATTGAATATGTGTTCAATAAAGTCACGTTTTAAATAAACGTAACCAACAGACTGTGCCTTTTTTAAATGTTATTTTCCAAAACAGAGTAGATTAAAGAGTAAACTTGTATCTACTTTAACTACTTACCATTCCATTTTGTCACTACCGAAATGATCACGTCACTACTGAAACTTTACCATATGTTTCGGTAGTGACTTTCGGTAGTGACAATTCTAGCTAACTTTGAGCATAACTAAAGAATGCTAGCAAGCACATGGATAGCATACAGAAGAGGTGTACACACATAAAAACATAATATTTTGCATAAAACCCCAAAAAGTTTACTTAAACACGCTTTAAAAAAAAAGTTGTTTTAGTTTTGATAAGCAGGCAGCAGCTGAGCTAGGACAATTATTGTAATAGGCCTGCATAAAGCACGTAATTGTTTGATGTCCTGCTCTCTGAAAAATGATCAGCACCCGTATCATTTCAGTTTACCATACGTGTGATTTAAGCTTGAAATGAATGGTGTTTTTTGAATAAAGTAAATAATTATCGTACCAGCAGAACAAGTGTTTCGCCCAGTGCTAGGCAACCCTGGCCCCGCCTCTTCGAAGTTCCCTCCAAACTGTCAGTGACGTCATAAAACACGATGATGTAGTGCCGCGACTGCTATTCGCGGGAGCGCGCCATCATGTGTCTTGTGTTTTTCGGCTGTTTTAGGGCATGTGGTCAGTGTCTTCTCTGCCGGCTGACGGACGGTCAATACTGTATTAATTTCTCATAAGTGTGTCCTTAAAATGTGAGTAAGACTAGGGATTCTAGATCAGGGGTCCCCAACCACCGGTCCGTGAGGCATTTGGTACCGGGCCGCACAGAAATAATAAAAACTTTAATTTTATTTCCATTTTATTGACTATCGCAGTCTGCAGGGTGTTTTATTTTGAAAAATGACCACTTCCGTCTGTGTGCCTCTTTTCCGCACTTGTCTCAGTTTTTTTCCATGCACCCCCCCGATCCGCCAGTCCGTGGAAAATGGTCTTGCATGAAACCGGTCCGTGGTGCAAAAAAGGTTGGGGACCTCTAGATGATAGCAGAGATGGTCCACTCCCGCGTTCTAACATGTAAAGTCTGTGTCCTACTGTTTCCAACATTCCGTGTTCATAGGGAGCTTGTTCTGTTCTTATTGCTTCAATGGAAAAATTGCCTAATTTAATAATAATGTCCTGGTCCTTATTAAAACCGTTGCATATTTTAACATCGTTCACCTAAATCAGGGGTGTCAAACTCATTCCATCGTGGGCCGAGTGTGTGCAGGTTTTTGTTGCAACCAGTGCATTACACCAGGTGATTTCAATTAGTTCCCCTCCTTGGTTGAAGAAGTCAACTAATTAGTGAAATCACCTGGTGTAGTGCACTGGTTGCAACAAAAACCTGCATACACTCGGCCCACGATGGAATGAGTTTGACACCCCTGACCTAAATCCACATAACTATTTACCTATTTTGCCCCGTATACAGGGGCGTCGTAGCGGGGGAAAGGGAAACTGACTACCTAGGGCCCCAAGTGGGGGAGGGCCCTTGAAAAGCCTGGAATTAAGAAAAAAACCATTTGTCTGCTATTTTAAATTTCTAAGTAATTAGTGTCATTACTAAATTATATTGGCTGAATAAATAGGTTGAGAGACTGAACTTTGTATCCATAAAAATATTGGAGGCTCTCTGGGCCCCCTCCCCTCTTCCCTCTCAAAAGCGCAAATGGTTTAGTCCGCCCCCCTTCATTAAGTAGGTATGCTACAATTCCCGTGCGCAGCGGCGGTCTAGATGTGCCTGTGTCCCTGTGCGAGCGATTACGAGAGACTATGGCCGTACCCCAAAATTGCAGGCTTTTCAAGGGCTGTCGGGGTTTTTTCAGCATATGTCTGCGATATAACGTAGTTGAAAACTCGATCCTCCATCTTGTTTCCGAAATTTGATTAAACATTGCTCGGTTTGGTCATACGCTACACTTCAGAGTCAGACTCGTGTTTAGTGCTTTCAAAATGATATGATATAAGGTATCCAGGACGTTAATATAACATTTTATCTTGTTTCTGGTGAAATTTCATTGAAATCTATCAATGCGAAATGCGATATTTTGACCCGGAATGTGAGATATCTTTGCCCAAATGCTCACTGCCTGCTGTGGTTTTTATGTAATTATGTGATTAATTGATTATGTAATGCAATTTAAGACCATTCAAATTAAGATATATCATATCTTTTTTAGAATGCTTCAATCTGCAATTACTGAAACTTTAATGCAATTATTTTTATTTTTAAGAAAGTTATGGGCATTTATGTTATTGAATCACAGCTTTTGTTTCAAGATCATTGAAAAAGAATAGGGGTCAATATGCACATTTCCGAGTGTAAATATTACCATAACTTCCTCAAAACTTAAGATATGAGAGTGAATAAGGTATCAAATTAAAGGTATTTTCATGCTCTATCTGGTGGTATACGTTTCACTAGATTTATAACATCTAAACATTTTGTAACATACCTACACTAAGATTTCGTCGCCAAACACGGCTAATCACGCTGACTGGTGCTGATGCTGGAGCCCGCAAGTTTCAGTCAATCATGTCTTTAAAGAAGAAAGTGAAGTCGGGGTATCAAAAAAGAAAAGAAAGAGAAAAAAGGCAAACTGAGGGAAAACAACTGCTCACTAATTTCTTTCAAAAGAAAGAAGAGTGGTTTAAGCTAATATCGGTACGTTGTTTCGATTGAACTAGGGCTGTCAACGTTAACACGTTAACGCATGCGATTAATTTCAAATGGATAACGCGTTCTCTTTTTTTTAATCGCGATTAATCTCATTTCAGTTTCACTCTCGCTAATGGCTGAAAGCAAAATGCGGGCAAACATACTACTGGTGATGGTGAAATGCATTGAAACTTTGTTTTTGAAGACTCATTTGATCCAGTTCTATAACAAGACAAGCTAACGTAGCTAGCTACATTATGATAGTTAGCTAGCTAGCTGGTAAATTAAGCAGAATCTAGCCTGTAGCCTGTTTCATTGTATATTATAAGCAGGTTAAGAGGCTAATATCAATCCTGTATGCTTCATGCTTGTATAGGGGCCTGTCCTTGTAGCAGAGAGTGAGCAGGAAGAAGATGTGATCTTTCTCTTGAGAAAGGAGGGCTGAATTGTGAGATTTCAAAAAAGCACATATCACAGATTTTTTGTGTGTATTATTTGTTTAAATGTGGTATAAGCAGTTCATTAGCGATTACACTAATAACCACTACAGATTCATGTGTATAGTTGTTGATTCAATTCTAAAAAATTCTAAAGATGCGTGAGAGTCATGGATCAAGAGGGGAAGGGGGCCCACAAGACTGCATATGTATAGGGCCCAGAATTGTGTGCTACACCCCTGCTTGTATACACTATATGGCCAAAAGTCAGTGGACACCCCTACTAATTATTGAGTTCAGGATAGGCCCCTTAGTTCCAGTGAAGGGTATTCTTAATGCTACAGGATACGAAGACATCTTAGCCAATTGGGCGCTTCCAACTTTGTGGCAACAATTTGGGGAAGGCCCTTTGCTGTTCCAGCATGACTGTGCCCCTGTGCACAAAGCGAGGTCCATAAAGACATGGTTAGACGAGTTTGGTGTGGAGGAACTCGATTGGCCTACACAGAGCCTCCGCTGGCAGACTGACTGCCCCATCCCTCCGGGCGCCTGGCAGCCGCTCCTCGCGGTCTCGCCTCTTCTCTGTCCTGGTCCCTCGCTGGTGGAACGACCTCCCGCAATTGGTCAGGACTGCGGAATCACTTCCAATCTTCCGCAAGAGACTCAAAACCCACCTCTTCAGACTCCACTACCCCTGATCTCTGTCCATCTAGCTAAATTGTCTTCACCACTGTCTACTTGTTCAACACTATACTCTTTACTAAAAAAAAAAAAAAAAAAAAAAACTGTACATTTTGTAAAATGTAAAATACCTTTTCCTTCCCGGTGTTACAGGTATGGTACGCAGATGCCTGCAATGATGTCTATTGCTGTATTCCTGCACTGATCTCGTGCGCTAACTGTGATTGTTCCTACCATGTATTGATGCACATCTTGTAAGTCGCTCTGGATAAGAGCGTCTGCTAAATGCTTAAAATGTAAAATGTAAAAAATGCAGAGCCCTGACCTCAACACCATTGAACACCTTTGGGAGGAATTAGAACGCAGATTGCGAGCCAGGCCTTCTCGTCCAATATCAGTGCCTGACCTCACAGATGCTCTTTTGGCTGAATGGGCACAAATTCCCACAGACACACTCGAAAATCTTGTGGAAAGCCTTCCCAGAAGAGTTGCAGCTGTCATAGCCGCAAAGGGGGGTCCAACTCCATATTAATGCCCATGGTTTTAGAATGGGATGTCCAACAAGCTCATATAGGTGTGATGGTCAGGTGTCCACTGACTTTTGGCCATATAGTGTAGGTATTTATTTGGGCAATTCGTTGAACAGAGCTCTTTTCTCATGAGGTTTTTGTCTAAGAAGTGCTGTCCTAAAGCTCAGAGAAATTAACGAGAAAACTGCTGTTTCCAGTGGAAGAACATTGTTCTTGCAGCAGTATTCCCCCCCAGTAAATATTCTCGCAGTAAATGCCTTAATAAAACTTACGATAAGCATCCATCATTCTCTCTCATCCAGCATTCTCTCTGTACACCAAGTCACTTGGCTCTGTTATTTCTGCTCATGGTTTTTCCTATCACTGTTATGCCAATGACACTCAACTCTTTCTCTCCTCTCCATCTGATACCCAGGTCCCGGCACGGATCTCTGCATGCCTGGCTGACATCTCCGCATGGATGTCCACCCACCACCTGAAGCTGAACCTGGGGAAGACAGAGCTGCTCTTCCTCCCTGCGAAGGGCTCCCAGACGATTGATGCGTCAATCACCGTGGAAGGCTCCATAGTGTCTCCATCCCAGTCTGCCAGGAGCCTTGGAGTGACCCTGGACAACCAGCTGTGCTTCTCGAGCCATATTGCAGTGATCACTCGGACCTGCCGATTCTCCCTCCACAACATCCGGAGGATCCGACCGTTCCTCACCCAAGAGGCCACTCAACTCCTGGTCCAGGCCCTGGTGATCTCACGTCTGGACTACTGCAATTCCTTGCTGGCAGGCCTTCCGGCCTGTGCCATCAAGCCACTGCAACTAATCCAGAATGCTGCCACTCGCCTGGTGTTCAACCAGCCGAAGTTCACCCACGTCACCCCTCTACTCTCCTCTCTGCACTGGCTCCCCATCGCAGCACGCATCAGATTCAAGTCACTGGTGCTTGCTTTTCAAAGCGCCAGAGGTACTGCTCCCCCTTACCTCCAGTCACTCATCACTCCCTACACCCCTCCCAGACCCCTCCGCTCCGCCTCCTCTGGCAAACTGACTGCCCCATCCCTCCGGGCGCCTGGCAGCCGCTCCTCGCGGTCCCGCCTCTTCTCTGTCGGTCAGGACCGCGGAATCACTTGCAATCTTCCGCAAGCGACTCAAAACCCACCTCTTCAGACTCCACTACCACTGAACACTGTACATCTAGCCAATCTTTCATCACGACTGTTTACTTGTTCTACACTATTTTACAAAAAAAAAAAAAAAAAAAAAACACACTAACCTTTTCTTTCCCAGTGTTACAGGTATGATACACAGACGCCTGCAATGATGTCTATTGCTGTATTACTGCACTGATCTTGTGCGCTAACTATGATTGTTCTTAACATGTATTAATGCACATCTTGTAAGTCGCTCTGGATAAGAGCATCTGCTAAATGCTTAAAATGTAAATGTAATGTAATCCATCACCTTAAAACCAAGAACACATCTTACTCCAGTATAGGATTGTGTCTGTGGTGAGCAATAGTATGTTTTGTTTTTAGTATTTTCATCGCTGCTCTCATTTCTAAAAATAAGTAAATACGCTTTTTTTTATCATGTTCTAAAATTATGTGGATTTCTTTTCAAAGCAATGGTTTTACTTTTCTCCAGGTAGTCAAACCTCTTACAAATAGACACTAGAGGGAAGCAGAGACCTGTATCTGGCCGTCCAAGAGCACTTGAGTCGGTGATTGTGCTACTAGTGGGACTGGTATTTTTTTGATTGGGCAGAAGTGGTATCATCAGTTGCCAGGGGAATTGGGAGCCGCTAGGTAACGTGAATAAACGACAGCAACATATAACAAAATTATTTTAACAAAGCACACTTGCAAGTTTGGGTTTCATTCAAAACCTCATGAGAAATTGATTAGAAGTCTTAAGGAGGGAGTTTCTTTTAAATCTTAAATCAAGTAACCAGGAATACCCCTGGCCCTGCTCCAAATGTTCATCCAGTTCTTTTCAGCGAGGCCGATTCCTTGAAATCACGTGGAAGGCAGTATAGGCAATGTGGCCACAAGAGGCGCCCTTCACCAACGTTCACCAGCGAAAGACCAAACAAGACTCTTCACCGTCTGTAACAATCGCGGAACTCCGGCTGAATTGGTAATGACAATAAAGTTGTAAAAAATCTGCCACCGTTTCTCTCCAATTGTAATGTGTGTTGGGTATCCCCCCGCTGCTGGTGTTGTGTGGCGGGGGTTTCCCTTGTACCTGACCCTGGAATTGGGAGGTTGCAAATAGTCTTATACATTTTCTTTATCTCTAGCAGGAGTTGTAAAGTCATTTTGTTCATTTTTGCCGAGGGACTTGGAGCAGCATCTCTGAAAGATTTTGACTGCTTAGCTATATGTCTAGATTCTGATCATTTCTAAGATTATGATTGTTTTAATATTCCGGCTTCTGACAGTTTAAGATTCTAGATTATGATTGTTTTAATGTTCCGGCTTCTGACGGTTTAAAATTCTAGATTATGATTGTTTCAACATTCTAGATTGTGGTAGTGCTAAGACCTATTTGAGATTCTGATCGTTCTACATTTTTATTGTTTATTGGACAGATCTGCTGATCTAGCATCTAGATCTAGCGTCTGTAGCCAGGGACCTCTCGTCTGAAACTGCATCTGGTCCTGTGTAATATAATACAATGAAGAGTAAAAGTAGCCTAGTTGTAAATCCTGTTACAGCGAGCCTCTGTTTGGAAGTCTATATGTTTTGTGATGACAACAAAGCGTGGCGGCGGCAGTTTTTGATCGATGTGGCGAAAATTGCCTGTCTGCCAAATGCCTGTAATGTAAAATTAAAATCTCCCAGATTTGGAGTATCGCATCTCAAACAAATACAAGCGTGAAGTTGAAGTATCTCACTGATGCGATTAACCAAGCAAACACACGGAGGCCCAGAATGCAAACCGTTAGTGCAGACCTCTACAATAAATTGCTGTTAAACACGCTTTAAAAAAAAGTTGTTTTAGTTTTGATAAGCAGGCCGCAGCTGAGCTAGGACAATTGTTGTAATAGGCCTGCATAAAGCACGTAATTGTTTGATGTCCTGCTCTCTGAAAAATGATCAGCACCCGTATCATTTCAGTTTACCATATCTGTGATTTAAGCTTGAAATGAATGGTGTTTTTTGAATAAAGTAAATCATCATCGTACCAGCAGAACAAGTGTTTCGCCCAGTGCTAGGCAACCCTGGTCCTGTTTATGGTCTTTGCTCCATCCGAACCACCGAATACATACATTTGATTAATTTTTCCGCTTAATGGGCCTCATTTATCAGGCAACATACGAACAAAATTTCTCGTAATTCCTTCGTACCATCATTTTTACACGTGAAAATTGGGATTTATCAAAGTTTTCGGGAGTCGAACTTGTTCGGACGTGCGATGGAAATTTACGAAAACCTGAGACAACACGCAGTGTGTGTAAACTCCGCAGTTTGTCTTTTAACTCGAGTCTTTCATTTTTATTGATGTCATTAAGTAGGCTTCTTTGTCTACGCATTTTGTGCTGAAGTACTGAAATATCATAAAGAAAGATAAATGATAAAGAAACTAACATAAATTGGTTGCGAATACTATTTTAATTAAGTAAAACAAAAATGTTGGGAATGAATAATAGCATTACAAAGAGTTACTATGATTTAATAATTGCAGTTTTGTTTTTAAATAATTAATTGATGAGAAACAGGCCTACTATTTAAAGGTCCAAAAATGCTGTAGTCCAAGCTTGCAATGGACCTTGCGCTATTAGAGGAATTGGCGAGATCGCATTTTCAGGGACCGGTCTGACTTTCATGATCCCTAGAACCCTTCTACTGAGGCTGTGCAACATCTTAGAGCCAGACTTAACAAGGCAAACGAGAAGATCTTGGCTTTTTGGCCACTGGCACTTTCCAAAGTGGGCGACCGTTCTGGAATATCCCAACCCTCCATGAGCCACATACTGCCCGGTGTGCTTCATTCCATTGTTAAATTAGCCCCGGAGTATATTCGATTTCCCTATAGTGCACAGAGCCAAATTGGTGTCAAATAGGCCTTTTTCAATCTGGCCGGCCTTCCTAATACGAGCGGTGCCATAGATTGTACCCATGTGCGCATTAAAGCTCCATCCACCGACACCTTTGCCTGTTTGAATAGGAAGGAATATCATTCCATCAACGTCCAAATTATATCTGACGCAGCTTGTTATCTCCTCAATGTTGTTGCGTGTTGGCCTGGGGGAACGCATGATTCATTTGTTTTGCAAAACTGCGAAACTGTGCGGAACCGCTTGGCACATGGGTGGCTAGCCCATTGTTTGACATTTGGTAACTTCAAACCTGCATTGTCAACGTTTTATCTAACCCTCCACGTTCCTCCCGTCCTTAGGGGATAAGGGTTACTTGCTGGAGTCGTGGTTGATGACCCCACTGGCCAACCCCCTGTCACCGCGTGAGGTGCGCTACTATGAGGCGCAGATTCTTAGTGATCAACGTTTATTGATCTCTGGCACTCCAGGCCCAGGGCTGCTGACCTCGGGGGAGGCTGGACTCGTCAAGTACGCGTGACATCACACGACGTCACATGTAGGTTTAAGGCAGGGCTTCCCAAATGTGGTCCCGGATGGCCGCAGGGAGGGTCTGCATTGTTTTTTTGTTTTCACCTTAAAATCAAGCAACCGATTTGAACCCAAGAAGCCAGGCGAGGTGAGTTAACTGTGCAATCGACCGCGCGTGATCGATCAATCAAGTGCTGGGTAAAAAATGAAAACCAGCGCACCCCTGCGGCCCTCCAGGACTTGATCCGTGGAACCCTGGTTTAAGGGTTTAAGGGGGAAAAGGTGGAGGAACGCTGAGTCGGGCCTCCAACTGTGACCTCCAGGATGAGGATTGTGATTCCCACAGCAAGCACGACTGCTGGAAGATTTTCACTTTGGAAAATATGAATCAATTCATTACAGTCTTAATTCTGTCTGAACGAATCTGTGTTTATGCACATAGGACAAACTTCCGCAAAATGTTAACCCTTCGCGATTTTAATCCTTCACGATAACTATAACAGGCTGGGTTATTGTTGAATATGGACGTCAAAATGGGCCATGGACATTTTGAGAATTCCACTGAGACTGGAAGCCCTAATCTTAGAGAAGAAATAAAAATAGTCAACTATTTTGACTGTTTTGCTGGTTACTTTGAGTAACCATGCACAGGCTATCTCTTTAGAACGGAGTTAAACTGAGTCATGGATGTTGTTTTAGCTGTTAAAGCTGTTTTTTATCTGTATTTTACCGAAACCTTTCTTTGAAGTTTTAGTTATTGTTTACTGGACTGCCTTTTGTTTGCAGGCTGATAATAATGTAGGTGGCATTCAGATGTTGAAATACCTGCACCCTGTTCACTATCCCCAGTGCCTGGCCCTGACGGTATGAGAGAATACGCCAGCATATTCGACGGGGCACTGGCGGTGGCATTTCCAATCAAGTAGGACCGGCTGTGACAAGTGGAACCGGTTATGACCCATTAGGATCGTACAGTTCACAGCCCTTTGACGGAAGGAAGGGCTTTTGCAAAAACATCTGCTCTGTTTTTGGGGCGGGATTTTGAGGCACCGTTTTTTCCATTTATATTTTATATATTTTTTTAAATGGGTGATGCTGTGAAGTTGAACCACGTCGGTGATTTTCTCAACTCATCAAACGTATCTGCCCCTGGGGGGGGGGGTAATAACGCTTAACCCCTGGAGGAGCGCTGTCGCACTATGACTATTATTCTAGAACATGCCTTAAAATTCTAGTTGATTCTAATCGATGACGTCATACAGGGCTGCTAATGGCGTCATCAAAGAACTGTGAAAGTCCAGAATAGAAATGTTTAAAAAACCTCACTCCTCGAAGGGTTGAAGCCCCACTTTGGTTCCTGTGGCTGCCTGTGGCCCCCACCTTTGGGCCCCCGAAGTAAAAACAGAGCAGAGGCCTGGATTTGGGGGGCGGGTGCGGGCTGTGAGTCAGCATTTAGCCAGAGAAGTAAAAGTGAAACGGTGGGACAGCGGGACTTTCCAGTGTAACGTTGGCTGCCTGCCAACAAGATACCATGGGTTACACAATCACCACATCGCCTGTGTGCCAACACATTCAAATAACTAGAAGCACACACACAAAAACGAGAGCGATTTTGCACCTTAAACCTTTTTACACAAAAATGCATGCATTTTGCAGCATTTCTGGGGATTTCTCCCAGGATTTTAGGGAAATTTCCCCTGTGACAGTAGCGATAATATATTTGAAGACGACTTTTGCAGATATGACTAATAGGAAGACGCAGTACTTGATGACATGCCCCTTTTCTTAAATGTTGCTAAAAAATGTTCCCTCTCTTCCAACATTCCAGATCCATGCCCTGACTCATCATCCACCATTTTGTGCTGGCTCTGAGCGCATCAGTCAGGTGGTAAGATGGCTGCCTGCGCTCCATCGCACCGCCTGTTCTCCCTCTCTTACTCTGACCCGCTCGGTAGGGGACGGCAGAGGACCGCCTGGAGTCTGTGTAACATGATGCAATCAATCAGGACCCAGAGAGGTGAGGGCGGGAAGAGTGCGGGGGGTGGGGGGGGATTTGATAGTTTTGTAGCTGAAACACGACCGGGGCTTTCTGAAGACGCTGTGCACGATGTTGAGCAAACAGCAGGAACTCTGTACCACAAATACGCCTTGGCTGGGGTTCACTGAGACTGGCATTATCGCGCTACCGCCACCTCGCCCACAACACGCAGAGCCCACAATAACGCGATCGCCCTCAGCCAATGGGGGAGACGCACACCATAAGCAAAAAAAACGATAAGAGGACATCGGGCGGCCTTCGCTCCTTGGCAGTGTAGCTCAGGTGGAGATCGCTGGAGGCAATTAGAATTTTACACAAGGGCAAAAGGCAGCGGGCGGCGTGATGGATGCAAAGGTTCTTAACTTACTGGAAACGGTAAATGTGTGGGGCAGGGCTGGGAGTTTCCCAGATTTCTACATCTTTTACTCCTGGAGGTTGTGTGTGCGTTCGTTTCAGATCAGGCTACATTTTTCCCCCATGCTTTTATTAATATTTCCTCAAAGCTGAACCCCACCTAATCTATATTAAGACCTTTTAGTAAGTATTGTACAGTAGGAGCTTGTAGTAAGAGCTTGTAGTAAGTACCCTGTAGTTAGAGCTTGAAGCGAATAGTAAGTACCCTGTAGTGGGCACACACACACACACACACACACACACACACACACACAGGGTGAAGGGGAAAGGGCTATTCCGTTACTACACTTTTGGAAATGAGCACAGGGATGAGGGGTTTCCCCCCAGAAAGCATTTTTTCCCCCGCCTGACTCTCCGCCATTTTGTAATGACCGTGCTGTAAGATGGCTGGATCGGCAGCGAAATGGCCGCTGGTTCTCTCACTCTTATCCTGGCTGCCGGCACCGCTGATCTTCAGTGGGAGGTGCCGGAGCGCCGGCCTGGCAGTGTGAGACATGGTGCTGCCAGGGGCCTTGCCAAACTGGCCCGGGGGGGTGGTGTGCCACTGTAGCAAGATGGGGCTTTCTAACAGGGCTTGGCATGCTGTTTGGTTTACTATAGTATACTACAGGTGTGTGTACACACTCACATACACACACACACACACACACACACACACACACCTCACTCCCTCTCTCTCTCACACACACACACACACACACACACACACACACACACTCACCATCTCTCTCTCTCACACACACTTAACCTCTCTCTCTCTCTCACACACACACACACACACCTCTCCCTCTCTCTGTCTCACACACGCTCTATCAATGTGAATTATTGTAAAGCCAAGAGTCAAACATTTGAATGACATAGTTATATTAGACAGTAATCTAAATCAGTTGACATCTAGCATTTTTATGTTTACAGTCAGAAATAGGGTACGCAGATTTAAATATATTGTAGTTCATGATATTATAAATAGTTATTGTAATGATAGTTATTAAGAAAAATTCTGCTCTGATAGTAGCAATACTGTGCCACGACTGTGAAAAGATTTAGCACCTCAACCCAAAAAAACAAACAAATAAGGTTTAATCTTGTATTTAAAAAGCTGCTGTGCTGTGTGGTGATAACCCACCCACATTAACATTAGCACCAGCGACTACTTCACAGTGGACAAGTTGACAACGGTCAATTAGGGCAGCAGTTCTCAACCTCGGTCCTGAGGGACCCCTTGTGTATCCCGGTTTAAACTGTGTATGCTGGTTTACATTGTGTATGCTGGTTTAAACTGTGTATGCTGGTTTAAACTGTGTATGCTGGTTTAAACTGTGTATGCTGGTTTAAACTGTGTATGCTGGTTTAAACTGTGTATGCTGGTTTACATTGTGTGTGCTGGTGACCCACTGTGGTTTAAACTGTGTATGCTGGTTTAAACTGTGTATGCTGGTTTAAACTGTGTATGCTGGTTTAAACTGTGTATGCTGGTTTAAACTGTGTGTGCTGGTGATCCACTGTGTATCCTGGTTTTTGTTACAGCCAATCTCTTGATAAATTAATTAATTTTTTAAAATAATATAGCCTTAAGAGAGTAAATCATGCTTTCATGGAAAGGAAAAGTGTCTAATTAAGAACAGTTAACAGCTAGTTACAATTCAGAGGTTGCACTTATAGTTGGAATGAAAACCAGCACACACAAGGGGTCCCCAGCATGCACAGTGTAAACCAGCACACACAGGACAGAGTTTGAGAACCACTGATTCAAGGGCTAGCCGGATTAGTGGCAGTGCAACACAAGGGCAAGGTACAATTTTAGTGTGTCATAGAGTCCTATGATGTAACATCCTTGTTTATATTACTGTTTGAGTTCCTCAATACATTATTGGTAGGGACAAAAACCTCCGTTCCGCACCACCTAATATTTATCATATGGAGAAGTTTGTTGTTTGTGCACTATTGTGCACACCATGTCTTAAAAGCCACTTTAATAGCTCACAATTTATGTGGTTAATTTAGGTACAAATCATTGGTGAAAAAAAACATGCAATATGATCAAAATCAGGTATCATATTTAGACAAAAACACAGAAAATATTTGCCAAAATTGTGTTTATTCAGACATGACAGCCCCAAACCAAATAGTTGAGTGCACACAGGTCAGACGATGGCAAAAAATGATCCCCCAAAAATACAGCATGTAAAAAAGGAGAACCGTTTACTGTTTCCTGTTCCTGTTCCGGTGTGCGGTAGTGATGTCGCCAGCAGACGGGACAGGAGATCTCAGTTCTTCTCTTTGGCGAACCGATAGAAAAGTTCCGCCACGTCTCCCTGGGAGACCTTGATCCAGCCGTCCTGTTTCATGTGGTACACTGCAGAGCACACACAGAGCTCGTCACGTTTTAAAACACTCCCTTATCCCTCCCAGACAAACGCTCACCACATCAGAGAAGCAACCCCCCCCCCAAAAAACCATTATAAAAAAAACGAGCGTGTTTTTCTATCATGAAATCCAGACCAGGAAAAATTGAATATGCTTTCAAAAACCAATTTAAAATATATTCCTTTTTTCTGGGTCCTCAATTTCATATTTGAAAAATATGCAATTTTTTTCCATAATGTTTGTTTTCTTCTTCGGGACCAAGCGTGGATTGACCTGTTTAACTAAATGGCTGCCTTTGTTACATTTTTAAAAGAAACAATTTTTTGGGGGGGTTTTGGCTGAGATAAGCTCGCCCCTCAAAGACGCTTGAGGAAAAACAGGAAAAGGTCTTACTGTTGACAGCTCCCCCAGAATAGGCGTCCCTGCACGTGGCGTGGAAGACGGCTCTCTGGGCCAGGTCGTAAGCCTCGGGCACCGTCAGGTCGTACCTGTAGCCGCTGTCCATCACCCCGTAGGCGTAGGAGTTACCTGATCCCGTGGAGAACATGTTCCCACTCATCCGCGTTCCAGTTTCATCAACATAGTACAGCCCGGGACCCTGTGAAGGGAGGGGGTTAAGGATTAAAATCCCCACGTAGCCACACAGTAATTTTTTAGGACCCTTTTTTTTTAACACATTTTCTCCAAAGCTTTCAATTATCCTCCCTCTCCCGGGCAACTCATAATGCCCCCGCAGGCCACAGTGGGTACTGGCATGGTCTGTATTTGATATCAGACTGTGGGGAAAATCACTACTCTGAAACCCAGTGTGTGTGTGTGTGTTTGTGTGTGTGTGTGTGCGTGTGCGTAGCAGGAAGAGGCAGGCTGAGTTTGATTTGATTGGATGTTATTTTATGTTTTATTTCAGGATTAAACTTGTCTGCATTTTTTCTAGTTTTCTGAAAATTCAAGCCGAGTTGGTGGCATTTTGGCTAACGGTTTCAGCCTACTCTGTAGGATTCCTATGCTCCAGCAAGAACCATGTCTGCTATTGTTTTTAACCAATTATTATTGTTATTTTTTTTTTGGACTTGTTTCAGATTTTTTCCTGTTTTTCTCCCAATTTATTGGCCAATTATAGCCTCTATTTATTTTGATTTGCCCTCCCCACACGAATTCACTGCACCTCTCTACAAGGCAAGCTAATTCTCCGAGGGTAGCTAACTCTGCTTCCTTCGAGATGGAATTCGCCCACCCACGTTCTGGAGACACCCATACGTGCTTCTCAGTGAGTTCATGCTGGCTCTCCCTCTTCCCTCACCCTCCTCCCTTCCCCCTGGGGCGGACAGCTAAACGCCGCCCCCGATCGGGGCTCCCCACCAGGGCTGGTCTAGTACGGTCGGGTTTCGAACCACTACCATGATAGGCAGCTCACAGTCATAAAAACCAGCCAATATAATATATACGCCATTTAGCAGACGCTTTCATCCAAAGCGACTTACAGTAGGGAATGCATACATTTTCAGTATATGTGGCCCCAGTGGGGATTGAACCCACAATCTAAGCGTTGCCAACACCATGCTCTACCAACTGAGCCACAGAGAACCAATATGGGCGCGTTAGACCGATAGGCTATCGGAGGCCCCGTTTTTAACCAATTTTTAACCCCGATTCTCCCAATTTGGAATGACTGAAAAATCTCCATAGACAGACAGCCCACAGGGCTTCTGGGTAAATAAGACACAAGCAGTAAGGCACTGTCACCTTGTTGTCCCAGCCACAGATCATGGTGCCCATAGATAGGCCCATCCCTCTGTAACCAGCCACCATGTTGCCCAGCAGCTTGGAGGCAGCAGCCACCGAGATCCTCTCCTTGTTCCTGAGCCTGAATATCCTGCGGGAGTGGGGGAGAGAAACACAGGTTAACTATGCGTCCGTATCCCATTACGGCAGGGGTCATCAAATCACGGTCCTCGTGGGCCGAGCACTGCTGTTTTTCCCACCCTTCCTTTACCCTGGCGGTCAGGTGTGAAGACATTACATTACATTACATTACATTACATTACAGGCATTTAGCAGACGCTCTTATCCAGAGCGACTTACAGTTTTACATTTCTTTACAATCCATTTATACAGCTGGATATTAACTGAAGCAATTCAGGTTAAGTACCTTGCTCAAGGGTACAACAGCAGTGCCCCACCTGGGGATTGAACCTGCAACCTTAACGTTACAAGCCCAGCTCCCTAACCATTACACCACACTGCCTGCCAAGACACTCTGGCCAATCGATTGCATTAATTGTTCAATTATTTACCTGAGAGAAAGTAAAACCAGGACCGGATTTCATTAGAGCAGGTACTAGGCTGGTCTAAGCCAGGGGTCACCCTAGTCCTGGTCCTGGGGGACCGCAGGGTTCTGCTGGTTTTTGCTTTCTCTTAATTGCAACCAATTTAGACCAAGAAACCAGGCGTTAAGTGAGCTACCTGTCTAATCAACTGCTTCTAATTGATCAATTAAGCGCTGAGTAACAGTGAAAACCGGCAGAACCCTCTGGGATTAATTATGAGCGCGTGAGTGACTGAACGAAGGAGTAGATTTAAGGGTATGTTTGTCCCGTCCCACCTGCACTCCTTGGCCAGCATCCTCTCCCAGTACATACAGTCAGCCGCACCCCCCGACATCGTCCCCAGCAGGTACGGGTTTATCTCAATCACCTTGTTACACAATTGGCCACCTGGAAAAGAAAGCTTGTCATGGTACTTTGAGCGTGAGAGCCGACCCCGATGTGTCTTGTTGTCCTTCCGTCTCGGTCTTCCGTCTGTCGCTCTCTGTTTAGCCTAGCGCTAGTTTGAGAAAGTTTAATCCAAAGTTCGCCAACATTTCCAAAGTACCGTAAAAATATCTTTACCTTAAAAGTAGCCTTCATTTGGTCTCGTGGTTACAACATTCGATGCTGGCCACTGCGGTTAGATCCCGCCGGCCGCCCCACCAGCCACGCCAGAGTGTGTGTGTGTGTGTGTGTGTGTGTGTGTGTGAGTGTGCCTCCTTACGTGTTTGTGCGTGTGTGTGTGTGTGTGTGTGCATGCATATGTGTGTGTGTGATTGCACATGTGAGTGTTACGTGTGCCTCCTTACACATGTGCGTGTATGTTTGAGTGTGTGTGTGTGTGTGTGCGTGTATGTATGTATGTATGTGTGTGTGTGTGTGTGGCGCGTGCGCCTCTTTGCACGTGTGTGTATGTATGTATGTGTGTGTGTGTGTGTGTGTGTGTGTGTGTGTATGTATGTGTGTGTGTGTGTGTGTGGGCGCGTGTGCGTGTATGTATGTATGTGTGTGTGCGTGTGTGTGTGTGTGTGTGTGTGTGTGTGCTTTGCGTGTATGTGTGTGTGTGTGTGTGTGTGTGTGTGTGTGTGTGTGTGTGTGTGTGTGTGTGTGTGTGTGTGTGCGTGTGTGTGTATGTGTGTGTGTGTGTGTGTGTGTGTGTGTGTATGTGTGTGTGTGTGTGTGTGCGTGTATGTGTGTGTGTGTGTGTGCGCGTGCGCCTCTTTGCACGTGCGCGTTTACACGCATGACACTCACTTATGTAGGACCCTGCAGAAGCCCTGGAGTCCACCGCTACCATCACCCCGTGCTGGAATTTAAAGGCAAGAGTGGTGGTCCCATGGTCCAGATTGATTTTCACGCCCTCCACCCCGTCCGCACTGCTGCAGAATGGCCTCAGGAACTCCGCCGGCTGCACACACATCAGAGCGAAATGGACCGACGGCTCAGTGTTCGGCACGAGGGCGGGAAACACCGAGACCAAGACAGACACGGATGCCAATTACAGCGTCATTACACTCTGCTTTAATGTCAAACAGGGAGCTTCGACGGGTTCGAGTTTAACGCGTGCCCACACTGGAGTAAGTAGGCCTACACAAATTCCGTATATACCTCTTTCTAGCGAAGGCTCTTATCCGGAGCAATTTTGAAAACTATGTACATAGTCGCTTTCATATAGGATACTGGATACTGACGTTCAGTAGTACAATAGAGGAGGAGTCGACCTGCTCAAGCTATTCAAAAAAATAATAATAACTCGGGGACAGTTATACAGTTGCCTACTTTATTCACACACCAAAAAGGATGAATAGTAGTCGTTCTGCGGGCCCAGTGCTATTCTAAGTGTTGACACCACGCTGTTTGCGCACCGCTGTTATGGCCGTTGCATTATGCGTTCAATTTCCATTAGCATCCGTTCTTGCTACTCCATTTCCATTTAATTTAAGGCATCGTTGCGCACGCGGCTTCGAGAGGAACGCCTTTTTGTAGGATGCGTTCGAAATGAATATATCCTACATTCAAGTAAAGTTATCTCAAAAAAACAATTAAAAGCGAAACATTTCCGCAGTTGTAACCAGATGCCTGGCACAAATGGCGTCGCCAGCCGGCCGGCACAGGCAACGCGACGAAGAGGACTTCAGCAGAACTACTTACGTCGACTCCGGGCGGCACCGCAAACTCACGTCCGTGAGCTGCGAAACTGAAGTGATTGACTTTATCCACCGACGCTCCTTCTGCACTAGACCCGTCGTCTTTAAGCCAGTCTGACACTTCGCAGACATCGAGGAGAGCCATGTTTCATTCACGCCGCGGATATTGGGTTTCTTGAAAATGAAAGTGAAATTGATTTTCCATAGTCTGTATAAAGTGCCACATCAGTTGATTTTAAATAGCTATGTGACTTCGCATGAGTGGACATTCCTCTGTCATATTTATTTTCTCTTTCTATCATATATTACAAGTGCGCATGGTGCACAAATACATACAAATGTATTTATCTTCATACATAGACATGTGGCTGCGCACATATTAAACCCACACTTTACGAGCTGGGTGCGCGTTTAAAGGAGTTCCAATAACATCCCTTCGCCCAGAACTAAGTTTTAATTTTTACGTCGAATAATACGCTGGTTATCCTAAATGATGTGGATGCTCTTAAAAACATTGCTCTCGTTGCCAGGCGATTTACTCTTTTCAACTGGAAGCTTACTGCCCCGCCCTCCCACATTTCACTGGATAAGAGATGTAATTAACTTTCTTCATGTCGAACAAAATCGTATTTTCTGTACAGGGTCATACTGACAAATTCTACACTACGTGCCGACCTTTCATCGATTATTTGTAATAGAGTGCTGGCGTGCACGGTGTTTTTTTCTCTTCTTTTCCTTGTCCAACTTCTGGGTTGAATGTGTATTGTTGTTCTTTATTTACTATTACTATTATTATTATTATTATTATATGTATATATAATTTTGCTTAACTAGTATTGTTTCATTGTTGCTGTGAGATAGATGCGGTGGACGACATATATATATATATATTGTATTGTAAATATTACTTTAAAATTCCCAATATAAAGATTATAAAAACTATTGCAAAACTGCTAACAAAACTGCACTGACCTCAGTGTCGCTAGGCAGAACTCGATTCCACAGGTTAGCCGTGCCTCTCGCCTGCAATACCATACCTTGAACGATGGGGGGCGAATGAGGCATTAAGTTGTGGGAGTTAATGCACAACTGTTAATGAAGAGCTGTTGCTATCACTAATAAGCCAGTTTTCCATAACAGCAGAAAATTAAATATGTTACGACTAACTAAATTAAAGGACAAAATTGTGTAGTATGGCAATGAGCAGACGTGTTGAAAGTTTCAGGGATCTACATGTGACGGTTTATTGTAAAAAAGTTTAATGACCGAAATGACCTTGATATAATATAACTGAAGCACCAAACAGGCCATGGACTCACTTTACCGGTTGGACCGAAAACGACGCAGTCACCTGATTATCCTCAATAATGCTATAGGGTCAGATATTCTGGACGAGTCATAATGCTACAAGCAATAGGTGTCACTTGTTGCTAGGCAAAGCTGGGAGCATTAGATTGTTGTTTGACTGGGTGCATTAGGCTGTTGAAATCACTTATTAAAAAACGTATTACCATAACAGATCTTGCATACCTGGGAAATGTGCTATAAATGCTATTAGCGTCTGCTAAATGCTTAAAATGCCAAATGTAATGTAAATGGTTGCAATAACACAGTCTGCACTGCTTACAGGGTATAGTATACATGTTAATTATATGTAATATTTAGTTTGTTCTGTAAATCTTTTTTTTTTTTACCATCTGGAAATAGCACCAGATTTTTACAGCATGACACACATAGCTTATGTTTCACATGTCACTCATTCCTACAACTGTATGTGCTGTTACTGAAACATTCCAGATTGTGTGTGTGTGTGTGTGTGTGTGTGTGTGTGTGTGTGTGTGTGCAACACGTAACATGTTGGTGTGTGTGTGTGGTGCCTAACCTCTGACTGTGATTCAGAAAATCATAGACAACAGTTTTGTTTCAATCAAAGAAATCTGAATTTTATTTACGCTGTGTGAATGGAGAGTTCACATGATATGGCCTGCTCATATGCTTGCATGCATGAATTAACTCACTGACAATCTGGAGCGATCTTTGGGGATAATATCCAGCAGAGATGAGGATAATGCATCCCAAAGTGTGTTCTGAATGAGGACAAACATCAAAAAACTAAAAATGTGTGTAAACCTAAAAAAAAAAGAAGCAACTAAAAATATGTCAAAATTTGATTTGTAATGAAATGTCAATTTGGAGTCATTAAACTATGTTTGTCTGTGAAATTATGGTCCGTCTTATTTTTTTAGGCTTCATTTACTGTCTGTGTTCATAACGAACAGCGGGACAATAACGCAAAAGGATCACGTGTCATTCTCTGCAACCTCCCAAACAGATTGACAGGAAGGGAAATGTTGCATAAACATGATGGAGCCACGGTGGTCTTCAGTATCTTCTGGCTCAAAGGGGCTCTGGCTTGGTTACGGGCCCTCCATCCGATGCACGGTCTCTTCCAGCAGGTCCACCTGCAGCTTCGTGGTCTGCTCACTCAGGACTGGTGTGGTTCCCCTGTCGAATCTGTATCTCCGCAACCTTTGCAATCGAACGAAAACAGATACATCCGCATCCACATTCATTTCGCAATTTGAGTAATTACCAGCGAGGCAAATGACAAATGACGCAAATGACGCAAAGCTTAAAACACAAACAGACAATTGCCATGTACAATATAGAACCGCACATCATACAGGTAACTGGCAAAATAATGGCAACACTTTGGTAACCCGGGGGCACTCAAGCAGCCCTGGCCCAGGCTAGGAAAGGGGGAGGAACAGGCCTGCTCAGCGGTGTCTGCAGTGCACCCCCACCCCCTCCCCCCAGATGGACACTCGCGGTACTGCACCCTTCCGAACTGATGGAGGACGTTGCAGTGAGACATGACTACAAATTTGTGACTGTTCATTCCAAATTGGGGACAGTAGAGTAAAACATTCAGATAAGTGATCAGTTTTAAGGGTAAGTTCTCTGCCTGCTGTTATTTCTTGCTCATAGCCTGTTCTAAACTCGCCTCTGGCTCTTGTAGTTCTTGCTCATAGCCTGTTCTAAACTCTGGCCTCTGGCTCTTGTAGTTCTTGCTCATAGCCTGTTCTAAACTCGCCTCTGGCTCTTGTAGTTCTTGCTCATAGCCTGTTCTAAACTCGCCTCTTGCGCTGGTAGTTGTCGGACTCGAATGGGCGAAGGTAGTCCACCCCGTCCCGCCGGATGACACAGAGGTCCACGTTGCTCCCGGAGCCCAGGTCATTCGTGATTCCAGCCGTGATGGCGTCCCGCACCAGCTGTTTGGCCTCATCCTCCTGACAAATGAACAAACCAATCAGACCGGAGACAATCACCATCCAACCAACCAAATCAATCTCCCTGGACTCTGCCCCCTTTCCCCATTGGCTCACTGTCCTGCCTTTCTTAACGGTTACATGTGACATTTAACAATGCATAACTTTATTTAAATTTAAATTTATTTGTTTCATTTAACGCTCCTTTCTAGACCCAGTGCAATTGCAAAAATAACGCCAGCAAGTAAAACATACAAAATGGTAGGCACAATAAAATTAAATTTGCTACATCTTCATGCAATGTGGTCCATGTTTATTAAATTCAGTGCAAAGCTTTTACACCAGAGGTTAACAACATGACAAGTGAAATTATAATGCGGTTGTGCCCGCAACCGATCCATTAACAGACATCAAAATCTAAGGAGCTGTCTGTATGCAAGCTGATGGCATGGCACACGTGCTATCCACTTTCTGTGTGGTGGAGGGCAGCCAATCGTGATGTCAATTTAATAACTAAGTGTAACTTGTTATAACTCACGTTCATATTGGGTTTGAAACGGTCTTCAAAAACAGCCAAAGCTGGGAGAGCCCCTGATCCTGAAATCAAAACCGGAGACAGGTGTGGATAAGGTGTTTGTGTGTGTGTGTGTGTGTGTGTGTGTGTGTGTGTGTGTGTGTGCGTGCGTGCGTGCGTGCGTGTGTGTGTGTGTGTGTGTGTGTATCTCGACTGACAAAGCATTTTGTCTGCGCCTTTGTTTTCTTTCCAAACAAAAAGTACATTTTGGCAGTGATGTATCTGTCTTGTAGCTAACAAAAACACATGAACACTGGATTAAAAAAAATTTTTTTTTAAATAGTATGATAGTACTTAAAATTTGTGTGGTGTAAAAGTGGTGTCGTCAGCCCTGATCGGAGGTGGCGTTTGGCTGTCCGCCTCCGGGGGAGGGGGGAGTGACTTTTTGGTCACTATTACATTTTCAATTTTGTCATTTGGCAGACGCTTTTATCCAAAGCGACTTACAAGAGTGCACTAATATGGCTGGAGATCATAGCTAGAGCTGTTAAACAGTAAGTTATTTTTTTTAAAGGAAATGTAGTTTCAGATTTTTCTCCCTTTTTCTCCCAATTTGGTATCCAATTACACCCTGCCATTTTCCGGCGGTGTCGAAGGCGAGGCATCGTTGCTACGTGCCTCATAAATAATGACATACATAAATGACAAACCCATAGTTTGGAAGGGGCCCTTGTTGACGGAGCCGTAGGGGCCGACGGTGAAGATATGGGGGCCGGTGCAGTCCACCCCGCCCAGCAGCAGCATGGCACTGATCTGGCCTTTGTGCCTAAACCCCACCCCCAAAGCAACCAACCAATAGGATACACTTTCCATTGACACAACATTTTTCATTCATTTTCGCGAACGTGACCACTAACGCCAGTGAACTCATGTTTCGCGAAGACAGGAACGCTTACATTCTGTGCTTTTGACAAATGAACAAATGTAGTCATCTGTCTCTGTCTCTTTTTTCTCTGTCTCTCTCACACACACACACACACACACACACGCACGCACGCACGCACGCACACACGCACACACACACACGCACACACCTGTAGAGAAGGTCCTGCAGCATGCGGCAGGCCATGACGAGGCGTGGGTTTCGGCCCATGGAGAGAGTCTGCAGAGTCAGGTTGGAGCGCAGCATGTCGGTGGTCTTCTCCGTGTCGGCCGCTGTCCCCGCTCCGCAGCAGCTACGCACAGAGCATGATGATCAATCGCGCGAGCCCAGACGATATTATTCAAGTCAAGTTTTTAAAACACTTGTGTTATGACCCCTACCCCTTGTGGCCGCTTGTGGTGTTGCCTTAATTATGATTGTCTTCCTAATAGGAAATTGGTGTCACCTGGAGGGGGTCTACTTAGGAGGCCCTCTGGCTGATGCTCTCTCTCTCTCTCTCTCTCCATTCAGAGGGCAACCTGCAGTCTGGCTTCGCTACTTGTTCATTTTTCCCCTATTAATTAGGTTCCTTTCATTAAAAACAATCGTGAACTGAA
This sequence comes from Aldrovandia affinis, assembly GCA_029706075.1. Taxonomy (NCBI): domain Eukaryota; kingdom Metazoa; phylum Chordata; class Actinopteri; order Notacanthiformes; family Halosauridae; genus Aldrovandia; species Aldrovandia affinis. Next base: position 68,592 of record JAINUG010000337.1, on the reverse strand, counting down.
CCGACTTTGTGTGATCTCTTTTATGTTGCAACTGGCCAGGGGCTGGTCGTAACAACTTGCCCTGATGACTAACTTGAGGTGCTGGGTGAGGTAAAGACTTGTTCACTGTCCACAATCTCCCCCCACCCCGGGGGCCCAAGGTCAAAGAAAGGTTAGGAACATACAAGATGCCCCCAAAAGGGGTTTTGTGTGTGGCACACTTACTAAATGTTCGGGGCGATGTAGTGGATTTTGGAGCAGTTCTTATCAGCGACTACTTCCCCCGATGTAGCGCGGGTATCAGCGCCCAGAACAACCCCATCCTGAGAGACGAAAACCCCCCCCCCCCCATTAAAAAAACAACACAATACAATCATTTAACAGACGCTTTTATCCAAAGCGACTTACATTGTGCCTAAAACCCCACCCCCAAAGCAACCAACCAATAGGATACACTTTCCATTGACACAACATTTTTCATTCATTTTCGCGAACGTGACCACTAACGCCAGTGAACTCATGTTTCCGCGAAGACAGGAACGCTTACATTCTGTGCTTTTGACAAATGAACAAATGTAGTCATCTGTCTCTGTCTCTTTTTCTCTCTCTCTCTCTCACACACACACACACACACACACACACGCACGCACGCACGCACGCACACACACACACACACACACACACACGCACACACCTGTAGAGAAGGTCCTGCAGCATGCGGCAGGCCATGACGAGGCGTGGGTTTCGGCCCATGGAGAGAGTCTGCAGAGTCAGGTTGGAGCGCAGCATGTCGGTGGTCTTCTCCGTGTCGGCCGCTGTCCCCGCTCCGCAGCAGCTACGCACAGAGCATGATGATCAATCAATGCGAGCCCAGACGATATTATTCAAGTCAAGTTTTTAAAACACTTGTGTTATGACCCTACCCCTTGTGGCCGCTTGTGGTGTTGCCTTAATTATGATTGTCTTCCTAATAGGAAATTGGTGTCACCTGGAGGGGGTCTACTTAGGAGGCCCTCTGGCTGATGCTCTCTCTCTCTCCATTCAGAGGGCAACCTGCAGTCTGGCTTCGCTACTTGTTCGTTTTCCCTATTAATTAGGTTCCTTTCATTAAAAACAATCGTGAACTGAACCAACTTTGTGTGATCTCTTTTATGTTGCAACTGGCCAGGGGCTGGTCGTAACAACTTGCCCTGATGACTAACTTGAGGTGCTGGGTGAGGTAAAGACTTGTTCACTGTCCACAATCTCCCCCCACCCCGGGGACCCAAGGTCAAAGAAAGGTTAGGAACATACAAGATGCCCCCAAAAGGGGTTTTGTGTGTGGCACACTTACTAAATGTTCGGGGCGATGTAGTGGATTTTGGAGCAGTTCTTATCAGCGACTACTTCCCCCGATGTAGCGCGGGTATCAGCGCCCAGAACAACCCCATCCTGAGAGACGAAAACCCCCGCCCCCCATTAAAAAAACAACACAATACAATCATTTAACAGACGCTTTTATCCAAAGCGACTTACAGAAAGTGCATTCAGCTCGAGTGCATGAACAACCATAGACTTTACATCCCTGTAGTCTAGTTCGAAGTCGTTACAAAATGTCTAGTTCTAAGGGATTGGACACAGGCCGTAATGGGACAGAACATGCTGGGAATTTACGATGATGGAAAAACCAAAGGGGTTGGGGAGAGAGGATGACAGAGAGAACAGAACGACTGCATGAAATAAACCTAAACATGACTCTGAATATAATTCATGTTACATTTCAATTGAGAATGAAGTTTAAATGTAACATGAATTTGCTTTGTAATAATGTTATTCATAGAGAACTGCATTTGTACCAATATGTAAGAAAATGTGTGTGTGTATATATATATATGGGCTCTGGTACGTGAGTGCCCGCTGCAGAGAGTGACGTGGATAAGAGTACAATTAGTTCCGAACCAAATATTTCCACCACATTTTGTTATATGTATTGTACTTGAAGATCCTGTTGTTTTCAAGCAGGGGGATCCAGAAATACTGTTCGCCTGCAGGGATTATTAAGTGCCAGGGATGGGGTCAATTCTATTTCAATTCAATCAATTCAAGGAAATTAATTTAATTTAAATTAAATAATTGAAAAAACTCCTCACAGAACACTGTGGTCATTCTTCCATTCGTGAATCGAATTTCAATTCACTTCCTGAATTGACTCAATTGAAATCGAATTGACCCCAACCCTCCTAACAGTGCAGTGCTAAATCAATGCATACTCTGGTGTCACGAAGCCTACATTTAAGTTGAATACAGTGGATACAGGCTACATAGATGCACGTTGTTTACCTTGAAAATCATCCCAGCTATCGTGGTGCCAGTCTTTTTGGCTTTGACCTTGATGTTGTCTGCACTGGACGCTTGTAGCTGAGAATTCCTGCACGAAAAAAAAAAAAAAAAGAACGAAGAACGACAACACTTGTACAGATGCCAGAAATATGCGCTCATGCCCAAGCAGTAGGCTAATTCCTGTGGTATTGTTCCTGAATTGTAATTATAACTATTTTGATGAGAAGCGCGCACTCAGTCACTCCTTCGTACCGACTGATTAAATATTGCATTCATTATTGATAAACTACAGCGAACAAAACTTTCAGCGATGACGTCTGATGCTCACCCTCTGCTCGTGCAAATGTCAGATAAACGTGATTTAACTTTGCTGTATTGTATTACAACAAAACGCTTGCATTCACGGCTTAAAGCTATCATTCACTATGGATATAGAAATAAGATAATAATATAAAAATGTCCCTAAATACGATCGTTTATTTCTTTCACTTTCGGTTATGCCGAACACAGCCAGCAACAACAAATCAATTAGCAGATTTATTTATTTTCAACACCACAATAATATATATATATATAATATTTTGTGTGGATATATTACACTTTTTACGTAAAACCTAACCCTACCTGGTGCAGTTTTCGAAGTTAAACCCCCCATCGGGTGTCGCGAGCACGTAAGAAGTCATCGTCAATCGCTCTCCTTCCTCACACTGCACCTCGACAACCGTGCGTGCAATTCAACGTCACAGCGTGTGGTGACGCAGCTGCCCAGCCGACTCCGCCGTCAAACAGGGGGACCTGAGCGTTTTCCTGTCGCTTCCTATATGACCTGAGATCCTTTAATCCTTTAATATAAAGCCGTTATAATTATTCTAAACACGACGTCAAACAGACGTACATTTACATTTACATTTTAAGCATTTAGCAGACGCTCTAGACGTGGCTATGATCACAGCGCCGCTTCAAATAACTTTCTTGTCCTCCTCTAGTGGGCGCTGTTTCGTTGACAAGTTTCGAGTTCGACGGAGTTGTGCGGTGCACATTTGTGTTGGCACTTTACGTTTGATTTTAATTACGTAGGATTAAGGAAGAGATGAGTAGTCATAACAATGGATGGAGGTCCGCCGCAGTCAGCACGGGGGTAAGTCGAGTTCACTTTTGTAACCGCGTCGCTTCGCAGTTATTTACTATTTAATCGCGCGTTTAATTATATTCCTATCGCTCCAGATTGAAAGTGAAAGTAGACTTCAGTGCTTCGACATTAAAATATACACATTTTAAATGTACTTCCAATGCCAATGGATGATCCAGAATGGGGCGTAATGTCAAATAAATTGTGCCTCGCCAGACGACGATAATCGCCGTGCGGTACGATGGAGGAGTTGTGATTGGATCGGACTCGCGAGCTTCGATGGGAGGGTAAGTCGTGTGTCGCGCACGAAATCCATAACGTGTTTTTTTGTTGACTTACGATTGACAGTAGGCTATCAGAAATGGAACTGTGCGGGGGAAAAATCTCATGAATATCACGTGTGTGACGTGAATGGCTTTGTGCCCCACTCCCCTGCATGCCCACAGAACAGCACTTACAATATGTCATTTACACTGTCGTGGTTCTCTGTGGCTCAGTTGGTAGAGCACAGCATGTTGTTTTGCAAGTGGGGCACTGACTTATGGTTGTGGGTTCAATTTACCCCATTGTGTCTTACATTTCTGCCACAATATACTGAAAAATGTATGCACGTTCACTAAACTGTTCAAGTTACTGATAATGTATGCATTTGGAAGTAAAAAGCGTCTGCTAAATGGCGTATATATATTACACTGGGTCGTAATCTCACCTGCGGGCTCATAATTCATTCCCATTCTTGTCCTCAGCGAGTACGTGTCATCGAGGGTGATCAATAAAGTGGTTCAAGTTCACGACAAGATATTCTGCTGCATGTCGGGGTCTTTGGCTGACGCCCAGGCTGTCACCAACGCGGCCATCCACAAGCTCAACTTCCACAGGTAACTGGGGGTCGGACAACGCAATGCTAATCACCGTGGTTACGCAGCAAGTGTGGGTTACTGCAGGTGGCGATTCTAGGATTTGACCTTTAGGGGGGCTCAGCCCCCAATGAGAACGTGAGAGGTAGCTACACGTGCAAAGCACAAGCCTACATTTTAACTTAATTTACAAAGTTACATTCCCCAAAACAAGAACACCACAATGGTAGTCGCTCTCAAAATTTAAATACCACTCTCTATATGTGGTATTTAAAAAAAATAGATATTAAGTAAAAATGTTTTTTTAGAAAAGAATGACTAAACATTTTCAGGGGGGCTGAGATGAAAGACAAGGGGGCTAAAGCCCCCCTAAATAGGGTATAAAATCACCACTGGTCTACTGGCATTCCTGCAACAGAGACCGAGGAAATTCCATTAAACTTGAGGCTACATTACCAACAGATATATATAATCAGGAACCTCTGTGATAACGACAGCAGGCTACAGTATAGACAGGTGTATACTGGATGCCCCCCATGACGCCTCTTTTCACCTGAGAAGTTAAGGGCTCGATTCAGCCTTGATGAGTGTCTTAATAGAAGTGTGTATAATATAATAATAATAATAATAATGTGGTTTTGTGTGGCTCAATTGGTAGAGCACGGCGTTGGCAACACTTAGGTTGTGGGTTCAATCCCCACTGGGACCACATATACTGAAAAATGTATGCATTCACTACTGTAAGTCGCTTTGGATAAAAGCATCTGCTAAATGGCATATACTATAACCAATTTAGGTTTCTCCACCAGCAACAACAACGACGCTCGCTGCTTGTTGTCTTCCTGCAACGTCCAGGCCCGAGTCACGTGACGGAATAAGCAGGCAGGAAACCCCAGTGTGACCAGTGTAACGGTGTGCGCGCGCGCGGTCGTCGCGGTTAGATGTGTGACGTAACAGCGCGACGCGCTCTGCGCTTGATTGCAGCATGCAGATGGGCGAGCCGCCCCTGGTGCAGTCCGCCGCCTCCATCATGCGGGAGTTCTGCTACAAACACCGGGACGAGCTGAGCGCCGGCTTCATAGTGGCTGGCTGGGACCGCAAGAGGGGGCCGCAGGTAACTGGGAAGGGGCTGGAGTGGGGGCAGGGGAGGGCTAGCCTATAACCCCCTTCATTAACATATGATCTCAATAGACAGCAAGAGTCCCCTGTTACCTAACTACAACATATAATTGACCCCAGTGTTGCCTTTACGGGTGAATGAAATTCGATTTTAGCCTTAAATAAAGATATAAATTAGGTAAAGTTCTCAGAAAAGGCCTTAGTCCTGTCAGTGGTTGTGTAGGCAATGTGTTTTATATGATTCTCTGACATGGAGCCCCCTCACTTTCTAACACACTATGACTCTGTCTCCCTCTCCCTCTCCCTCTTTTCCCCTTCTCCCCCCTCTCTCCCCCTCTCTCACACCCCTCCCTCTCTCCATCTCTCCCTCCCTCTCTATTTCTCCCCTTCTGTCCCTCTCTCTCTGCCCCTCCCTCTCTCCCTCCCTGTCTCTCTCCCTCCTCTCCTCCTCCCTCTCTCTCCCCCTCCCTCTCTCTCCTCTCTCTCTCTCCCTCCCTCCCTCCCTCCCTCTCTCTCTCTCTCTCTCCCCCCTCCCCCTCCCCCTCTCTCTCTCTCTCTCTCTCCCTCTCTGAAGGTGTTTGAGGTCTCTCTGGGAGGCATGGTGGTAGAGCAGGAGTTCACAATCGGGGTTCAGGAAGCACGTATATCTATGGATACATGGACGCCAAGTTCAAGCCAGGGATGACCAGAGAGCAGTGTCTGACATTCACCACCAATGGTAAAAAAAAGATAATATATATTTTTTAAACATTTGCAAAATCTGATGGCAGTGTGGCTCAGTTGGTAGAGCATGACGTTGGCAACGCTTAGGTTGTGGGTTCAATTTCCATTGGGACCACATATACTGAAAAATGTATGCATTCACTACTGTAAGTCGCTTTGGATAAAAGCGTCTGCTAAATGGCATATACTATAACCAATTTAGGTTTCTCCACCAGCAACAACAACGACGCCGCTGCTTGTTGTCTTCCTGCAAGGTCCAGGCCCGAGTCACGTGACGGAATAAGCAGGCAGGAAAACCCCAGTGTGACCAGTGTAACGTCTGTGGCGCTGCTGGTCGGTCGCCGCGTTAGATGTGTGACGTAACAGCGACGCGCTCTGCGCTTGATTGCAGCATGCAGATGGGCGAGCCGCCCCTGGTGCAGTCCGCCGCCTCCATCATGCGGGAGTTCTGCTACAAACACCGGGACGAGCTGAGCGCCGGCTTCATAGTGGCCGGCTGGGACCGCAAGAGGGGGCCGCAGGTAACTGGGAAGGGGCTGGAGTGGGGGCAGGGGAGGGCTAGCCTATAACCCCCTTCATTAGCATATGATCTCAATAGACAGCAAGAGTCCCTTGTTACCTGTAAACTACAACATATAATTGACCCCAGTGTTGCCTTTAAGGGTGAATGAAATTCAATTTTAGCCTTAAATAAAGATATAAATTAGGTAAAGTTCTCAGAAAAGCCCTTGGTCCTGTCAGTGGTTGTGTAGGCAATGTGTTTTATATGATTCTCTGACATGGGAGCCCCCCCCTCACTTTCTAACACACTATGACTCTGTCTCCCTCTCCCTCTACCTCTCCCTCTTTTCCCCTCTCCCCTTTCCCTCCCCTCTCTCTCCCTCTCCCCTCCTTCTCTCCCTCTCTCTCTCTCTCTCCCCTCTCTCTCTCCCTCTCCCTCCCTCCCTCTCTCTCTCCTCCCTCTCCCTCCCTCTCCCTCCCTCCCTCTCTCTCTCCCCCCCTCTCTCTCCCTCCCTCCCTCCTCCCTCCCTCCCCCTCTCTCTCTCTCTCTCTCTCCCTCTCCCCCTCTCCCTCTCTCTCTCTCCTCTCTCTGAAGGTGTTTGAGGTCTCTCTGGGAGGCATGGTGGTAGAGCAGGAGTTCACAATCGGGGGTTCAGGAAGCACGTATATCTATGGATACATGGACGCCAAGTTCAAGCCAGGGATGACCAGAGAGCAGTGTCTGACGTTCACCACCAATGGTAAAAAATTATAATATATATATATTTTAAACATTTGCAAAAATCTGATGGCAGTGTGGCTCAGTAGGTAGAGCATGACAACGCTTAGGTTGTGGGTTCAATTTCCATTGGGACCACATATACTGGAAAATGTATGCATTCACTCCTGAATTTGCTGAATCTTGCTGAATGCCTTACTGGATACAATGTAAGTTGCCCTAGAGACGGCAGGGTTGCCTTGTTGACTGAGCAGAGCAAGATATTACATCATCATAGGTCACCAGTTCAAGCTCAAGTTCAAATTTGCTTTGTTGGCATGCCAAGTGTAACATAACACTTACATCACCTGAGCATTCCCTACATACAGTAACATGTGATATATGTTCATATTGAAATGAGATGAACTTGGGCCTTCTTTTTATTGATTTTTATTTTACCCCCTTTTTCTCCCAATTTGGTAGCCAATTACTCCCGCTGTGCTTAGTTCAATCTCCTCCCTCGTAGTTCGCTGCCATAGCCCTGTGACCGGCAGTGACAATGGCGAAGCGCTGCCTCCTCCGAGACGGCACTCGTCGTGCCGTCGACTGTGATTCCGGCACCCCAGAGCCACTCCTGTGCGCAGCGAACTGTGTGTGTCGGCTTCCCTCCCCCCCCCCTGGGGCGGACAGCCAATTGCCGCCCCGGTGGCACTCCCGGCCAGAGCCGACTCTGGCGCGAAGGGGGAATCGAACCCCGGTCGCCGTGGCCAGGGTCGGACGTTGAAACCATGGGAGGCCGAACTTGGGCCTTCTTGAGAGAGAAAAAAGACACAGTCACTCGCAGATTTGTTGGAAGTGGCAACATAGTGTGCTGCCAGCGACACGCACTCAACCCTCTACCGCAGGAGGAACGGCCGTCTTCTGAGAGGCTGTCAAATTCATGCCGATTTTGTGAATTTGTGGGGGGCGGAAGCACAGGGCTCATGCCTTTGTGTGATAATAAGGAAATGAACCTTTGTCTCCACCTGTTTAAAATTGCTGAATGAGCAATAACCTGTCCTGTCTGGGCAGCCGTGTGTGTCAGTGTCTGGCAGGTGAGTGAGAGAGTGTGTGTGTGTGTGTGTGTGTGTGTGTGTGTGTGTGTGTGTGTGTGAGAGAGTGTGTGTGTGTGTGTGTGTGTGTGTGTGAGTGAGAGTGTGTGTGTGTGTGTGTGTGTGTGTGTGTGAGTGAGGGAGAGTGTGTGTGAGTGAGAGTGTGAGTGTGTGTGTGTGAGTGAGATTGTGAGTGTGAGTGTGTGTGTGTGAGAGTGTGTGTCAGTGTCTGGCAGGTGAGTGAGAGTGTGAGTGTGTGTGTGTGTCAGTGAGAGTGTGTGTCAGTGTCTGGCAGGTGAGTGAGAGTGAGAGTGTGTGTGTGTGTGAGTGAGAGTGTGAGTGTGTGTGTGTGAGTGAGATTGTGAGTGTGAGTGTGTGTGTGTGAGAGTGTGTGTCAGTGTCTGGCAGGTGAGTGAGAGTGTGAGTGTGTGTGTGTGTCAGTGAGAGTGTGTGTCAGTGTCTGGCAGGTGAGTGAGAGTGTGACTGTGTGTGTGTGTGAGTGAGAGTGTGTGTCAGTGTCTGGCAGTCTCGATGGCCAGGCTGTGCTCAATCCATCCACACATTTGCCTTTTCTGTTTTCCTGTGTTTATAATTTTGTTCACACCGTGTTCTTACAGTCTGCCATGGCATTGCCATTTTGCTTTCTCTTTCTCGTCTGTGTGTCCCAATGAGCGATGTCATTTTGTTGGTGTCGTTTTATAATTGGGTTGACTCTAATTTGCTGTGCTGTTACTGTGCTGTCCTGAGGCGATGTTAGTGCTGTCAGCCTCAGTACCAGCCTGATGAGGGCAGGGGCGTGTCCAGGGAGGGGCCTGGAGGGGCCCACTCTTGGGCCACCCCTGTTAAAGTGGTCTGGACCCGCCACTGGCTGACCAAGCTCTTTTAAGGGCTCATCTCTTGCCATTCCAGGGCTTTGCAATGACAGGAGTGGTGTTCCCTATTTAATTTTTTTATTTTTTATGATCGCCCTTTTTTGCATGTCAATCAAGAGTAGGGTGTTGGCTTAATTGTGCCCTATGTGCACTGTGCCTGGTTTTCCTTTGCACTTGTAGGAGATATTTTTGCATAACTGTGCATGCAGGGTGTCTGTGTTTGTCCTATTTATGAAAATATGTATCTGTGAGCGGACCCCACACTCCACTGCCATAGAGCACAGTAGGCTGAAAGATTGATTTTAAGATTTTTAGCTACATTTTTACAGGTAGTTCAATATGGGCTTTTCTCGATTAGGACATAAAATGCTCCCTCTCTCTCTCTCTCTCTCTCCCCCACTCTCTCTCTCTCTGTCTCTCCCCCTCCCCCTCTCTCTCTCTCTCTCTCTGTCTCTCCCCTCCCTCTCTCTCTCTCTCTCTCTCTCTCCCTCTCTCTCTCTCTCTGTCTCTCTCCCTCTCTCTCTCTCTCTCTCTCTGTCTCTCCCCCCCCTCTCTCTCTCTCTCTCTCTCCCACTCTCTCTCTCTCTGTCTCTCTCCCTCTCTCCCACTCTCTCTCTCTCTGTCTCTCCCCTCCCTCTCTCTCTCTCTCTCTCTCTGTCTCTCCCCCTCCCTCTCTCTCTCTCTCCCCCCCTCTCTCTCTCTCTCTCTCTTTCCTTAGCCATCACGCTGGCGATGGACCGGGACAATGTGAGTGGCGGAGTTGTGCACCTCGCCGTGGTAACGGAGTCAGGTGCGGAGAGACAGTTGATCCCTGGCAACAAACTGCCCGTCTTCAGCCGCGTATAACGCCGGCCAGCGACAGAGAGACGCCTGATATGTTGCAATTCAGTTTTGGATAGCATTCAACAACTGGCCAGCTGTGCAGTTCATTTTTTAAATACATTTATTTCAGATTTTTTCCCCGTTTTTCTCCCAATTTGGTTGCCAATTAAACCCTCTATTTACTTCAATTCCCCACCCTCACGAGTCCATCGCCTGTCCTCCGGGATCGAGACACACATTCCTGGTTGAGTGTTCCCGGCTCTTTCAAGACGGGAATTCTTCCACGGACTCCTTAACCTTCTCCTCTACTAACTTGTGCCGGCTCTCCCTCCCCCTTCCCCCGGAGGCGGACAGCCAAATGCCACCTCCGATCGGGCTGACGACCAGGGCCGGTCTGGTAGAGACGCGGGTTTCGATCCGCGTCCCTGACCAGTTCATTTTCAAAGGGTACCATCTGTGCAATGTGGCCCATGAGTTAGTGACGCCATTTTAAGAACCATGGCATGACAGTGATTACATTTACATTCATGACTGTCATTAGGCCTTTACTGTAAAAACTCAGTGGAAGGAGAATGTCAGGACAACCAAGGCTGTAACCCCTGTCAGCTGTAAACATTAAAGTATGTTTTTGTTTTTCAACATGATCTCTGTCGGTGTTTTATCTGAACGTCTATGCACTTCTGCCTGAAAACTGCGGTTTCTTTTTCCTGTTTAGTCAGCGTTCATATAGATTCCACATTAGCTCTCTCACTACAGCGTTAATGTACTGCAGCCAACACCAGGTTAGTTATTTTTGCACACTAATTTTATATTGCAGGATTAAAATGTCTTTTTTTCTTTCGTTTCAAAAACTAGTTTCCATTACGTTAAATTCCATTAGATTCCACAAATTAAAGCTTGCATTAAACTCAGAGAAATCTCATTTTGGTTCTCACCCGTGTTCAAATTTAAGACAGAATGACATACCAGTTACATGAACTGCACTTTGCTGTGTAGGGGTTTATTCATTTTTATAACGTTGCTGTATGACAAATTACGCTTATTTTAAACATTACATTATGGTATGTAATTTACTATTTTTTTTAATCCAGTTGCTGTATGTTCAATACATCTCATCTCATCTCATCTTCAGCCGCTTATTCCTGGTCAGGGTCGCAGGGGGGCTGGAGCCTATCCCAGCATGCATTGGGGCGAGAGGCAGGAATACACCCTGGACAGGTCGCCAATCCATCACAGGACACATACACCATTCACTCACACACTCATACCTACGGGCAATTTTTAGACTCTCCAATTAGCCTAACATGCATGTCTTTGGACTGTGGGAGGGAACCGAGTACCCGGAGGAAACCCACACGGACACGCTGCTGCTCGCCTGGTGTTCAACCAGCCGAAGTTTACCCACGTCACCCCTCTACTCTCCTCTCTGCACTGGCTCCCCATCGCAGCACGCATCAGATTCAAGTCACTGGTGCTTGCTTTCCAAGCGGCCAGAGGTACTGCTCCCCCTTACCTCCAGTCACTCATCATGCCCTACACCCCGTCCAGACCCCTCCGCTCCACCTCCGCTGGCAGACTGACTGCCCCATCCCTCCGGGCGCCTGGCAGCCGCTCCTCGCGGTCTCGCCTCTTCTCTGTCCTGGTCCCTCGTTGGTGGAACGACCTCCCGCAATCGGTCAGGACTGCGGAATCACTTCAATCTTCCGCAAGAGACTCAAAACCCACCTCTTCAGACTCCACTACCACTGAACACTGTCCATCTAGTCAATCTGTCGTCACCACTGTTTACTTGTTCTACATGAAAAAAAAAAAAAAAAAAAAAAAAAAACAAAAAAAAAACACCCACTAACCTTTTCTTTCCCAGTGTTACAGGTATGATACGCAGACGCCTGCAATAATGTCTATTGCCATTTTACTGCACTGATCTTGTGCGCTAACTATGATTGTTCGTACCTTGTATTAATGCACATCTTGTAAGTCGCTCTGGATAAGAGCGTCTGCTAAATGCTTAAAATGTCAAATGTAAATGTGGACACGGGAGAACATGCAAACTCCGCACAGAAAGGCCCCCTGGCCTGGATTCGAACCTGAGACCTTGCTGTGAGGCGACAGCGCTATCCACTGCACCACCGTGCCGCCCTGTTCAATACATCTTGAGTGTAATTATATTCTTTTATTTTATTATATTATATTTTATTATGTTTGTTTTAATTCAGTATAATTATACAAATACATTTCCTCAACATATTTCTTGCAAGTGCTACATATAAAGTAACCAGCATCTAGCATTATCAGTAATTGTAAACCCTGAGAGGTTCCACACTGTCCAGGTATTGCTCGTGAACGAATACCTGGGCATCCAGGTCCGAGTGGTCGTGCGTGGCAACGCCTTCGAGTCGTTCTGGCGGGCGCAGAGCACGCGACGCGTGGTGCGTCGCGTCTGAACGCGCTCCCTGCGAAAGCGAAAGCATTTTCAAGGTCTGTCCACGGCTGTATCTCGCCGCATTTGCTGGGTTTTTATAGCTAAACAGGCGACGTTCTGAATCACTTTACAGTTACAAAATGCAGGCTGGGTCAGCGAGCGATGGCGGGTCGAAAGGGCTAAAGCTGGGGGTAAGTCCTTTTTTTATTTTACGTACTGGTGCCTTAGTTAAGAGCGCACAGCGAACTGATCCATCCGCATTTACTGAACTGTGACTGAAAAAAAACCCCACAACGTCGTAAAACAAATCGCGATGTACTTGTTGTCAGTTGCAGCCATACGACAAAAGTGATCGCAATTATTCAAAAAAGTACAACGTCATGTATTCGCAAGGTTAAGCGCACACATTAATTAAGGAAAACACAGCACAGATTGCATGGTGATACGAAAAAAATAAACAATAATAATAATAACAATAAAGCACGCATATCGTAATCAGTTTTACTGTACAGTTTTACGGACTTCCATTTTTATGTTTTACGCTTCTTGGTACAACTAATAACACGCGTGATGAAACACTTTATTTTCATCCAGCCCTCCTGAGCACACAACACATCCAAGCGGCTCCTAGTGGACTATATGCTGTATGTCGTTTTTACTCATGTTCGTTACTTTCAGACGACCATCATAGCCATCGAATTTGACGGTGGGGTGGTGTTAGGGTCCGATTCCAGAGTATCAGCAGGGTGAGTCTCATGTATATTTAATGCAGTTTGTGTGTGTGTGTGTGTGTGTGTGTGTGTGTGTGTGTGTGTGTGTGTGTGTGTGTGTGTGTGTGTGTGTGCAGGTAACTGTGTGTCTGTGTGTGTGTGTGCAGGTAACAGCCAAAATAAAGGAGACACCAACATAGTGCGTTTGGCCACCATGACCTGCCAGAACAGCTTCAAGGCACCATGACATAGAAGTGTCTCCATCTTCCACGAGAATATACATTACTCTGTGTTTTGTTGATGGTGGTGGATCCAGAATCTCCTATAAGTGTTCAATTGGGTTGAGATATGGTGACTGAGATGACCATGGAATATGGCTTACATTTTTTTATGCTCAGCAAAACCATTCAGTGACCACTCGTGTCCTGTGGATGGGGGCATTGTCATCCTGGAAGAGATCCCTCATCAGGATAGAAATGCTTCACCACAGGATGAAGGTGATCACTCAGAATGGCTTTGTGTTTATTGCCATTTACTTTTCCCTCTAACGGGTTGAGTGGACCTAAACCATGCCAGGGAAATGCACCCGACACCATAACAGAGCCGCCAGAACCCTTCATTTACTCAAGTGTTTCCTTTATTTTGTCAGTTACCTGTGTGTATATATATATATCCAAGGACGAAGGCTTCATTACATTTACATTTTAGGCATTTAGTAGACGCTCTTATCCGGAGTGACTTACACAGTTTACATTTTTTACATAATGTACATTTATACAGCTGGATATTTTTACTGAAGCAATTCAGGTACCCTCAAGGGTACAACGGCAGTGCTCCACCTGGGAATTGAACCAGCAACCTCTGAGTTACAAGCCCAGTTCCCTAACTGTTAAACTGCACTGCTACCCAGTAGAACCCGCTTCTTTAGAACATACCTGCTGAAACCCACACACACATACACTCACCCCAGACACTTTGACAACTCCTGATGATAAACAAAATTCTCTCTTAACATTGAGAGGGACAGGACACTCCAGCCCCCCCTGAAATCTACGCCTAAGTATATATCTGTCCAGGTGAAGGTATATTCTGCACTTAAATCTTAAATCAACTAATTACAGACTGCCGTGGACTCTCTCATCTTAATTTGTGCTTGAGTAACAGACTCGAATCTGAGAATATCGAGAGTACTATTTAGGTATTAGTTACCTTTATGTCCTCACTCCCCTTATGCCATGCACAGTCAGTGGGACTGGGCCTACGCATGACATGCATGTCCTTCTGTCTCCTCTCGGCTCCCAGGGAGTCTGTGGTGAACAGGGTGATGAACAAGCTCTCTCCCCTCCACGACAAGATCTACTGCGCTCTGTCTGGCTCTGCCGCGGACGCTCAGACCATCGCGGAGATCGTCAACTACCAGCTGGACGTGCACAGGTAGGACCCACTGACACACTGACACACTGCACACTGACACACACTGACACACTGACACACACTGCACACTGACACACGCTGACACACTGACACACACTGCACACTGACACACTAACACACTGACACACATATGTACACACGCACACACACACTGGAATGATCCTGCACTATAACACACACACACACACACACACACACACACACACACACACATATGCACACACACACACACACACACACGCTAGAGTGATCCTGCACTCTAACACACACACACACACACACACACATATGCACACACACACACACACACACACACTAGAGTGATCCTGCACTTTAACACACACACACACACACTCACTAGAGTGATCCTGCACTCTAACACACACACACACGGACAACATTTTGATCCACATGGATCTTCCTCAAGCAGCAGGCTGACAGGTCAGATAGCACACCTGAGGTTGGAGTGCATGGCCACCTGGGAGTGGTGCACAGGTGCACAGGCTTTATGCAGGTCTGTGCAGCGAGCCTTTCATCGGAACGTGTCAAACGACGAGTGACAATGCATTTTGCTAAGAGAGAAAAAAAAAAAGTTTTCCAAATTCTTTTGTTACAAAATGTGATCTCATAACAACAAAGCTAAGCATCAAACTGTGGTGCATACAGTGGTGTTATTTCTTTGCTTCTAATAATCAATGACTTATTCAAAACCAACAGGTAGAGACGTGATCCTTAGGAGAGGGTTCATAATACCTAATAATTCACAATTTGACCTTCCGGGGTTGAAAAAAATTAAATAAATCTCTCCTTTCTCCACTTTCCATCTCTCTCTTTCTTGCTGGTTCTCATGCCCTCTTTCTTTCTCTCTACCCCTCCCCCCACTCTGTCTTTCTCCATCTCTCTATCTCACAGTATAGAGATAGGGCGGGACCCACTGGTTCTCTCTGCGGCCACCTTGGTGAAGAACATTTCCTATAAGTACAAGGAGGACCTATCCGCGCATCTCATCGTCGCTGGCTGGGACAGGAGAGAAGGAGGGCAGGTCTGTGGACGAAAACGCTGTGCGTGTGTGTGTGTGTGTGTGTGTGTGTGTGTGAGTGTGTGTGTGTGTGAGTGTGTGTGTGTGTGAGTGTGTGAGTGTGAGTGTGTGAGTGTGAGTGTGTGTGTGTGTGTGTGCGTGCTTGCATGCGTGTGTGTATCAGCAGCTCTGAACCACTTTTATGGAGCAGCATCGGAGTCTTATGCTACACTTCAGTAGTTGAGCTAGCTTTCAGCTAATGGCGTGTCTGTTCAAGCAGAAACCTGTTGACAGTGTATGTCAGTGTGTGTCTCTGGTGCACTCCAGTGATATACCTGCAGCTATATATATATAGTCAATGCCTGCCTTTTCTCCACCCGATTTGACCACAATCACGCCATTAAAATATAAAAATAAATATAAAATATAAATATAAATATATTAAATGTCTCCTCTCTCTCTCTCTCTGGGCAGTGTTAATGTCTCTCTCTCTCTCAGGGCAGTGTTAATGTCTCTCTCTCTCTCTCTCTCTCTCTCTCTCTCTCTCTTTCTCAGTGCAGTGTTAATGTCTCTCTCTCTCTCTCTCTCTCTCTCTTAGGTGTATGCAACTTTGAACGGGCTCCTGACGCGGCAGCCCTTCGCGGTGGGAGGCTCTGGAAGTTTCTACATCTACGGTTTCGTCGATGCCGAGTACAAGCCGGACATGAGCAAGGAGGAGTGCCAGGGGTTTGTGATCAGCAGTGAGTCTCCGAGGTTGCCTGTTCACCACACACCATTCGTGCATTAGGGTTAGATTTAGTCACACTGCATACAGTTTCACTGGGGATACTTATAAGAACATAAGAATATATAATGATGAGAACGGGCCGTTCGGCCCATCTAGGCTCGTCATGTCCTAATCTAAAGAGTATCTAGTACTGCATCTAGCCTGGCCTTGAATAGCCCAAGTGTTTCTGCCTCTACTACCTGACCTAGCAAGCTGTTCCAGGCACTGACAGCTCTCTGTGTGTAAAAAAACCATCCTAATATCCATGAAATATCCATGAATTTGCCTTGAACTAATTTCTACCCATGGCCCCGTGTTCTGCTATATTTATATTATATTTTTATATTTTTAGGCATTTAGCAGATGCTCTTATCCAGAGCGACTTACAGTTTACATTTCTTTACATACAATCCATTTATACAGCTGGATATTTTACTGAAGCAATTCAGGCTAAGTACCTTGCTCAAGGGTACAACGGTAGTGCGCTCTCCTGAACTGACAAGAGGACTGTGCAGCATCAGGGTGGGCCTACAAATATGTTCAGGCCGACCGAATTGGAACAAAAAAATATATATATATATTTCAGGGTTTTTTAACCCACGTTAAAAACCGCTGAAACATTTATATTTTATCGATGTATTTGAGGAAAATATACAGGATGTATATATGAACTGTACTGAACTACACAGAGCAGGTGTTGAACTGTTTAATTTCAGAATTTAATGTCAGGTATGTTAACAAATGTAAATAAATGTTACTGTACATGTGTTACATTTCTGCAGCGTGTTTGGTCCTCCATGTTAGGTTTCTTGAACATGTTGTTTTGTTAACCTGCTACCGATGGCTGATGATGTCATTGTCTTTCTCGCTCTTTTTCTCAGCTCTCTCCCTGGCCATGAGCAGGGATGGGTCCAGTGGGGGCGTGGCCTATCTTGTAACCATCGACGACAAGGGAGTGGAGGAGAAATGCATCTTGGGAAGTCAGCTGCCGACTTTCCACGACCCATGAGAGAGAGAACCATGGACTCAAATACTTTAGTTTTTTGTAGTTTTTTTTACCCAGCCTCTTCAGAGGACTGCTTCATTCAGAATTGTGTACTAAGATATTGTGTAAGCCCTTTCTCTCTCAATTTAGTAGCCAATTGTACCCTCTTTCTGCTTCAACTACCCCCATACTGCGAGCTCGCTGCCATAGATCTGGGATCGGCAGTGACCAAGGCGATGAATCGCCTCCTCCTAATTGGAACCCGCCAAGCCATCGACCATAACTCCCAATACACACAGAGAGGCACTCCTATACGCGGTGAGCTCATGCCCGGCTTCCCATACCCCCTCCCACAGGGCAGAGAGCCAATCGCCGCCCTGAAACGGGACTTCCTGGCCAGAGCCAGGCTGGCACAGCTGGCACAACCTCCCTTGATCCTCCGCCCCCAACAATTGAAGACCGACACACACAAATACAAGCATTCAAATAACTAATAATTAAAATCAAAATGAATGAAACAAAAAAAGTATGTAAGCAATGCGCCTGAAACTAGTGGTATTGTTAGGGTGTGTAATTTTATAGATTTTTGAAAATTCACAGCTTCCCAGGCACTTTTTTTGTAAGTGTACAGCAAACTGTAAGTCAGTACAACAATTACAAACAATAAACTATAAATACTTTGACAGAGGAATGTTGGTAATTCATTGCAGGCAATTAAGCAGAGACTTGCACCAAACATACTGTAGGTACATTAGTGTCTTCATTTGATTTCTACGGTGAATGTACAATTTTGGTGAAGTTATCTGAAATGTTGAAAAGCAGTCAGGGTGTCTTGATACACGGTTACTTTCCTGTGTTCAGAACACATTTTATTTTATTGATCATTTTTAAAAAATCAAAAACTAACTGGGGGATATTGAAGAAAATATCATTGCATTGTTGATGTGTAGGGTTTTGAAATAGTCTACTCTGAAGTAAAAAACATAAATAAAAAAAAGAAGAAATTAATAGGAAGCTCATAAAGAGGTCAGTATATCAATATGCATGTCCTAGTTTGAGTTATTTCCACTCTTCAGTTTTACTGTCCTATGAGCAGTGATATTTTGTAGAACAAAACTCACAGAATTCATAAAAATGTATAGGGAGGGTACATTTAGTATCTTTGGCCTTTTGAGTAAAGGCTTGATAATAATAAACAGTGTGTTTTATGGTTATTGATGCGTCATAGTCGGCTCTCGTGGTTATCGTAGATCATGGCCACCTTCAGTCAGTCCTCAGGTGGTTGCTGGTTCTTTCCCTTTGGTTAAAATCCATATCCTTGAAATGATAAAATAATGAAGCAAAAACGTGCAGCGGGCAAACTGACCACTTACTGTATACACAGATGCTGGATTGTCCCCCGTAGCGATGTTATTATGGTCGGACTGATATGTTATCTTGTACTCTAACACACACACACCATACACACACACACACACACACAGACACATGCACACACACAGACACATACACACACCATACACACACACACACACACACACACACTAGAGTGATCCTGCACTTTAACACACACACACATTCAAGTGTCATGGCTGGAGCTTGGGCAACCGACAGTTTCCAAAAAGCATGAGGCAAATGCACTAATAGTGTATAAGTTATTATTATTATTATTGAGAAAGGTACAATATAATACACATAATGTAATACAAACTCAAAACCAGACATAAGGTTGGGGTCAATTCCATTTCAATTCAGGAAATTAGTTTTTAAACTAAACTTAATCTCACAAGTTTGTGCTCAAGTTTCAAAACCTTAGACACAACACTCAAAACAGTCAGCACTTGAACACGTCGTCATTGTCAATGATGTACTGTTGAATTTCGGTCAGGCGTATATCATTTCTGGCCCGAACCAAATTGACCACAGCCAGCTCTTGTTGGTAAGTCAGAATTCAGCCTCTGCCTCCCCATTTGGCCTTGTCTCAATTCTGCAGAGAAAACAAAAACACATTGGGCATCATGCAAGAACATTTTCGTATTTTTATCGTGTCTTTCTCATATTTTTTTTCGTGAGGTGACTTCTACGAATGTTCCACGTCAGATTCAGCAAACGCTCGTAACTTCAGAAAACTGTCGTAAATGACAACGTAAACATGCTGAATGAATGTCTTCTTAAATGAGTGCGCGTTCATGTCATTTGTGAATTAGCAAAATTCCCAATAATGCTATATATGGTTAGGCGTCCGGCCCCATTTTCATAGGAAAGTAATTCATAATAATGGCACCGAAAAAGTTCCCTGAATCTCAATGCAGAGTTACAGTGAAGAGATAGACAACCATGTATGTTTTGGTTTGATTTGTTTTTCATACTAAATACCTTTCTGAATTAAATAAAATGTAAAAATTATCGATCTTTAAAATTTTTATTAAATTAATTAAGGCATAAGACCACCCTAGTTAAATCTCCTAAGGCGTAGGCCTACTGAATCTAAAAATGTATTTTGTGAAATTTTCGAATAAAGATTTAGTGAAATAACTTCAGTTACAACATCAGTAGCGAGTTGTCATTATTGGAAGAGCCAAGAAAAGGGCCTGCATACATACTGTCAAATGTGACAACATTGTCTGGAACAGTGGAACATGCAACCATAGGAACAGTGTCTGATAAAGGATGATGATGAAATATCACATCCAAAGATAATGGAGGAAAATTGGTTCATGTTCCAAAGTAATCGGTGTCAATAGATTTCTTTATCCTAAAACATTCATGATCTAAACATGGAATTTTGTTAATCAGTTTCCATAAAACTATGCATTAGGAGTAATGCTACTGTTACTTTTTGAGCACTTGGATTAATTGATAGTTAGATGCATTGTAATGAAATGAAAAGACAGTCATATCATATGTAATGTGTGTATTGCATTTTGAAATGTTGATGTTAAATTGTGTCATTGTGAACAAGTGATTTGATTCAGCGAACAAATGATTTTAGGTTTATGTGTATTGTATTCAGGTAATTGAAAAAAGTGTTTAGTTTTTAAAAATGTGCATCTGATTATCCGCTTTGAGTTTTGTGTCTACAGTTTTGAAAAATGACCTCAAGGTTATGAAATTAGTGCTTTTAAAAAGAACATTAAAATCCACATAGAACATTATAGGCATTTTTTTCAGTTACTTATTTGAATTTCAATTCACATCCTGAATTAATTGACTTGAACTGGAATTGACCCCAACCCTGATTGTTACTTAAATATAATACATTTTGATATAAAATATAGTTTAGGTTAAAAGGGCCAAACATGGGGGCTGGCGGATAGCGTAGCGCTCTAACACGCCATATTTGGCCGGTCCTGTACGAGTGTGAGCTGCCTATCAGGGAAGCGGTTCAAAACCCGTCTCTGCCACCGGCCCTGGCCATTAGCCCCGATTGGGGGCGGCATTTGACTGTCTGCCCCAGGGGAGGGGCAGGGTGAGTCGGCACGAGTTCGTGGAGGAGCAGGAAGGGCGTCCGTGGTCGGGTTCTGTCGAGGAGGCGGATCTGTAGGCCCGGGAAATTGGCTCGTTACCCGGAGGACGGGTGGCGTACTCAAGGGGGAGGGTGAATTGAGATAAATAGAGGGGATAATTGGTAACCAAATTGGAAGAAAAACTGGAAAACCAAAAATAAAAATAAAAAGGCCAAACAAATACAAACAAAAATAAATGACAAAACCTTTGAATGTGGCATAAAAGATCCTTTTATTTTTTGACACCATTGACAGGGCAATATGCCAAAACATTTAAACTCTTCAGCTATGTCTACAGTGTACAATAATGAAACAAATACAGAGCACAGGCCTTTCATGAATGTAGCTGACAAGTCAAATCTGTTTCTGTGGAAAAGCTGAAGGACTCAGCTGGGAAAGAAGGTGAAATGTCAAACGCGCTTTCATTTCTGTCTCCCTGCAAAGCTTTCGGTACAAGAACATGAGAATGTTTGATGAAGAGAACAGGCCTGTTCAGCCCATCTAGGCTCGTTATTTTGCCTACTGGTCTAAAGGGCATCCAGCACTGCGTCGAAGCCTGGTCTTCAACACTCCAAGGATCAGTGCCTCTAAGTGGCTCTGTGGCTCAGTTGGTAGAGCATGGGGTTGGCAACGCTTAGGTTGTGGGTTCAATCCCCACTGGGGCTACATATACTGAAAATGTATGCATTCACTACTGTAAGTCGCTTTGGATAAAAGCATCTGCTAAATGGCATTATATTATATTATATTAATACACTCCCTGGTAATCTATTCCACGGACTACTTGCTCTCATGGACGAAACCTTTTAAAGTCGTGTTTGATGCAGTCTGTGTTCACATTTCAACATTCATTGGCTCAGCTGTTTGTCCTGATCAGCCGGATCAGCCCTGTCTTCGGTGAACAGCCTCTCTTTCAGTCGGTAGTAGCTCCCCTTCCTGCTCATCAGCTCCTGGTGAGTGCCCTGCTCTGTCACCGCCCCGTTGTCAATCACTACGATAAGATCCGCCTCCTCCACCGTCTTCAGCCTATGAGCAATCACCAGCAGGGTCTGGGAGGGCCGCCGCAAGGTCTGCTGGACCTGGTAAACAGAGAGAGAGAGAGATTAGGGGTAACCGTGACAACCGCCCCACCGCACGTAACAAAATACTTTACAGAGACAGAGGGCTTTAAAATTATACAGGATACAAGTAATTGAAAAATGTAAAGCAAAGAAGCAAAGTGAAAATATCCTTTTAACATATTCAAAAATACTATTTAATAGATTATAAACTTTTAAATGTAATTTGTGTCATGTGATATGGACGACTGATACAGGGCTTTACCGATGCAAACAATAGACTTTAATAAGCTCTTGGTGGAGCAACATCAGCATGCGACTTGTCATTGGTACACTCCATAGTAGACTCCCCGGAATATCCTGTGATGTACAATAATGCATGATGGGTAGTGTAGTACTCCCATGTTGTACTCATCATAATTTGTAACACTTGTAATGCTAAGGTTGCGGGTTCGATCCCCAGGTGGGGGCACTGCCGTTGTACCCTTGAGCAAAGGCACTTAACCTGAATTGCTTCAGTTAATATCCAGCTGTATAAATGGATTATATGTAAAGAAAGGTTGCTCTGCTAAATGCCTGTTTGTAATGGAATGGGAGTGGGCATGCTTTATCCGTGCAGGGTTGAGGTGTCCTTGTTGAACGCTTGTGCTGGCCTCACCATGCGCTCGCTCTCTGAGTCCAGGCAGCTGGTGATCTCGTCCAGGATGAGAACCTGTGGCTCTCGGATCAGAGCTCTGGCGATGGCGATACGCTGCTTCTGCCCTCCCGAGAGCTGGCCACCCCTCTCACCTACATCTGATAGAGCACACACACACACACACACACACACACACATACACACGCCACACACACACACACACACACACACGTATGCACAAACACACACACACACATACACACACACACACACACGTATGCACACATACATACACACAAAAGGACAGAGTTATCCACATTACACAATGTACACAATGGCTGTGTCTAAATCATAAGGCAGCTGCCTGCTGCCTGAGTACTTCACACCATGAAAACTGATGAAGGAAATGTATCCGTCAGAAATGGATTGAGCTAATGCATTTTGTATGAGGCGCATACGGTGATGGATGAAGGAGAGGGGGTAGGGATAAACATTATTTTCCCAATACATTCGCCACTGTCCATTTTTTATCCATCTAGAATGCGTAGTGGAAAGTATATTGCTTTGAAAAAAGGTGGGCTTTCTGATGTGATATTGGGAGGGGAAAGGATCAGAAAGTTAACAAACATTGATCCCAAGCACAAGCCATTTCTAATAGGCTAGCGAATATGAGGAGGGCTCAGGCT
Organism: Aldrovandia affinis; assembly: GCA_029706075.1. Lineage (NCBI taxonomy): Eukaryota > Metazoa > Chordata > Actinopteri > Notacanthiformes > Halosauridae > Aldrovandia > Aldrovandia affinis. The sequence goes on along the minus strand of JAINUG010000337.1, from coordinate 45,261 downwards.
TACGGAGATTCTAATTGGGATGCCAGCAGAGAAGCTAGTGGATTAGCTAGCGGAGAGGCTAATGGAGAAGCTAGTGGAGAAGTTGCACATCATTCCTAACAGAGCCCTTTAGCTGTGACTATATTGACAATGTACCATGGCTTCTTGGGCCTTATTGCTTTAATATATGCCCAGTGTTGAGTCAACCGTTAAGTTAAGTTATAACTTTAATTGGTTTCAGGACAAACGACGCAATGTTTCACATTCTTAAATTAATCTTGAGTACAACTGGGATAAGAATATGACTGTGTATGTATTAGTGTATTAGCTGGGTAGAAAAAAGCTAGCACTTTCCCTGATTTGTAATCGCTGGTAAATGTTCATGGTGCGGTGCACTGGGTGCTTTCCACAATCTGTGCACACAAAACGATCACTGGACAGTCACTGGAGTCAGCCTAGATTTAGTTTATTAAATGTGTTTCTAATAAATTACGTAATTTGGGAAAGCAATTCAGGGAAGCGATAGGAAAATGAATGGATATCTGCATTGACGTTCTATTTTATGAATTCATTAGTACGCTATGTGCGTGCAGTCAGCCCTCAACATCGCAATGACGATGTCGATATTTTGTTACATTTTCCACAAGATTGAGGTAGATGTGCATTCGTAGTATAATGTTTAAAAAAAACGGAATATGGGTAAAATATCCCTTTAATACCACATCCTCCAAGTGGCACTAGATTGTTAGGCCTACAGAACCCATAACCGTGGTATCTCATTGCTCTGGAAAGTCCCTCTCTTATTGTTTCACTTTTGCTTCAGCGGCTCCTGACTCACTGCACACGCCCATCACCAAACCCAAACCACGCCCACCACCAAACCCAAACCACGCCCATCACCAAACCCAAACCACACCCACAGTCTCATGACTGGCAGCTGATTTTAACTCCTCCTCTTCCACCAGGGCTCCTGCTCTGTGTGATTCTGCTTCAGGGCCTAAAGCTGGGGTCTGATTCTGCTTCAGCTCCTAAAGCTGGGGTCTGATTCTGCTTCAGCTCCTAAAGCTGGGGTCTGATTCTGCTTCAGGGCCTAAAGCTGGGGTCTGATTCTGCTTCAGGGCCTAAAGCTGGGGTCTGATTCTGCTTCAGGGCCTAAAGCTGGGGTCCCACAGCCAGCCGCTGTCTCTCTCGTCATTCTGGGGAGGGGTATACTAACTATACTAACACACACTAAACGTACATGTTCTAAATGTCATTTACTGTGACGTACTTTGATGAAAAAAGGATAATATTCTTATTGGTTTTTATGTGTCTGTGTGTGTGATGTCACACGAAATAATTCCCAGCATGCATCTCTGAACGTCGGCTCATGCTGCTACAGGTCAAACCTTGAGTCAGGATTCAATATGTGCACTTTATCAATAAGGTTTTGCAGATACCCTTACAAAAAAGTATTGCATGTTCCAAAAAATAATAATAAACCATAATACCTTAATGCATATGAAATATCTAATATATTGTCCTGTACTAAAAAAACCTTTTAGTTCACACTATTTTGGGAAATATTTGGTGTCCTTACGATACTGGAAATCATTTTTCTTCTATCAGTTCATGTGAAATTAAGCTAAAACATATAGCTCTTTAAAATGAAGGTAAAATCAAAATAATTCAATCACTGAACACTTGAGTTCCATGCATATTTAAGGGGTCACTGTTAGGTATGATGCTAATGGCTATATGCATAATATCTTATATTCAGGTTTAATTATTTATTTAATTATAGTCTCTTATTTTAGGTTTAATGGCTGGCTGCTTTAATCACCAATGAGGTCATCTGTTACCAGGCAGATTAAGGCACAGCAGGTCTATGATGGAGGAAGTCCAGCTGCACAAATGTTGAAGCTGAACATGGAAAACATCACTCAGGCATAACTATCTTGGAAGATAGTTCAAATGAACAGACCTTTCAGCTGCGATTACTGATGGCTCGAGAGGTGATCTGAGGGGGGCCTCCCGGGTGGTCTAGTGGTTACAACGTTCGATGCTGGCCACTGCGACCGGGGTTAGATTCCACCGGCCATGCCAGAGTCGGCTCTGGCCGGGAGTGCCACTAGGGGGCGGCAATTAGCCAACATGAGTCTGCTGCCTATAGGAGTGGCTCTGGAGTACTGGAGTTACGGTCGACAGCTTGGCAAGTGGAGGAGACGATACTTCGCCTCTGTCACTGCCGGTCTCAGGGCTACGGCAGCGAACTCACAATACGAGGGGGGGATTGACATGAAAAAGAGAGGGTGTAATTGGCTACCAAATTGGGAGAAAATAGGAAAAATCTGAAAGAATAATAAAAAGTTCTAAAAATTGTGATTTGAATTTTATTAATAAAAGGTGTATAGTGACCACATGCAGCCAATATGCAGCTGAAAGATGGATTTTAGAAAAGTACAAACACACTAAATCCAGTTTAAGTTTTATTTTTTTTTTTTTTTTTTATAACTTTGTTTATTGGATTTTCTGCACAATCAACATTCACAAAATAATTGTCCTCATGAGTTGTTCAGCATAAACACAAAACACATCCGACAATACAATAACACACCAGAACATGATGAGGTACAAAAACACACCCTCAAAGAAGAAAAAAAAAAAAAAAAAAAAAAAAGAAAAAGAAATCAAATCAAATCAAAACAAATTAACTAAAATAAAGAAAAAAAAAAGAAAATAAATAAAAATACAAGTATACATATTTCAATGCACTTGTCCGCAGGCCAGCCAACTCAGCACAGTCCCTCACAGACATCATGTACACATACACCCTGCCTCCTACATCACCAGAGCTTGCCACGCCCCCACCTCCATCCAACAAGGACATCAATAAAGAGGAGAAAATATGTATATATATACACACACACACATCACTCTGGAATAACAGGGAAATGAAGTTGCTTAACATAAGAAAAGAAGGGGGTCCACATTGCACAGAATTTGTTTAGAGACCCTTTGAGTGTGTGCCAAATTTTTTCCAGCTTTATACAATTTAAAACAGACTTAATCCAAAGAGCATGAGAAGGGGGTACAGAGGATTTCCAACCAAGCAAAACCAATCGCCTCGCCAACAGAGTAACAAAGGCGATAAAATCCTTATTAATATTGGTCAGTTGCAATGTGGGCGAGGGCACCCCAAATAGCGCAATAAAAGGGTCTGGCTTGATCTGTGTGTCACATACTTCCGAAAGTGTGCTAAAAATATCTTTCCAAAAACCATCAAGAGATGAGCAACACCAAAACATGTGCACATGATTAGCAGGAGACTGGTTACACCTCACACAGTTAGGATTTATGTCTTTGTAAATTTTCGCTAGTCTCGCTTTGGTCCAATGAGCCCTATGAATGATTTTGCATTGAATGAGACCATGTCGGGCGCAGATCGAAGAGGTATGTACCCTTCCGAGTGCCCTCTCCCACAGCCCATCAGATATTCCCTCCCCAGTTCCTCCTCCCATGAGGATTTAATGTCATTAAGTGAGGCAATTCTCAAAGAACAAATTTGTCTATAAATTATTGACAAGGTACCTTTCAGAGTGGGACGCGGGGTAAGAAAGGTGTCAAACTGTGTTTCACAGGGAAGGGTGGGGAAACGAGGATCCAAATTGCGGACGTAACTCCGGATCTGTAAAAATCTAAAAAATGATGCCTGGGAAGACCAAATTTAACTACTAGTTGCTCAAACGTACTAAATGTATTGTCAATGTAGAGATCTCTAAACCTTTTATACCAAGACTAGACCATATTGAGAAAGCACTATCAACCATAGATGGGGCAAAAGCAGGGTTCGAGGCCACCGGAGCAGAAAGAGAGGTTGTCTGAAACCCAAAATGGCGTCTAAATTGATTCCAGATCCTCAATGTTGTTTTGACACATACATTCTTGGTGAAAGAGGAATAAGGGCCTGTAATGGAGGAATGAGCGAGGAAGACAATGATGCCGGTATAGATGAAGCAGCTTCCATCTTTAACCAAATTGGGGATGGGGACATCTCTCCACCTCGCAACCAGAACTGAATGACCCTAAGATTAGCCGCCCAATAATAAAATCTAAAATCTGGTAGCGCCAGACCTCCGTCTGACTTGGGTCTCTGCAAGAGCTGTTTTCGTATCCTAGGAGTCCTCTTATCCCATATGAAAGGTAGGATTAGGCCGTCTATTTTTCTGAAAAATGTGTTGGGAAGAAAGATCGGTAGGCACTGAAAGAGATATAAAAATTTAGGGAGTGTGTTCATTTTAACAGAATTAATTCTCGCTACTAAAGAGAGGTGCATCACTGACCAGCGTTCAAAATCATCCTTAGTGCGGGTTAAAAGCGAGGAAAAGTTGGCCCGAAAAGGTTTTCAAATCGACTCGTGACCTGTACACCAAGATAAGTGAAACAACTATGAGCAACTCTGAATGGCAAGGTATGTAATGGGAATTTTTCCGCAGTCACATTAAGCGGCATCAATTCGCTTTTACTGAGATTCAGTTTATACCCTGATAAATGACCAAAGGATGTAATAGTAGCAAGGGCAGCAGGAACAGAAACAGAAAGATTAGATGTGTATAGCAATAAATCATCTGCATATAAAGACACCTTGTGCTCATGTCCGTATCTAACTATACCTTTGATAAGAGGGTTGGAACGAAGTGCTATTGCAAGGGGTTCTATGGTGAGAGCAAACAATAAAGGGCTTAGAGGGCAACCCTGGCGTGTTGACCGTTGCAGAGGGAAACAGCCTGACTGAGTGTTATTAGTCCTGACAGAGGCTTGGGGGGACGCATACAGAAGTCTTACCCAAGTAATGAATTTTGAACCAAAGCCGAATTTATTTAGTGTATAGAAAAGGTACTTCCACTCCACCCTGTCAAACGCTTTCTCCGCGTCCAGGGATATGATGGCCTCAGAGGTGTTGGTGTCAGAGGAATTGTACATGATATTAAATAGTCGCCTAAGATTGAAGAATGAATGTCTATTTTTAATAAATCCTGTTTGATCAGGAGAGATAATTGATGGGAGGACTGTTTCCAGGCGTGTTGCCAGAAGTTTGGCTAATATTTTATAGTCAACATTTAACAGACTAATTGGACGGTATGATGCACATTCAAGAGGGTCTTTATTATTTTTAAGAATCAAACAGATAGTCGCTTGAGTGAGAGTCTGTGGAAGAATACCATTAACAAATGCTTCATTATACATTTCAATTAGAATAGGGGCTATTTTGGGGAAAAGCTTTTTATAAAACTCTGTCAAGTAACCGTCAGGCCCTGGGCTTCTCCCAGATTGAAGGATTTGACAGCTCTAGACAATTCTTCAACAGTGATTGGTTGTTCTAATTCTTTAACCAAATCCTGGTTGACTAAAGGTACATCAAGGAGTGGAAGAAGTCATCAAATTCTGATAAATCAGCATCACTTTCAGAAGTATATAGAGACTGGTAGAAACTTCTGAACTCATCATTTATCTCCCTAGGGTCTAATGATATTCCGGATGATGTATGAATTTTGGGAATTTGATGTGAGGATGAAACTTGACGCAACTTGTGTGCTAATAACTTACTGGCTTTGTCTCCCTGTTCATAGTAGGTGCTCCTAGACTTGACAAGCAGCTCAGTAACTTGATCTGTTAGCAAAGTGTCAAATTCTGCTTGCAAAGTTAAGCGCTCCTTATAAATATCTGGAGATGGTGAAATGGAATATGCATTATCTAATTGGGCAATGCGACGTGTTAGCATGGACAATTTATCTTTTTAAGTTTGTTCTCATATGTGGTGTAGGAAATAATTTCACCTCTGAGATAAGCTTTCAAAGTTTCCCATAGGGTAGACGCAGAGATACCTGGGGTTCTATTTGTATCCATAAAAAGTCAATTTGGGCCGAAGCAAAGTTAATAAAATTTTCGTCACTGAGTAATTGAGTGTTGAGCCGCCAAGGCGGTCTCTGATTATTAGCTGTTTGAAAGACTACTCCCATAGTGACAGGGGCATGGTCCAAACCACAATTGGATTATATAAGCACGAAGATATGGAATGGAGAAGTCTATCATCTACAAGGAAGTAGTCTATGCGCGTAAAAGTGTGGTGTACCGAAGAGAAAAAGAGTATGCCCTCCCAGATGGATTAAATGTTCTCCAAGGGTCTGAAACAGCGAAATCAGACATAAAGGTACGGACAACCCCAGCTGAGGTTGATAAAGTAGTAGATTTAGTGGAGGATCGATCCAAATGTGGGTCCAACCAGCAGTTAAAGTCACCGCCTATGATCAACATATGGGAGGACATATCAGGGAGTGTGGAGAAAACCGATTTGAAAAAATCACCATTGTCCCAATTAGGACCATAAATATTAACAAGAACCACCTTCATATTGAATAACCTACCACTGACAATTACATATCTACCATTGGGATCAGCTATCACATTAGAACATATAAAAGGTACCGATTTGTGAAGTAAGATAGCCACCCCTCTTGACCTACTCTGAAATGAGGAATGGAACACCTGACCCACCCATCTGCACCTAAGTAATGAGTGTTGTGATACCTTGAGATGAGTTTCTTGGAGGAAGATAATGTGAGCTTTCAACTGATGGAGGTGGTGGAGAACCTTACTGCGTTTAACTGGGTTGTTAATGCCCCTACAATTCCATGTGAGAAAATTAAAACCATTCCCTCCAGCAGGATGAGCTACGTCAGGCTGAGTCATGTCTTAAGAGAGAGGGGACATGTTAAGGACAAGACATAATACAAGCTAAATATTTTGGCTGACCTCAATAGTGCAAATTCAAAAAACAAAAACAAGTGACAAAACACAGGAAAACAAAACACAAATACAGAAGGAAAAAAACCCTCCCACAAAATCCCTCTTGCCGAAGCATCTCCCCAACTGAGATGCGAGCAAACCCCTAAATGCAAAAAACCTTTAGAGCAACGCATACCAACTTAGCTAGCTTACTCTTAGCTACCTGAGATTTGTGACCATTGAACTAGAATAAAACAAATGTGCATAAGTCGGTCTCCAATAACATTAGGACCCGAGGGAAACTAACTCAGTTAAGAGAGGTACAAAATCTATAAAGTGGCAAAACTGAGCCTCAACCATGTAAACAGCCAAATACTGACAGTGCAGGCAGCTCAGATCAAAACAAAATGAAATGAGAATGACACAAATAGTAGGCAGTAATGTAAGTGGAATAAAATATATCTCCACATTATATCACATTAATGTGAGTAGTCCGCTATGTACTCATCAACATGTATTGAAAATAAAAATAAAAACCCACTACATTCAAGTGTCAACAATGAGCTCTGCAAGTCTAGCTTCACTCTCCAACATGTACTGAAAATAAAAAATAAAACAGCTGCGTTCAAATGTCAACAATGAGCACTGCAAGACCAACTTCACTAGCTAATCTGCCTACCAGCTAGCCCGCTAACTAGCCTGCCAACCAGACCAGCCAACTGATATTTTGAGCTACAGACCGGCGGTGGCACAACAGCTTTTTTCACCCTGTTTTTGATGAAATCGGCCGCAACAGCCGGGTCTTCAAACCTGTGTGTGGAGCTGTCCGGCAGGGTCAGTCTCAGAACCGCAGGGTAGATGAGACCATACTTCACGCCCGGACAGGCGCGCAGCTGGCGCTTCACATCTCCAAAGCTAGCCCGCTTCTTGGCCACAGCCGTGGTGTAGTCCGGAAATATCGAGACTCTTCTACCCTTGTAGAGGAGAGGAGACGCATCTCCAGATCTCTTCAGCATGTCGTTCGGACGTGAAAGAAATGCACCCTGATGACAAATGGTCGCGGAGGTTCACCCTCCCGGGCCGGCTCCGCAGGGTGCGATGGGCCCGGTCTAGCAGCGGTTTCTCATCCAGGCCGAGCAGCTCCTGAAGCAGCCCGGCTACGGATTCTGTCGGTCGCGAGCCCTCCACTCCCTCCGGTATTCCCAGAAGACGGATGTTGTTCCTCCGCATTCTACCTTCCAGGTCCTCGCATCTGTTGTCCAGGTATGTCACCCTAGCTGTTAGTGAGCCGACATTCGCCTCTAGCTCGGTAATCCGAGTGCTGTGATCTGTAGCACCGCGCTCCAGCTCCGATAAAACGACTCCATGTGCATCGAGTTTATTCTGGATCCTCTCGATAGATCTTTTAAGCTCGTCTTTGACTAGTATCATCTCTGATCTGAGAGTGGTAGCTGAAGTGTCAATCTTACTAAAAATATCGGTTTTGAGAGAGCCCATCATGGATTGTAACATTTCCGCGGTCAGTACTGTCATGCTGTCAGCACTAGCTGTAGCACCCGATGTTGGGAGCGGATCAGGTTCAGGAGAGGGCGCAGGCTTATTACGGCCGTTTAAGTTTTATTTAATCAAGTCATTGCATTCTACAAAAGTCTTCAACTGCTCATACTTATGGAGACAAATTCAAACAATTTCATCAAGCAAACTTATTTGTGATTTTGTTTCTCATGTGATCAAATTGTCATTGAACACTAATATTTGTGGTACAGAGTTTGAGTCTAAAGAACACATTTAAATTCCACCTGATTTTTATTAAGAGAAACCTGCTTCAAAGTCTACATTAACCTTCCCCAAATTAAACTGAAATATGGCATAAAATAACACATCACTGAATTATATCTGACTATATATATGACTTGCACCACACGTTTGAACCCTAAATAAAAGCAACTTCAAATCTTACAGGAAAAAAAGAGGAAAAATATTAACAACTCAACTCAAAACTAAAAAAGGAATTGCAGAATATATAATGCAGACAGCTTGTGTTAACTGTGGAGGAAATTGTGGGGGAATAATTCTGCAGATTAGACCATAAGTTCTGTGACTGAAGGACGGCATTCCTCTAATGCCATCACTCATCTCCCGTACTGAAACTACACCCTGTTATAACCACTTATTACTATCTTATAACACCTTTGGAGAAAAACAGAAAGGTGCTGCCTTGAAATCAGTTAAATTAATTAAAATTCTAGTTTTTAATTTTATTTACATTTATACTGACGCCCTCAAATAAGAGAGCATAGCATAGGATATGACAGTAGCAGCAAAGGTCACATCCAGTGTATGCACAACGCTACATGTGGTTTACTTGGAAATACAAATGTAAATTTAGGGTGCAGTACTGACAGGTGAATGACAAGCCAAATGGGGGCCCAAGGGGCAGCAAACTGGGTGTCAGACAGTTTGGCTTGTGTGGGGAAATGCTGGTCTGGGGAGGACAAATCGAAATAAATAGAGGGTATAATTGACCACTAAATTGGGAGAAAAATAGGAAAGAATCTGAAACAAATAAAAAATGGGAATGAAACAAAAAAAATTAATTAATGAAAAAAGATATCGGGCTTGTCAAAAGAACATGTTTTGGGGCTAAGGACGCCACTGACTCTGACATGCTGAAATGAGCACCTGCTATTAGCTGAGTTCTGTTTCAATTGCTATTCTCCATCCCTCAGTCTGTTGTGTACAATAAGCTCACTGTAATGGGCTGTGTGTGCACCTCACGCACAGGGAAAAACAAGCTCTCTCATCTATCTAATCTGTACAGTGTTTTAAAAGAGAGCGAAGAACAGTGATAAAAACAAATGAAGCCTTAGACCACACACAATGAAAGCAGAAGATCTGCAGGTTGGCAAAAATGACTCTTTCAACCTGGCCATCTGATCGCTGGTCTTGTTGGGTTTACCAATGAGTATCCATTATTATATTTATACTCAGTACAATTATTTTAACTTGATTTAAAGCAAAAATGGCAAGTGTGTGTGTGTATGTGAGTGTGTGTGTGTGTGTGTGTGTGTGTATGTGTGTGTGATGTGTATGAGTGTGAGAGTGTGTGTGAGTGTGAGTGTGAGTGTGAGTGTGATGTGTGTGTGTGTGTGTGTGTGTGTGTGTGTATGTATGTGTGTGTGTATGTGTGTGTGTGTGTGTGTGTGTGTATGTGTGTGTGTGAGTGTGTGTGTGTGTGTGTGTGTGTGTGTGTGTGTGTGTGTGTGTGTGTGTGTGTGTGTGTGTGTGTGTGTGTGTGTGTGTGTGAGATCCTCTTGCTGCAGCTCTCCTCCAGCTCTTCCCCTGTAGAGACAGCAGGACACAGGGATTAAAAGGCTCCTCTGGCTCCAGGCCTCAGTGCAGAGCTGCAGGTCCGCAGGGTGGAGCCGGACCTCCAGGAGCCGGTGGAGAACAGGTCACTCTGAGTTTATCTGTGCGCACCACGACTCTCCAACCCGCTAATATTCACATACAAAAA
>JAINUG010000337.1:0-30000 GCA_029706075.1 Aldrovandia affinis | reverse complement strand
CACACTCACTTACACACTCACTTACACAGCTCTGACACCACTGAGACTGGAGCACTTTTACACACTCACTTACACACTCACTCACACAGCTCTGACACCACTGAGACTGGAGCACTCTTACACACTCACTTACACACACTCACACAGCTCTGACACCACTGAGACTGGAGCACTCTTCACTTACACACTCACTTACACAGCTCTGACACCACTGAGACTGGAGCACTTTTACACACTCACTTACACACTCACTCACACAGCTCTGACACCACTGAGACTGGAGCACTTTACACACTCACTCACTCACTCTGACACCACTGACAGCTCTGACACCACCACTGAGACTGGAGCACTCTTACACACTCACTTACACACTCACACAGCTCTGACACCACTGAGACTGGAGCACTCTTACACACTCACTTACACACTCACTTACACAGCTCTGACACCACTGAGACTGGAGCACTTTTACACACTCACTTACACACTCACTTACACAGCTCTGACACCACTGAGACTGGAGCACTTTTACACACTCACTCACACAGCTCTGACACCACTGAGACTGGAGCACTTTCTTACACACTCACTCACTCACACAGCTCTGACACCACTGAGACTGGAGCACTTTTACACACTCACTTACACACTCACTCACACAGCTCTGACACCACTGAGACTGGAGCACTCTTACACACTCACTTACACACACAGCTCTGACACCACTGAGACTGGAGCACTTTACACACTCACTTACACACTCACTCACACAGCTCTGACACCACTGAGACTGGAGCACCTTTACATTACATTTACATTACATTTTAAGCATTTAGCAGACGCTCTTATCCAGAGTGACTTACAAGATGTGCATTAATACATGGTAGGAACAATCATAGTTTGCGTAAGAGATCAGTGCAGTAATACAGTATTAATTGTTCATTAATACTCTCCACCACACCGTTTTGTGTTCCTGACTGTGCCGTTATTTGCATGCTTTGGCCACACGCCGCTGAAGTTCAGAGAGAGCAGTGTGACTCCCAGCAGCACAACTTCAGATGTGTGAATTCAGGAGCGGGCGCAGATCACAGACGCGGTTCAGGCCCGTAAACGCACAGAGACAGAGAGAGAGAGAGAGAGAGAGAGACACACACACACACACACACACACACACACACACACACACACACACACACACACACACACACACACACACACACACACACACACACACACACACACACACACACACACACACACACACACACACAGACCTGTATTTACAGTCTTATCACAGTCTGCAGTCTGCAGCCTTCCTGCAGTCTGCAGCCCTTCCCTTGTCTAAATCTGGGGGATTGTGTCTGTAAACCACACCTCCCCCTGTCAGTCCAGCACTACTGCACAGATCTTCCATGATCAACAGGTAAAGATTAGTGCTTTACAAACGGCTAACACGCTGCGCGGCTAACACTGCGCGGCTAACACTGCGCGGCTCTTGTTTGGCAGTGGGGGGGTAGTTTGAACAATCCCTTTGTCAGAGATGCAGGGTTGGAGGTACAACAATTCAAGCGCTGCCCAGGTCCTGAACTAAGCTATGGGACACTCCAGCAGTGACCAAGTCTAACCATGTTTACTGCTGTGGGCTACACAAGTACACTGACTGAGTGAGTGAGTGTGCAAGTGAGCGAGTGAGTGTGAGAATGTGAGAGTGAGTGAGTGAGAGAGTGAGTGTGAGTGTGTTTGTGATTGAGTGAGTAAGCGTGTGAGAATGTGTGTGTGATTGAGTGAGTGAGCGTGAGAGTGAGCGAGTGTGTGTGTGTGAGTGAGTGAGTGTGACAATGTGACAATGTGTGAGTGAGTGAGTGACCGAGTATGTGAGTGAGTGTGAGAATGTGAGAGCGAGTGAGTCTTTACACACTCACTTACACAGCTCTGACACCACTGAGACTGGAGCGCTTTTTTTTAAAAACACTTTTTACAGAGAAGTTCAGTAAGGTTGAAATGAATATTCATAAATACAAATTTAAATATATATATTAATATTCATAAGAGTGAACTGGCACTTCGTGCCAAGCCCATCAGTCCCTAATCTTCACAGCAGAAATCACAAGGCAGTTTACAACCCCAAAAACACTACAACTCCTGTGTGAGTGCAGCTTATGGGAACAGATGTGGAATGTCCCGGTGGGGTAGGGGGTAATAAGGTCCCGTAAAGGAACAGGGCGATAAGGAGCCCCTCAGTCAGGCCCTGGGGCAGGAGGCTCAGCTGGGGGCCCAGAGCTGGGAGAGAGAGGAGGCTCAGCTGGGGCCGCAGTGAGCTGGGGTTCGGCCTGTTCAGCGCTGCTGCTGTGGGCACTCTTCACAGCCAACTAACCAATCGGGACCCTTCCTCCAGCTCAAATGAAGCTGGGCCAGGCCAATAGGATTGGAGCTCAGAGTCTGGTGAGGGTGGGAGGGGGAGGATCCCGTCAGAAAGCTTGGTGAAATCTTTTAGCGCTAAAGTTGCAGTCCAGCCCCTTGATGTGACAGTCAGCGCCCGGCCACCACACTGAGTCTCAGCGCCGCTGTTTGAGTTTAACGATGCCCAGCGGGCCTTCACGAGCCGCGTCCGGTGAGCTGGGAGCCGCTGTGCGCAAACCCAGAAACGCAGCACAGGCGTCCTTCCAGCTCCGCCCTGACACAGGAGGACGGCTCCTTCAGCAGCCAGCAGTGAAGCGAGACACACTTTCCTTCACTAAGGCTGAGGGCCTCAAACACACTGTACAGGTGTTCTTCATGGGAGGAGGAGACAGGCCCAGGTACAATGATGTCATCTGAGCATACAGCCACGCTGGGACGCTGGCGAGGACAGATGACATCATCTCCTGAAATCAGCCGTGTGCAGAGCTCAGACCGAACGCCACGCGTGTGTAACGGAACACGCCGGCACGTGTGGAAAAGGCCCTGAGGCTCCTACTGTCAGGGCTGAGCTGCCCCTGCGAGAGGCCCTGTCACAGGGCAGGTTTGGAGCAGACAGAGGCGCTGGAGAAGGTGGTGCTCAGCTCCTGGGCTGTGAGTGTCTCCACACACGTAACCGTGCAGCACAATATCTCTGATACAGATGACCAGGGTGACCAAACGACAAGAGTAAAAACACACGCCCTAACGAGTGGTCTAGTGGTTACAACGTTCCACTGCACTGCGATTCCACTGGCCGATTCCAGCCGTTGGCTCTGGCCGGGAGTGCCACTAGGGGCGGCGGCGACAGCTGTCTGCCCCAGGGAGGGAGGAGAGCTGACAGGAAGTTGTCACTGCATCACAGGGCTGGCTCTGGAGTCACAATATGAGGGGGATTGACAGGAAAAATAGAGGGTGTAATTGGCTACTAAAGGAGAAAATGGATAGAATCAAAACAAATTATTTAGAAAGATATCAGGATGCGGGGTACACAATCTCTGTGCCATTATTTCAAATTGAAAATGCAAATTCACACAACACAACATAGAACTCCTTCAACTGCCGATGGATGGGCCTATGCAGTTAATACAAATAACAAAGGACAAGCTGTGGCCTGAAATATTCTTGTCCGGCTTAATAACAATATCAATTGGGATCGCACAGCTGTGGTGTTTCCTGCGGGTGGGAATGCGGCTCAGTGATTGGATGACGGGGGCTCTGGTTGGGTCTAGCAGGGGCTTGTGGGTAAAGGCGGTCAGGCAGCCAGAGCCACTGAACAGAGCTGGACATTTGTGGCTCCGCGAGGAAGACCCCTGTAGAATCTCGGGCCCTCGGTTGCCCGTCAGGGAGAGCCCAGGCCCCAGTGAGCGGGCGAGGCCCAGGAGGTTAGTGCCCTGCTGCTCGCTGTGGAACAGGGAGGAAGGGAGGGGCCAGCACACGCAGCGTCTCTATTGGACAATCGTAGCGTGACCACACCTGTATAACCCTGGGGACAGGGGCTGGAGAGACAGGTGGGAGCAAAAGCTTCCACAGGTGTTTCAGCAGGGACACCTTCACACCAGTGCCCAGGAGCAGGGGGATGCTAACGTCCCCCAAGTGGACAGTGCAGGATTTAAACTCAGCTGAGCTGCTACTCAGTGTGGATAATGACAGGTGGTGGGTCACCAGGCTGTGTGCGTGTGTGTGGGTGTGGTTAGGGGTGTAGCTGTAGTTAGGGGGTGTGGTTAAGGGTGCAGCTGTGACTGTGGGTGTGGTTAAGGGTGTATGTGGCTGTGGTTAAGGGTGTAGGTGGGTGTGGTTAAGGGGGTGGGTGTGGGGGTTAAGGGTGTAGGTGGGTGTGGTGGGTGTGTTAGGTGTGGGTGTGGTTAAGGGTGTAGGTGGGTGTGGTTAAGGGTGTGGGTGTGGGTGTGGCTGTGTATGGTTAAGGGTGTAGGTGGGTGTGGTTAAGGGTGTAGGTGGGTGTGGTTAAGGGTGTGGTTAAGGTGTGGCTGTGGGTGTGGTTAGGGTGTGTGGGTGTGGTTAAGGGTGTAGTTAGGGGTGTAGGTGGGTGTGGTTAAGGTGTGTGTGGTTAAGGGTGTGGCTGTGTGGTTAAGGGTGTAGGTGGGTGTGGTTAAGGGTGTGGTTAAGGGTGTAGGTGGGTGTGGTTAAGGGTGTAGGTGTGTGTGTAGTTAGGGGTATGCAGCACTATCTCTACAGCCCTGTAAGGATTAACCCCTCAGATTCAGCAGCAGTCTCTCACACACTCGTGGATTCATTGTCTTGTGTAAGTTCATCCTGAAGCTCCCTGAATGTACAGGAGACACGTATTGATGGATGGGCCCTGGCTATGCTGCTAGAAGACAGGTTGCCAGAGGAGAATGCAGAGAGGAGCTTCCAGTTGTACAGCTGTACACAGTGTGTGTATCTGCAGAGCCCAGCTTCTCAAACACACACTGTATCTCTGTGCTCATACACTGCACATGTATGCCCCGTTTGTGAGCACCACTCACTTCATCAAAAGCTGAGAGTCTCTAACAGGCTGTTTCCAGTGAGCCTGAGATAGTGGAGGAGAGAAGCAGGGGAGGTGGCAGAAAGGATCATCCTCTTACTGCTGCCTGTTTCTTAGGACTGTGTTATAGAGAGCTAACTAAACCGCCACAGTCGAGGTCAGAGCATGCCGGCCAAAAAAGATTAGACTTGTACGAGTTTCTCTCAGAGATGGAAAAATACAGTCTTGTCACTGGGGTGTGGGCGAGGCTATAGCATTTGTCTAAATTATTGTCTATAAGAAGTGTTCTCTCCGGAAATGATTTGTTCATTTGCCTGGCAGGGAGGCGGTGAACCCCGAATGCATTTGGTTGAATAAACTCAGTTGACAATTGGTTGTATGTTCTGTTTTCTCATTTGGTGCAAGTGTTCTCTATTCACTTTGAAGGTCTTCTGAATTTCGTGAACCTAACAATTGGGGGCTCGACCGGTATCCCAATATCTCAGCGCACGGGCGCAGAGGAAGGGCGTGAAGTCTGAACCGTGCACGGGGCTTGTCTGAGAGACAAGTTTTTGAGAAAGTCCTCGGTCCGGATCGGGCAGGATCCTTGGATAATTAGCGAGGCCAGACAGCGCAACGTTCCTCTGAAAGCGCGGTGAGTGACGGGATTTTTCCGAATTCTATTTAAGATAAAAGTGTGATATTGAACCTAGAGCCTTGCCATAAAAGTGAGAGTGACGGAACATAGATGTGACCATGAAAAAGTGGAATAGCAAAGGTGGTTGTGGTTGTTGTTGGGTGTAAAGAAAGTGATGGTTAAGTTTACCTGCCTCAGGATTTAAGGGAAATGGAATTGAGGTTTACGGGGGCAGGAGATTGGGTTGAGCATGTGGAAAGAAAAGTTTGATGGGACGTTGCAGGTCCAGCAATGTGGCAAGCCTAATGAAGAGAAAAGAAAAAAAAAGGGGAAAGAACAGTTAGGTTGGAGCCTAACGCGCCGATAACGGCACACGTGAGGAACTGTTTTCTATTAGGTGAGAAGCTTAACGTGTAAGGGTTACGCGTGGAACTTCTTAGGGGGAGGTTTGAGGTTTGACAAATAATTTATTATTATAAGTGTTTGTGAACAATTGCCTCTGGGATTTACCTGGGGAGAATTTACAAAAGAAACTAAAAGTAGCCGAGTGTTTATTCATAGTATGAGTGAATAAAAGTGTACGTAAAAATGTTGGACTGTGTGCAAAATAAAAACGAAATGATAATGGCGTACCTAACCCGTCTTAAAAAAATGTTTAATGCTACCAGTGGTCTTGAACCACCTGCAAATAATAACAATGGGGTTTATGAACAACAGCTGAAAAATGCGTTCTTGAACGGCCTCACTCCTGCATTAACAATGTTAATTAAAAGACATGTAATTACGTGGGCAACGTGCCGATTGCAAGTGATAATAGAACATGCTATTCATTCGAGCGAACGGCTAGGGAAGACCAATTAAAATGAAACAAAAAATTACTATTGAATGTGACGAAAATGGGTTGTATAGGTACTATTGGAAATAGTTTGGGAAATTTTATACAATTGATAGATTGGTATTACACATGGGAATTGATATACTGCCAGTCATGCACAACTGTGTGAATTTATTCCGTCCGAGCAGACAGCCCCAGCGAACTCTTATAGCACTGCTCTCTTCTTACCCCTGACTAAGACATTTAGAATATGAGTGTTTCTGGAACATGCCGCAAATAAACGAAACGAGATGTTTAGGCACCATATATAGTTGACCGAAATTTACTGGAATTCTAGTAAACTTGAGTGAAGAGCAGAAATGATTATTTGAACAAATCAGGCAGCCGCATATTTCATTATCGAAAATGACCGAATGTGAATGGGAAGATGTGGGTTCTTGGGTTAGAAAAATGCCGCCTGGTAGGGAGTGCAGACAGAAATCCAAGGTTGTAAAAATATCATTCTTTGCTACTGTGCCTGTATGCATACACAACTGCAATTTGAACCGTACAGCACGCTGCTAGCTCTTTCCGATGACCATCCTAGTTTACATCAGATAAATAATTAGGTATTGTATGATGTTCTGCAAACACTCTGGGCTCAAAATAAAAAAAGAAAAGAAAAGTTAAAAAAAATGACGCATTCATTGTAGACAGCGAAGGATCTGAAAATGAATGATCCATCTGATCTGCACTGTACTATGTACATTTTACATTTTAGGCATTTTGGCAGTATCTGTGATTTAAAAAAATGTAATAAAAAAATCCTCCTGTATGTAGACGACATATTGAATTGCTCTCCTTCTCGGGAGCGCTGCGAAATAGACTAAAAGGCATGTTTAGTCTTTCTGGCCTCAAGGCCACAAGGTAAGCAAGGGAAAATTACAGTGGTGTCTCCCAGAAGTAAAATATCTGGGACACGCTATCTCAGCTCGCGGCCGAGCCTTATTGCCGGATAGGAAAACAGCGATACTGCAGGCCCCAAAGCCTAAAATAAAAAAAACACATGATGTTTTTTTAGGAATGATACTTTTCTGCCGAACCTGGATGTGTAATTATGCACAATTGATGCAGCCACTGTTAGATTGTATTTACAGCGAACCAATGGAGGCTCGAGATCCAATCAAATGGACTCCTGAAGTCAACGAAGCCTTTGAGCAGGTAAAACAGGTTTGGAGGTAAGCAAAGACCAATTGCTTATTACTCCACAGAACTGGATCCTGTAGCACGAGGACTGCCATGCTGTATACAAGCTGTAGAAGCAGCAGCATTAGCAGTAAAAGCCTCACAAACCATAGTGTTATACCAACCATTGACACTGATGGTACCACATGTAGTTTCTGTATTACTAATGCAAACAAAACGTACATTCTTGTCGCCAGCAAGACAGCTGAGCTGTATGGCGACTCTACTAACAGCTCCTAATCTAACAATTGTAAGATGCACCACACTTAATCCGGCTACCTTGCTGACAACTGCTGAGGATGGAGATCCTCACGATTGTGTAGCTGAAACATCTAGGTCTGTGGCAGCACGCCCTGGGTTAATGGACACACCCATTCATGACGCAGAAGTAACATTCTATGTGGATGGATCCTGAAAAAAGAATGACTTCAACAGGTAAACCAATAACGCATGCACCATTGATACTGGAACTGATTGTGGCATTACAGAAACCCAAAACACTGACGAGATGTAAATGTGCAGCACATACGAAAGGAACAGATGAGGTGTCCCTGGGGAATGCATTTGCAGACTCTGCTGCAAAAGAAGCAGCTGCAGACACCCAGGGAGTGTTTAAAGAGATTGATTGCATCACTCTCGATTACACTATCTTGAGAGACATGCAACATGAAGCAGGGGTACCAGAGAAAAGGATGTGGGGCAAACAGAAATGTACTGAGAACAAAACTGGCCTGTGGGTGGGCCCAGAAAAGAAACCTGTATTATCAAAATCTTTGTTTACCATAGCTGCAGAGTTGAGTCATGGCATATGTCAAGTCTCAAGAGGAGGGATGGTAGATATGATAAACAAACGTTATACAACGTTTGGATTTACAAACGAAAAAAATTAAAAAAATTGTAAAAGGTGTTTAACATGTTTTGACTATTTGAATCTTGGATGATGGATTTCATCCACCTCACACCAAGTGAGGGGAAAAAGAGCTGCTTAGTAATGATTGACCCATTCTCAGGTTGGGTAGAAGCATACCCTACCTCAAAAATTGATGCACAACTGTGGCAAAAATAATTTGTAGAGAAATAATACCTAGATGGGAAAAGCCTATCACCTACTGCAATTTGGAGATAGAATATTAGAGGATAATCCCACATTGGCAGAGTATATGAAGAAAATGTTATCTATAAACAAGAAATGTGTAAACTCTAACAGCTGGAATACCAAAAGAAAAGCTGCAGGTCGGGGACTGGGTACTGATTAAAGATCCAAGGCACAAGGTGTGGCATCAACCAAAGTGGAAAGGGCCGTATCAGGTGCTACTAACAACTCCAACAGCAGTAAAGATTGCAGAGCGATCCACCTGGGTGCATCTGTCCCACTGTAAAAAGGTAACAAAGGGTGAGTAGGTACCTAAAAGAGTTGTGCTCAGAAGGGAGAAGTCCAGCTACAAAGGGAGGTGTGAAATATAGAACACACCTGTCTCAAAACCGGTGAAGCAAACAACCCTCTTACTGGGATTTAGACACAGCTATGGCGAACCTCCAGTGGCGGGCAGTGGTGTCTTTGACCATATTGATGATAATCACGGTATAAGAAGGAAGAGATTTGTAAAAGCACAGCACAGAGCGTAAACAAGACCAACTGTTACGTATGACCGGAACGCCCTTAAAGGAGACAAGGTGTTCCACGTTAGCACCTACAGAAAACGGCACTAGGGCAGTGGATGGGTGGTACTGGCTTTGCGGACACAATGTGTACATAGCTCTGCCTAAGAAGTGGCATGGAACTTGTGCATTTGTAATGCTAACTGACAATACATGGGTAATAAGCGCTGAAACACAGGGTCGTGCAAAAAGATCCTTAGAGGATAAGCATGATGCAATATGGGGAAGTAATGTTCCAGAAGATCACTAATTTGGAGTACAGGGAACAAAGCGGTTCTTAGTATTTTTCCCCAAATGGGGGTGGGCAAAGTAATGTTAAGGGTAGAGACAATAAACTACCGCCTGAGTGCATTGATCAATTTTGCACTGAATGCAACCGAGAAGTATAAAAAAAACGAGTTAACTGCACTTAGATTAATGACAATTAAAAATCGTATGGTCCTGGACCTCATGACTGCCTCCAAGGGAGGAGTATGCCACATAATTGGAACTGCGTGTTGTACCTACATACCTGATAACGATGCGGATGGTAAAACCATAGATCAAGCTATGGAAGGTCTTAAGAAATTAGCCCTGGCCCAACAAAAAGACCTGATGACTGGTGGTCCTGGATAATGGGTGGGGCTGAAACAGTCCCTCACCTCATTGGCAGTGGCGATTCTGGGGGTCTTGTTGTTACTAATGTTTTGCAGTTGTTGCGGTGTCCCAATGATCCAGCGGATGATCACCCAAATGATGCAAAGTACCCCGGCGTATCAGGCTTTGGCCCTGGAGGAGCTGACTCTGGGAATGAAGAGATAATTGATCCTCCAGACTAAGACGATACTGCCATGGCCTTGCAAAACTTGTTTAAAGATGTTTAAGCTTCTGCATTGAAATAAACTTGCTATGCTCTTTCTAAATGTGAAATGGTGGCAGCGGTGGTCTCCAGCCTAAACACTATACTATAGAATGGCTGGGGATGTTTTATGACTATATGGGATAAAATCATAAAAATGAGGGATTGATAGAGAAATTCTGTTTCTGAAATTGAGTCTCTCAAAAAGTCTCACGCTTGCAATATGTGTGAAGCTGTGCCAAAAGAGATAGGCGGCAAGCTGCCTGTTTCTTAGGACTGTGTTGTAGAGAGCTAACTAAACCGCCACAGTCGAGGTCAGAGCGTGCCGGCCAAAAAAGATTAGACTTGTACGAGTTTCTCTCAGAGATGGAAAAATACAGTCTTGTGACTGGGGTGTGGGCGAGGCTATAGCATTTGTCTAAATTATTGTCTATAAGAAGTGTTCTCTCCGGAAATGATTTGTTCATTTGCCTGGCAGGGAGGCGGTGAAACCCGAATGCATTTGGTTGAATAAACTCTGTTGACAATTGGTTGTATGTTCTGTTTTCTCATTTGGTGCAAGTGTTCTCTATTCACTTTGAAGGTCTTCTGAATTTCGTGAACCTAACATTACTGTTCTCCCAATTACTGGAAGTCTCCTGTATAGACTCCCCAGTAGAGGTCATCACCCCATTCTCTCTCCCTGACTCATATATATATATATATATATATAAATGCCATTTAGCAGACACTTTTTTTATCCAAAGCAACTTACAGTAGTGAATGTATAAATTTTTTGCATACGTGGTCCTGATGGGAATTGAACCCACAACCTAACGCCATGCTATACCTACTGAGCCACGCAAAACCGTCTCATTCTGCATTTCTAAGACTTAACAACAAGACTTAACCTGTACTCTAACAGATAATGAGCAGAAATCTCAGATTGATTCAGTCAAAACAGTAAGTGGCCTCTTTTGGAAATTGATCTTCTCAGATGTTCACACCTGGACCCCTCCATGCTTACAGCCATTCTGGGTTTAAGTTTGAGGGAGACCAAGCTCATAGAAACACAATCATGGCATCTGCTGCTCTTTTATCCTTTTTAAAGTACAGAACACCTAAGGGACATGATGCACTTCTTATGGTGAGAAGGGATCAGATCTACAAACGGTGGCTTTGTTGTATTGTATAATACCTATACACTCTAAAAACAGAAAACAAGTCACAAGATCAACATTTCTAAAATACATGAAATGTATGAAATGTGTATTTATGAGTTTTATGGAAGAATGTGTGTATGTTTCTACACTGAACAAACTGCTGCCACTCATACAGAAAGCAGCCCAGCCTCCTCTGTTAATGTGATAGCGCCACCCAGAGGAAGAGAGAGTCACGCTTTAGTCAAGAACTAAACGAGAGAGAGAGATGAAGACTAAAGGCTGTTCTCACTCCTGTAGGTATTAGCACAAAAACATTTAGTCTCAAGTGTACCAGGCAGTGCTAATAATGCCTTCTAATGGTGACATTATTCTGAGTAAAATGGCTTACTAAAACATATCTGTGGCAAAAATATATTTATTGAAGAATACTTATATACTTATTTTAAGGCTTTTGGGGGGGAAAACCCAATTTACTTTACCTCTATATTTTGACAGCTAGATTTCTACATTTATTTCAGCCCTGAATGAAGCCTGAATGAAGCCTGAATGAAGCCTGTATGAAGCCTGTATGAAGCCTGTATGAAGCCTGTATGAAGCCTGTATGAAGCTGACTGTGCTGACTTCAGTTCCTCCCTGCTGAAGCTGCTTACCTCCTGATTGGTTGAAGCGCTCCATGACAATTCTCACACTGGCTTTGTCCCTTTGCATGTTGCCTTTAAGAATGTCGGTCTCCTGTTTCACATAGTCCTGCCCCAGGTTCTCTTCCATCCACTTCTGTCTGTACTGAAAGAGGCTCGTCCTGCTGTCAAAGTACCCGATGTCTTCATCGTCCAATATGTTCACAGCCACATACTCAGGAAACTCACTCAGCCCTGTACTGGCAGTGTTAAAGGCCTTCCAGGAGTGCATCACTACAATTACAACAAAAAGAGAAGCTTCTTCAGACACATCATTTTAACACACTTTCCAGCAACACTGATCATGCTCAATTTATGTGACATTTTTCAGCCTGTCCAACAGGTATGTTTTGTTGGCTTTTCAGGGACTGTTTGAATAAAACCACTTTACAGATCCTGCATGGTAACAGAACATCACAGAAAATGGAAAACATTTGAAAATGAACGGTGCTGAAAACGCAAAGTAAATATGACAAGGTGAAAAGATGTGAATGTTTTTGGTGCCCAAAAAAGAGTGTTGAAATCTTACGGCTGTTTTATTAGTGCTTACACAGTTAAGCAGCTGCAGGTGAATGCGGTAGCTTGCCAATTAGAGCTCATTCAAGGTGAATGTTTACGACTATCTGTGAGCAACAGGGCATTCAATCCCATTTGTCTCGTCCAGTGGTTCCCAGACTTTCCAAGCCATGACCACTTAATTGGCGAATACATTATCTATGACCCACCCTTTACTGAAATGTAGCATCTGTCATACATTCAAACATTAAAATGACATTAACATTATATCTCAAAAACACGCACCGTAAACTAAAGTGCATGTTTTTGGTCCCTACCTTAAATTTGTTCTGTACCAAAATGGAGGAGAGGTTAATTGTTGCAGTATCTGGGTTTCCCAAACTGTTTGTATACAGCGACGTCAACAAAAAGAACGAGGCATGGCACAAAATACCAGAAACAGTGTGGATCCCTGGTGACTTTGATGAATGAAGCGCAATGAAATGGTCGGTTAATTGCCGGTAGCTATCTAGAAAGGTAAGGTTAGCCAGTCCGTGTGATGTGAGTGCGAACGTGCTGTTCAATGATTTACTGTCAATGTCTTGATCGTAGTTTACTTGCTTTATGTTCTATGGGCTCAGCTCAGTTCACTCTACTCATAACGTGACAGCTGGACGTGCACAACCATCTTCTTCTCCTTTGTGCTTCACACAGGTCTCAACAAGGATGAGTTCTGAGATGATCACACTTCACGAGCGGTTGGGAATCTGCCCGCTTAGCCAGAGCTCACGCTGATGTGTGCGGACCGATTGGAGATAAACATGATTGGGGAGGAATGGGCAGTGCCGGTCATGTATGGATGCAGAGCCGGCTGCTTTAAGCACCACGTCGCTTCCTGGTTGTGTAGTTGGATATGTCATTTGGACATAAATTTAGTTAATGATTAATAACCCAGAGTTAATCGGAGGACCCCCCCCATCCATCCCTGTTTAAAAGCTTTACTGGAGGTGATCATGAAAAAGGTATCACACTCAGAAAGGAAAACATCCATTTTATTCTGTGTCCTGTGTGTATACATTACCTAACACCTCGACGTCCGATCTCCATCACCACACACACACACACACACACACACACACACACACACACAAACACACACACACACACACACACACACACACACACCCTCAGACACGCAAGCATGCATTTCCTCACCCTTCAAATGATATGAAAAATACAGTACATGTACAATGTTGCTAGAATGTAAACTTAATAGGTGGAATATACACGTTGTTAGTCTGACAGTATTTGTCTTATCAAATGCAAAAAGCATTTCATTCCATTTAAAAAATAAAATGGGACGATTTTCTCATCATTAAAGTGCCAGGTAAAGACCAAATACTGCCACCATCAACATTCAGCATTAAATAAATCCCTCCAGCAGAAAACTCACCTGCAAAACCAGCATCAAAGCTGCAGAATGGCCAACAGAAACATTAGAAACATTTTCCCCCTGCTACATAAAGCTGTTTTGTCAGAATTTGCTAAAAGTCAAGGTCTTGTCTGTGAATTGCGTTTGCTCAGTCTGGTCAGTGCAGGAAAGCGCTGTCTGAAAATCATTGTTCCAGAAAATAGGAGTATGGCTTTGGGCATAAATTCAACCAGTCACAGCCGAATGCCCTTATGTGTTATAAGTCTATAAGCTCAATGGGGCAGTGCAGGTTACAAACTAAACCATTCGTATCTCGGCTTGAACGGTCTCGTGGCGCGCTAGTAAGTGTTATCATCCGGCGTCAGATTTTGTTGCTTTAGTCTCTGCGTTCGTACCCTGTTTCATTGGCTAGAATTGGCACTTAATGCTTCTTTGATTACTGTAACTAGCTGGCTATTGTGTCGCCGATCTCCAGCAGTTATTAGATTACATTGCCGCGTTGTATCTTTATTTCAAAGCTGACTGCGACTCAGCTGCTTTCAATCGGTTCCATTGATCAGCCCGTGTTTGTAGTGAGCGTTCCTCAATAGCGTTAGAAAGCTAACAGTTGTTAATTAATGGCTATTGTTGTCAGGTGGCTCTCGCCACTTAGTGCCTAGCATCACTCGGCTATATTAACAGCCATAGTTGTGGATAGCGGCAGCTTTTCGCGGCAGCCTCCCCGTCCTAGCCTCCCCGGACGAAGACTCGGCGGACAAAGACGGAGGAGTCTACCTGCAGGAGTCCACCGAGGGGGGCCAGCTAGGAGTGCTCCGCCGCACGTGAGTATCATAGTTTTGTATCTCCCTGTTGTACTTCCTCTGCATCTAACACTACATGCTTCCTCCCTATCCCAGTCCATGTCTCCTCTTCTAGATTGCCTAGAAGGAGAGATTCTACCCACACCCGTAATCTGTCCAACCTCATCCACCCTCCTAGATCTCCCGGTGTTGACGTGGTGATAGCAGGCGGACTATGGAACTGCCAGTCCGCTGTCCGGAAGGCCGATTTAATCTCGGCCCAGGCCTCGCTACTCTCCCTGCAGTTCCTGGCGCTTACAGAGACCTGGATCACTCCGCAAAACACGGCCACCCCTGCTGCTCTCTCTGCCGCCTACACCTTCTCCCACACTCCACGACCCTCAGGTAGAGGTGGAGGGACAGGTATACTCATTTCCCCCCTGTGGAGATTTGGTATTGTTCCTCTTCCTCACTTCTCACCCTCCTCCTTTGAATTTCATGCTGTCACTGTCACTGTTCCATGCAAACTGCACATCATTGTTCTTTATCGCCCTCCAGGTCCACTGGGGAGTTTCCTAGACGAGATGGATGCCCTACTCAGTGCCTTCCCTGAGGACGGCACTCCGTCTTACTCCTCGGGACTTCAACCTGCAGCTAGAGACCTCCCAGGCCTCTGCATTCCTCCCCCTCCTTCAGTCCTTTGACTTCACCATGGCTGAATCCCCATCCACCCACAAGGCCGGCAACCAACTGGACCTGGTCTTCACCAGGAACTGCGCCTCACCCAACATTACGGTATCGCCTCTACATGTGTCTGACCATTCCTTTCTGTCTTTCTCCCTCCCCTCCCCTCTGTCCCTAAACCATCCTCACCTGCTCCCACTGTCCTTGTCCGTCGCACGTCCGCTCTCTCTCACCCGCTGCCCTGTCAGCTACTGTCCTCTCTTCCCTTCCCCCTGCTGATGCCTTCTCTCAGCTACCTGCTGAAGTAGCATCATCCACCCTACTTTCCTCTCTCTCCTCCTCCTTTGACTTACTCTGTCCTCTATCCGCTAAACCCACTCGTCTCTCCCCCCCCCCTGGCTAACCGATTCCATTCGCGCTAACCGTTTGAAGCTGCGTGCGGCAGAAAGGAAATGGAGAAAATCCAAATCCCCTGCAGCTCTGTCTGACTTCCACACACTCCTGGCTTCCTTCTCCGCTAACCTCTCCTCTGCTAAGTCTGCATTCTTCCTTTCTAAGATTCAATCCTCTGTTTCCAACCCACGTAAACTCTATGCTACATTTTCCTCTCTCCTCACCCCTCCTCCTCCCCCACCTCCCTCCTCTATAACCGCAGATGACTTCTCATCCTTCTTTCACGAGAAGGTTGAGGTCATTCGCAACTCCTTCCCCCCTACCCCTCCCTCTCCCATCCCGCTACCTAATCCTCCCACCTCTCTGTCCTCCTTCTCACCCCTCCCTGACTCGGACATCCTTCAACTTGTTCTCTCCCACCGTCCCACCACCTGCCCTCTTGATCCCATTCCTTCCCCCTCTTCAGTCCATTGCTATGGACATCCTCCCGTTGTCTCTAATGTAATTAACTCCTCTCTTTCCTCTGGCTCTGTCCCCTCCTCCCTCAAATGCGCTCAGGTTGTCCCCCTCCTCAAAAACCCTCTCTGAATCCTGCTGTCATCTCTAACTACCGACCTGTCTCTCTCCTCCCATTCCTTTCCAAAACGTTAGAGCGGGCTGTCTATAATCAACTGTCTGCTCATCTCTTACAGAACGACCTACTTGATCCCAACCAATCTGGGTTCAGAGCAGGCCACTCCACAGAGACTGCTCTCCTTGCGGTCACTGAGGCTCTTCACGCCGCTAAGTCCCGATCCCTTAGCTCCGTCCTCCTCCTCCTTGACCTGTCGGCAGCGTTCGACACCGTGGACCACCGGATCCTGCTCTCATCTCTCGTCGAGATGGGAATCTCTGGATCTGTGCTGACATGGTTTGAGTCCTACCTGGCTGACCGGTCCTACCAGGTGGCCTGGAGAGGATCCCTCTCCTCTCCCCGCACCCTCTCTACCGGTGTCCCGCAGGGCTCGGTGCTAGGCCCTGTCCTATTTTCTCTGTACACCAAGTCACTTGGCTCTGTTATTTCTGCTCATGGTTTCTCCTATCACTGTTATGCTGATGACACTCAACTGTTTCTCTCCTTCCCTCCATCTGATACCCAGATCCCGCACGGATCTCTGCATGCCTGGCTGACATCTCCGCATGGATGTCTACCCACCACCTGAAGCTGAACCTGGGGAAGACAGAGCTGCTCTTCCTCCCAGCGAAGGGCTCCCCGATGATTGATGCGTCAATTACCGTGGAAGGCTCCATAGTGTCTCCGTCCCAGTCTGCCAGGAGTCTTGGGGTAACCCTGGACAACCAGCTGTGCTTCTCGAGCCATATTGCAGCGATCTCTCGGACCTGCCGTTTCTCCCTCCACAACATCCGGAGGATCAGACCGTTCCTCACCCAAGAGGCCACTCAACTCCTGGTCCAGGCCCTGGTGATCTCACGTCTGGACTACTGCAATTCCTTGCTGGCAGGCCTTCCGGCCTGTGCCATCAAGCCACTGCAACTTGTCCAGAACGCTGCTGCTCGCCTGGTGTTCAACCAGCCAAAGTTCACCCACGCCACCCCTCTACTCTCCTCTCTGCATTGGCTCCCCATCGCAGCACGCATCAGATTCAAGTCACTGGTGCTGGCTTTTCAAGCGGCCAGAGGTACTGCTCCCCGTACCTCCAGTCACTCATCACGCCCTACACCCCGTCCAGACCCCTCCGCTCCGCCTCCGCTGGCAGACTGACTGCCCCATCCCTCCGGGCGCCTGGCAGCCGCTCCTCGCGGTCTCGCCTCTTCTCTGTCCTGGTCCCTCGTTGGTGGAACGACCTCCCGCAGTCGGTCAGGACTGCGAATCGCTTCAATCTTCCGCAAGAGACTCAAAACCCACCTCTTCAGACTCCACTACCACTGAACACTGTCCATCTAGTCAATCTGTCGTCACCACTGTTTACTTGTTCAAACAAAAAAAAAACAAAAAAAAAACCCCACTAACCTTTTCTTTCCCAATGTTACAGGTATGATACGCAGACACCTGCAATTATGTCTTTTGCCGTTTTACTGCACTGATCTTGTACGCTAACTTTGATTGTTCTCACCTTGTATTAATGCACATCTTGTAAGTCGCTCTGGATAAGAGCGTCTGCTAAATGCTTAAAATGTAAATGTGTAAATGTAAAACTCAGAACTACACATTAATTACCGAGGCAGATGGCGCCCCCTGGTGTCTGAGTACTATGGGCACATGCAGGTTGTGGCATGTGATAAACCTGCTTTTGTGACAATCCATATGACGTCACTCACTCATAAATGAGCTCCAACTGAAACATGTTCAGCGCTACAACATTTTAACACACAACATGACATAGTCTGAGAGTGAAGTGGGTAACTAATAATCACTACACAATGTGTTTGAACTGGCACTAGGCATGCATTCATTTTACAGGTGCTCTGGTATTTTCAAGCACGAATCAATAATAGACGAGCATTGAGGATTTCTATGAACACTGATGATCCAGAATGGTTCTTTGAGAAACATAACAAGGAAAGTTTATAACAGATATTTGTAAGTTGTTTGCATGATGCCGAAGTGAGCTCCAGTGAGATGTAGCCTATTAGCCTATAAAAGCTTAATAATGAAAACATATAGGTTAATACGAAATGTAACATAATGCACTGACATTTCCCGGAACGGAGTTGTCAAACGTTAAAGAATAGTTTTCAACATTACTTGCATTACTGCATATGCGCAGGCTATTTAAACTGCTTGTAATATAATTATTAATAATAATAATTTTAAAATATATATATGAAAAATATGTATATGTATATATACAGTACATGTAACCAAATCCGAACTAAACATTTTGACAGGCATTCGTTTATCAGAATTATAGCTGACTCCGTATAAACAGGAAAAATGTTGTTTGAAAATCGGAGTTCACTGGCTGACTGGACAGGGCTAACTAAAACGGACTAACCTTAGTCTAGGCCTGTTCTACTCCCTGAAATGTACGTCATTTGAAATATGATAATAATTGCAATTTTCACAAACATAATATATATATATTCTTGCAAGTAGCAACTTTATAACTGTCAAATAGGCAATGTGTAATATAAACTAGAATAACAAATCCTGTCAGTCAAGCACAACAGGCTATCGCGGCTACCACACAGAACTTTTACCAGCCACGTTTGTCACAGAGAAAGAAAAAAGATGTTTACAATTAATATACATAATACATTACTGCTCAATGCAGTGAGTCCATTCCTATTCTGTGTATTTTCTATTCACTCATTATTCTGAAAGTCTAAAAATATGAGGTGATGAGGCAGTCAGCACTGGAAAGTCCCAGACTGAAATCAAGAGAGGAGAGAGAAACTTACAGACACAAGTGAGAGATGTGTGGTGTCACAGCGCCCTCTACTGGCTGTATGACGCTCTACACCCAGAAACCCCTTAAGTTTCTGACAGAGGGCAATGTTGGCATTCCTCACAGTGAGAGAGACCAGTGGCCCAGGGAACCAGGAAGTGAGGCTGTCAGTGACTGTCAGTGCATTTGTTTCTAAATAAAACCCTGTTTCACTGCATTTCTCTGCTGTCTGTGTGCCAACCATATTACTGTTAACAAACAGTGTGTGTTTGTGTTTTTCTATTTCTTTATAGAAGATCATTCCACCACCGAGGGGTCAGGACAGAGAAGAGGCGAGACCGCGAGGAGCAGCTGCCGGGCGCCTGGAGGGATGGGACAGTCAGTTTGCCAGAGAAGGCGGAGCGGAGGGGTCTGTCTGGGGTGCAGGGTGTGATGAGTGTCTGGAGGTCATTGACTCTGATCTCCTTTTGTGGTCAGTTTATATAAACAGCCAACATGTGACTAACTTTCCTGCATCGCCTCACCCTGCATGTCCAGCAGAATCGACAAAAGTGAACAAAGCAGCCGTAAGTCGCTCATCTTCAACGGGAGCTGGCGACTGTAGGCGACGTAGAGCGAAGCGACCATTGGCGGCGCAAAGTCAGCGTGCTCAGCGACGAAAGAGATTTGAACAGACTTCAACTTTATGCAAATTAATATACATCTGTCACATTCCACTTCACTCATTATGCAGTGCAAACAGAATCCATAACGAGATCACATTCCAAATATCAGATTCCAACGTGACTCCAAGTGACTCGTTATCCACAAAACACAATGAAAACCATCTCATCCACTGCATCTTACCCGCAGAAACATCGTTGATAAGGCACAGTATTACTCCCAACAGCACAAATGGTGCCATTCTGCCAGCAAATACTTTATGTTAACAAACTCACGGTGAACAAACTATCTGCGTTGCCACTGTCGATGAAGCGATCACCAAATGAACAGATAACCCAAAATATCTCGTGGGTCATTTGAGCAGAGAATAAAATGATTGGCTGAATGATTCTCTTTTGACCAATAGAAAATAAGAAGTGAACAAGCGTCATCAAATGCCAGGGTAAATCGAGTGTCGGAGGTTAATTTACGAAACTGAAAGTACAGTTTGTGAGTGACAATGAAGTGACATGTAATTGATTTAACAGCCCCAGAAAGATTTTTATAAACTGTCCTTCACAGCATATAATAACTGTTATAATGTTAATAAAATAATTGCAATAGCAAAGATAATAATAGTTAGATGGTCGTTATCAGCCGGCTGAAAAATAATATAATTTAGTGTAAAATAAGAACTACAGGGGGGTATCGTGGGGGTTTATAATTATACTCAAAAATGACTGTGATCCCATCAGTGTGAAGGAATAAAAAACACGTTTAACAAATAATAGATTATATTATTATACACATTTAACAAAGTATGAAAGTGCAGTACAGAACGTTGAAGTAAAGACTTCAATTACATTATGAGGCAAAAAAGAAAAGAAAAAAAAGAAACATGAAATATGGAGATGCGAATATTGTTAAAGCAATTGCTGTTATGGTAAGAACAGGGTGATAATGCCCAGTGTTTAAAATCAATGCAGTAATCATTGGTCTATGAAGGGAATGGTCGTTCTCTGAAAAAGACCTGCACTTGAAATGACTGCAGGTGTATCACAAACCCAAAGAAAACTGCTGCTGTTTTTGGACATGCTGCAGTTTCTGAAATGATGCCGTTGGCACTTGGTAAGAGATTTTTGCACATGAAGAGAAATATGGAGTCCAACTGGAGTCTGATGCTGATGCTGATGCTGAGGGAGTTTCACTTCACAGCGTGATGCTAAGAGTCAGTCAGCATTAATGCGCTTGGGTCTCTACACACACACACACACACACACACACACACACACAGACACAGACATAGACGCCAGACATGAGACCAAGTCCCTCTTATCGAAGTCCCAAGTCATTTGGTCCAAGACTCAAGCAAGTCCCAAGTCCACTCGAGTCCACATCACTGACACACGCACATACACACACACACACAGACACACACACATACACACACACACGCACGCATTCACGCACACACACTCCCATACTCTCACATACACACACAGACACACGCACATACACACACTCCCATACACACACACAGACACACGCACATACACACACACACGCACATACACACACTCCCATACTCTCACACACACACACGCACATGCACGCACACACATGCACGCATCTGCCCTGCCTAAAAACCAGCACAAACGTGTATTAGAGAGGGAGCTGAGTCTGTGTGTCTCAGTAACAGGGTTCATCAGTAACTCTTGTACCTCCGGGTGTTAAATAAAGAGTTCATTTTACCCCCCAAAAAGCCCAGTGTCACAGCTTTGTATACTGCGCTCTCTGTGACAAGCAACAGCTCATTTATCATTTACAGATAACCCACACCTAGGAGAAACTGAGGGCAAAACGGGGGCTGAAGTGGGGGTGTCATTAGGGTGTCACAGAGGCGCAGTGGTTAAGGGGCTGAAGTGGGGTGTCATTAGGGTGTCACAGAGGTGCAGTGGTTAAGGGGCTGAAGTGGGGGTGTCATTAGGGTGTCACAGAGGCGCAGTGGTTAAGGGGCTGAAGTGGGGGTGTCATTAGGGTGTCACAGAGGCGCAGTGGTTAAGGGGCTCACACGCACACTGATAGGAGCATGCCACATACGATGCAGGAAGTGCCTTCACAGTAACAACGCAATAAAAATGTTGCTTCAGGAAAGTACCTAATCTAAATAAGCACACAGAATAGAGAGGGAGGGATGGGGGAGGAGCCACACACACACTCACAGAAGAAGAGGAAGGAGGAGCAGGATAAGAGGAAGAGCGAGAGAGAGAGAGGAGGCCGTGAAAACACAAAAAGAAAGGCAGGCGGCTCCAGCTAGCCACAACAGCAGGCTGACGAGCCTGACGGTGACCCCAACAGTCACTGTGCAGTCTGCAGGAGGGTCACTCCACCAGGGGCCTGAGTGGGGGAGGACTACTGCTGGGTTCAGTGTGAGCTGTGGCCCCTCTGGTTCCACTGTCAATGTACTGCAGATGTGCCAATTCCAGAGGGGGCCTGACTCAAATGCCGGTGACACACACACACAATATTGTAAATATTTACATTGAACATATTTGGTGCGGCACGGTGGTGCAGTGGATAGCGCTGTCGCCTCACAGCAAGAAGATCTTGGGTTCGAATCCAGGCCGGGGGCCTTTCTGTGTGGAGTTTGCATGTTCTCCCCGTGTCCGCGTGGGTTTCCTCCAGGTACTCCGGTTTCCTCCCACAGTCCAAAGACATGCACGTTAGGCTAATTGGAGTGTCTAAATTGCCCGTAGGTATGAGTGTGTGAGTGAATGGTGTGTGTGCCCTGCGATGGATTGGCGACCTGTCCAGGGTGTATTCCTGCCTCTCGCCCGGAACGCATGCTGGGATACGCTCCAGCCCCCCCCCCGCGACCCTGACCAGGAATAAGTGGCTTAGATAATGGATGGATGGATGGAATCGCCACTGAATTATGCATGTACTGAGTTGTAAATTAGCAACCTAAACGAATAAATACACTGTGTAGATTCCCCCGAGGATTATTATCGATTCAAAAACGAATTCCTTAACTATCACATCAGAATTAAATGAATCCACAATAATAACTTTATTAGTTTCTATAAATAAGTAAATAGCCCGAGAATATTGTATGTAACTAAATCCATGCGTTTGTACAGCAGGGGGCGCTGTAACACCGTGAGTTACCGAAGAGCTCACGGTGTCCCGTACACTCAGGTCCGATGGCCAGGATTTTTCTTAAACATTTTCTCAAGTACTATAGATCAAATGATCAAATGTATATCAATCAAAGTCTGACATGTAGCGCATTCATTTCCCCTGTCGATTGAGGGCGCGCTTTCCTGTGGCTAGGCTGCTAGCCTTATGCTAGCTCGTATTCAACGCTCCAAATGGATGCAATACTGTACAGAATACCGCGACTTTACGTTAATGCCGAAACGAACACCAGTTAGATGCAACAATGACACAATAATATAACAACAATAAATATACATCCTAGAGGATAATAATGGCTGAATGGTATTGATCGTTTTTCAAAGGCGAACGTAATCCGTTAAAGTACTTGATCAATCTGAAAGTGAAAGTAATTACTCTAAAATACTGTTTTTTAAAAGTATTAAATAAAACAGTTTTAAGGGCATTTGATTGTCAGGATTATAACTGACCCCTAGGTGACCCGATAAATAGCAGTCTGTTTCACAAAACATTTATGCGTTTACGGACTTACTTTATGGGGCTAAACTAAAACTTGGGCTTCTCTTGATCTGTTCCTGCGCACCACACCCACTAACGACGTGCGATTTCATAACATCAGATAACCGCAATTTATACCAACATATAATGTACTCTGTCAAGCGGCAACCTTACAACTGACAAGCAGGCAACGCGTAATATCAACGAGAACAACGAACCCCGTCGGTGTCAAGACAAGTCTAGTGTGGGCTACTTCACTGATGTTTTATCGATCAAATGCATCACAGAGCAAGAACGAATAAATGTCATTGTTGCCTCAACAATATACTTATCTGCCTAGTCGCGTTCCACCTCACTCTTTATTCAAAACGGACCCAATAACTAGAACGAATTCCAACAAAACCACCATTACAGTAAGTAACTACTTTATCAACAAAACACAATGAAAACCATCCCATCCACGGAATCTTACCTGCAGAAACATCGTGGATGCAACACAGCATCACTCCCAATAGCAGAACTTTTCCCATTCTGCCAGAAAATGTTTTTATGTTAACCCATTTGTTGTGAACTAACTATTTGCGTTCACATTACACGGAGACGATCACCAAATGAATAAATAACCCGAACCGTCTCGTGGGTTATCTGAGCGCAGAATAAAGCGATTGGCTGAAGGATTCTCTTTTGGCCAATAGAAAATAAGAAGCGAACAAGCGTCATCAAATTCCAGGGAGAATCGAGCGAAGAAGGTTAGTGTATGAAACTGGCAGTGCAGTCCACTGAAATCCAGTTTGTGAGTGACAATGAAGTAATGTGTAATTCAGGTGTAAAATGTGTAAACAGCCCCAGAAAGATTTCTATAAACTGTCGTTCACAGCAGAGAATAATTGTGATAATGTTAAGAAAATATTTACAATAGCAAAGATAATAGTAGCAATAATATAATTTCAGTTTAGTGTAAGATAAGAACTACAGCGTTTAAAATCAGTACAATAATGATTGGTCTACTAAGGGGATGGTCGTTCTCTGAAAAAGACCTGCACTTGAAATGACTGCAGTTGAATCACAAATCCAAAGAAAACTACTGCTATTTTTGGACATGCTGCAGTTTCTGATATGATACTATTGGCACTTGTTAAGAGATTTTATGCACATGAAGAAAGGTCTGGAGTCCGACTAGAGGAGATACTAGCCTGGATCAGCCTGACAGCATCAGAACCACATAGGACCAACCTCAATCTGAGGACAGGGACCGAGGGTCAAATGTCAAAGAGGACCCGCCTGAACTCCTCTGAAGGTGAAATGTTATTTTGCAATGCCTCTTCCTCTCTGACAGACAGCATCAGCTAGGTCTGATCTTAGGCTGTGTTTGTGTACTCTCAGAATTATTGTAAATACGAGTTTCAGACCCCTCAGTGCGTCCAAGAGGTTTGAGTGAGCCTCTAAGTCAGGGTCTTCAACTCCAGGCCTCGAGGTCCGCTGTGTCTGCAGGTATTTGCTCCATTTTACATTTTACATTTACATTTTAAGCATTTAGCAGACGCTCTTATCCAGAGCGACTTACAAGATGTGCATTAATACAAGGTGAGAACAATCAAAGTTAGCGTACAAGATCAGTGCAGTAAAACGGCAAAAGACATAATTGCAGGCGTCTGCGTATCATACCTGTAACATTGGGAAAGAAAAGGTTAGTGGGTTTTTTTTTTTTTTGAACAAGTAAACAGTGGTGATGACAGATTGGCAGTGTTCAGTGGTAGTGGAGTCTGAAGAGGTGGGTTTTGAGTCTCTTGCGGAAGATTGGAAGTGATTCCGCAGTCCTGACCGATTGCGGGAGGTCGTTCCACCAACGAGGGACCAGGACAGAGAAGAGGCGAGACCGCGAGGAGCGGCTGCCAGGCGCCCGGAGGGATGGGGCAGTCAGTCTGCCAGCAGAGGCGGAGCGGAGGGGTCTGGACGGGGTGTAGGGCGTGATGAGTGACTGGAGGTATGGGGGAGCAGTACCTCTGGCCGCTTGAAAAGCTAGCACCAGTGACTTGAATCTGATGCGTGCTGCGATGGGGAGCCAATGCAGAGAGGAGAGTAGATTGTATTACAATGTTCCCACAGGTAATTATGACTTAGAGCAGGGTCTTCAACTCCAGGCCTCGAGGTCCGCTGTGTCTGCAGGTATTTGCTCCAACCACGCACTACACCACCTGATTTAGAATAATTAGTTTACCTCCTTGGTCCAGGAGGCGAGCTAATTAGTGAAATCAGGTGGTGTAGTGCGTGGTTGGAGCAAATACCTGCAGACACAGCGGACCTCGAGGCCTGGAGTTGAAGACCCTGCTCTAAGTCATAATTACCTGTGGGAACATTGTAATACAATCAGTACCCCAAGTTACATTACAGGCATTTAGCAGACGCTCTTATCCAGAGCGACTTACACAGTTTACATTTCTTTACATACAATCCATTTATACAGCTGGATATTAACTGAAGCAATCCAGGTTAAGTACCTTGCTCAAGGGTACAACGGCAGTGCCCCACCTGGGGTTTGAACCTGACACCTTTTCGTTACAAGCCCAGCTCCCTAACCATTATACCACACTGCCTGCCGACTTGGGGAGCTTCAACCTTTGATTCGTGCCCCTTTGGGAAAAAAAGACACAGCTTGACACCGGAGCTCTTCTGTGATGTCACATGACCGTGACTGGATGAGTGGAGGTGTGATGTTCCGTGGATGGGGATGCTGATGCTGAGGGAGTTTCACTTCAGAGCGTGATCCTAAGAGTCAGTCAGCATTAATACGCTTGGGTCTACGACACACACACATGCACACACACACACACCCACCCACACTCCCATACTCTCACACAGACACACTCACACTCACACTCACACTCACACTCAGACACACCCACATGCACACACACACACACACACACACACTCCCATACTCTCACACACACACACACACACACACACACACACACACACACACACACACACACACTCCCATACTCTCACACACACACACACACACACACACACACACACACACAAGTACACTGAGCAGCAGCACTGTGTGCATGAAGGTCAAGCGTCTGAAAACCACACAGCGTCCCAAACAGAGTCACTGGCAAGAGAAAGTGCAACAGCAGCGCGTCGAAGGATACGTGAAGTTCCAAACAGTGCTGGTGGAAAATAAGGATCAAAAACCTTCCCAGCCTAAAAACCAGCACAAACGTGTATTAGAGAGGGAGCTGAGTCTGTGTGTCTCAGTAACAGGGTTCATCAGTAACTCTTGTACCTCTGGGTGTTA
Organism: Aldrovandia affinis; assembly: GCA_029706075.1. Lineage (NCBI taxonomy): Eukaryota > Metazoa > Chordata > Actinopteri > Notacanthiformes > Halosauridae > Aldrovandia > Aldrovandia affinis. The sequence continues at coordinate 3,289 of JAINUG010000337.1, read as the reverse complement.
AATAAAGAGTTAATTTTACCCCCCAAAAAGCCCAGTGTCACAGCTTTGTATACTGCGCTCTCTGTGACAAGCAACAGCTAATTTATCATTTACAGATAACCCACACCTAGGAGAAACTGAGGGCAAAACGGGGGCTGAAGTGGGGGTGTCATTAGGGTGTCACAGAGGCGCAGTGGTTAAGGGGCTGAAGTGGGGGTGTCATTAGGGTGTCACAGAGGTGCAGTGGTTAAGGGGCTGAAGTGGGGGTGTCATTAGGGTGTCACAGAGGCGCAGTGGTTAAGGGGCTGAAGTGGGGGGTGTCATTAGGGTGTCACAGAGGTGCAGTGGTTAAGGGGCTGAAGTGGGGGTGTCATTAGGGTGTCACAGAGGCGCAGTGGTTAAGGGGCTCACACGCACACTGATAGGAGCATGCCACATACGATGCAGGAAGTGCCTTCACAATAACAAGGCAATAAAAATGTTGCTTCAGGAAAGTACCTAATCTAAACAAGCACACAGAATAGAGAGGGAGGGATGGGGGAGGAGCAACACACACACACACACACACACAAAGGTGATGTCGCGAAGGTGGACACCGCCCATACCTGTCGCAATTCCTTTGAGCGGTCATTTTGTTTCAGCCCTTGCATTCTGAGATGGCCGACACACTGACAGTTACTGCTCAATGCACAGTGCGTCCATTTCTATTCTGTGTCAATTCTGAGTTCTGAAATACCATCAAATTGGCAGGTATTTTCTATTCACTCATTATTCTGAAAGTATAAAAATATTATTTTCTTTGCACTGCATAACTTTATTGCAGTATAGTGCAAGTCCACTTTAAAACCTGTAGAATCACACACAATATTGCTCACTCACACATATGAGTAACTACAGGGCCTCAGTCTAATGTAGACCTGCACTCACAGTCCCCATAACCACACAGCGCGGTGGAATTTCTCTCAACTCCCAGAGTGTGTTGTATTTGGTTATTGAGTGAATGGGGCGGAGCCAGGCGGGGTCAGTCAGGGTGATGAGGCAGTCAGCACTGGGAAGTCCCAGAGAGAAATCAAGAGAGCAGAGAGAAACTTACAGACCCAAGTGAGAGATGTGTGGTGTCACATCGCCCTCTACTGGCTTTATGAGGCTCTGCACCCAGAAAGCACTTGAGGTTCTGACAGAGGGCAATGTTGGCATTCACTCCAGTGAGAGAAACCAGTGGCCCAGGTTCTTCTCAAAACTCAAACTGTAGTGTGTGTGTGTGTGTGTGTGTGTGTGTGTGTGTGTGTGTGTGTGTGTGTGTGTGTGTGTGTGTGTGTGTGTGTGTGTGTGTGTGTGTGTGCGGAGAGGGAGGGGGGGTGAAACCATAGATATATAGGATTTGGATCAATGTCGCTTTCTTTCACAAGATTCAGGTAAAAATGTGAGAAAGTGCAAGTGTGGTGTGAGAGCGTGTGAAATGGGTGAAGAACGTGAGACTCAATCTCAGAGTGTGAGTGGGCTTCCCTGCAGTCTGTATAAGACAATAACATTAGTTAATGTTTACAATAGAATAACAGGTTCAGTACATTTCAACTACAGAATTTGAGTAACTCAGATTTCAGCACCCAGTTACCTTCTCTGAACATGCAGCTGGTTTGCCTGTGGTTACCAGCAATTAACAAGTGCCCCCTGTCCAGTCTGAAACAGGTTAAGCTCTATCTCTTTCGGGCTGTCCAGGATTAGGGTGCAGGACCCTAAATCTGCCAGAGAACCTGCCATTCAAAGCTCAAGCCCTACATTAACGATACCCTAAAAACATTCAGGAAAAGGCAGGAGTTTGTAGATATGAATAATTAGACACCATCACTGGTTTCATTCTTTATTCTAACCCCAGTGAAAATGAATAGAATAGTGGAACTTTAAGCATTAATGATCACTGCACTCAGCTGTAATCAAATCTTAAATCGTAACTGGAGGTCTTAAACAGGGACAGTGTGGGATCTCATATCTTTGACTTTGAATTTTCTTGTCCTTCACATTATTTTCTGCTTTCAAATCAACTGCAGTCCAGGTACAGGCTTGCCTCCAGGGAATAGGAGTGGGCTTTAGCTGATTGATGTTCATCAATTTTAATGCCATTAAATAGAATGTAATGACCCACTTAAACGCATTACACTGAGTTATTGTGACAGTTTAACTGGCACAAGTGGCATAGCTCTGGTGCACGCCAGTTCAGTGTCTCGTTCATGCCCAATGGGTGTTCTGTTTTTAGTCAATAAATCCATTTACTTTCGCATTGTAGTAATTTTTAATCAGTAATCAGTTCCGCTGTTCATTATAATATCTCCAAGAGAAAACAACAAACCCTTCACCTGATGGCACATAACGATGAGGTAATTATTAAACCAGCAGACAAAGGGAGGCATTGTTTTATTAAATCGCAGATTATATCACCGAAATCAGAAGACAGCTTTCAGATACAAGTTTTTACAAGAAACTAATATTTAGTGTAAAACAACTAACCATTCTCCCAGCGTCGGTGTCTGAGCTGACTTCCATTCTTGTATTAATAGTTTCCTGCAAAGCATGATCACAGTGTAAATCCAGTCAGCTTCAGGAGGGGGAACATCTATGATGTGAAAGGGGCCCCCAAGGATGTGTAGTAGAGGGCTATATGGTAACTTCAGCCCACTAATGGTTTCTAAACAATCATGCATGGTCAGCCAAGGATCCTGAGCCTTTGGGCAGCTCCACAGGCAATGAACCAGTGTGCCCTCTTGTTGGCATTGCCAGCAGGTTGGGTTGTCTTTTAATTTGGCTCTGTATAATCTGGAGGGTGTCCAGTAAAATCGGTTTATAATTTTAAAATGTATGAGCCTGGTCCGAATTTCTCGTGAGGCTTTCCTACTGTTCCGTAGTACAGCAGTCCACTCCTCCTCTGTAAGCCTGATGTTAAGATCTGTTTCCCATAAGGTTTTCGAGGCAGAAGTGTTGAAGGACTTCTCCAATAGCAGTGAATAGTAGTGGGATGCTTCATGACCCTTGCCAAACCTGTTAAGAACCTGGGAAGGCAGATCTGTCTGAGGTGGAGGGTTGCCTTGTTTAAAAATGCTTTTGAGCAAACTTTGCAGGTGTCTCCAAAACTGACCTTGGGGTAAGCCCCTTTCCTGTTCAAGATCTATGAATGTCTTGATGTTATCCCCATTATAAAGGTCACCAAGTGTGCAAATCCCTTCTGTAAACCACACCTTCCAAAATGAAGGGTGATCGAGCTATACATCATTTCTTGTTCCACCACATGCTGGAGGAGTGGCTCAAAAACGGGTTA
>JAINUG010000335.1:0-36297 GCA_029706075.1 Aldrovandia affinis | reverse complement strand
GAAAACATGAACAAATAGCTTGGACTGACAGAAAGATAATAATGAATATGTAAATAAACAAAACTCTAGGGCTGTCCCCGACTAAAACAAATCTTGGTCGACCAACAGTCGTCCGTTATTTGACCACAACCATAACACATTCTAATGTATAGGCTATGTTTTATTTAATTAACCAGGTTGGTCTCATTGGGATTTAAAATCTATTTTGCAAGAAAATAGGCTAACAAACGAATGATCACACATAGCCTAATGCCTTAAATTGTAGCCTAAACCTGAACATAAAGTGGCTATAGCCTATTGAAAATAACTTACTCGAGTCGGAGACCATCCGATGGCCTACTTCCCCAGTCGTTTCATGTTATGGCACAGGATGCTTGTCCACATTTTTTGGCAAAAGGCTGCTCCTCGTTTTATTAACGATAAACCTTGCCTTGGAAAACGCGCTTGCAAGGTTTATATTCCACTTTTTTTGGATCGTCCGCAACTAAAACAACAGTTTTTCTTTGACATTATGTTCTTAGGTTATATCGAATGATGAGTAATTAAAATATGCCTATATCACTAATCTTAACTGTAGGCAAATCTTAGGCTACAATTAAAATGCACATTCACATGCCTAAAACAAGAAGGATACAATATAGGCTACATGAAAGGGGGTGTTACGCATGTTAGTTATAAATATATAAATCATACAATTAGCAAAACACATTTATTATAAAATGTTACTTTTATTAGTTTTGCATAATTATTCACATTACTATTACCTTAACTGCCTAATATAATTTAAAGAGAACATATATAGGCCTAGCTATGTTAAGAGTGAAGAACTGTGACTGCCATACCCGCAGCATCCAGAATGGATTATTCTACTGACAAGCGCGCCGAACTGTGCCGCGAATCTAGGTGTCTCAAGCTGTGTGGAGAATTTAAAAAATATATTTTTATTTTTATTGTTTTTCGCGACTGCTCGACCAAAAACAAATCTCAGTCGACCAACAGCCCATCGACCAGTTGACTAAATGGGGTCAGCCCTACAAAACTCAGTGTTATTAATGCAATAAATCATTCAATCAAATATTTTTTATAGCCCTTTTTTATATCATTTATATAAATGAATTGTCAGAAATCACCATTTATAATTACAGACAGGTTCAAAGCATAGTGGTGTTTGAGGAAAATATATAAAATACTTGAATTATAATATGAGCATAAGGCTGATCCTTATGAGCATAGGTTTGGCTTGATTGAACCTGAAAAGCTTAAGCCTTATCGATTTAATTGTATCAAAGTGGCTAAGCATATTTGATTGAATTTAAGAGTTAGTGTTAGTGTTCATTCTGGTTAGTCCATGTTCAGTTGTTATATAAGTGAACATAAAATTCTATGTGATGTTGACTGATTATGACTGTTATCTAACATTCTGTCTATCTGCTCATATTTATAGGACACCTGTGCAGGATACAGAATTACCACATAATGCACATGTAATTACGTTTATAAAATATAATTGTATTTTTATTTCAGCAACTTATTCTTGTGGACCTCCACCATCAATTCAATATGCAGATATTACAGGCTTGCAACAAGAGATATATAGGCATGGTCAGAAGGTTGAATACCAGTGCAAGCGTCACTACATACTTCAAGGTCCAAATTCCATAAGCTGCTACAGTGGAGAATGGGAACGGTCTCCAACATGCCTTGGTAAGTTACATGGCTTCCCCCACTCCCTTGTTTTCAGTCATGGTTTAGGGAACACGTGTTGGGGTACCTGGTGATTTTATGGTCAGTGGCATGAGTTTCACATACAAATGAATTGGAATTTACTGCACACGGAGCCTTACAAAAATGGCCAGAGTTGTTATTCTGATAATACAATAAACCGTGAAAGTGGTTACAGTCCTCACAAGTGAGCTCTCATTCCTTGTGATACATTCTTGACTTACCACATTTATAATCCAGATTTGTTTCTGTTTGGAATTTGGAATATCCAACTGTATTTGTAGGCCCTCCTGCTGCCGCTTCTCTGTACTCCAGTTCATTAGCTGAGCCAGGATTGTCCCTGCCTCATAGCACAAGAGTGATTCTTTCCAGTGTCTGCAGTTTGCCTGCGCAAACTGTGTGTGTTCTCCGACACAATGACTGAGCAGATCTCCAGGTAGACTGCAGAGTGAAAGTAAGTGTTGGCTGGCAACACATGCTGCGCGAGAGAACTCTTGCTTGTCTGATACAATGATTGGATGGGCCTACAATTGGGCAACCCAAATTGGGTGAAATACAAAAACTGGGCATAGAATTTGATGAATATGTATGTATATAGTGCCCCTTTAAAGTCTGTATCTCGTCTTAAAAATGTCACCTTTTGTTGCCTTACAGCCTGAAATGAAAACATATTAAATCAGACTTTTTCCAACTTTATTTACACATTTTACACTACAACATCCAAGTGAAAAAAAATCTCTAAATTTCTGAGCATGAATTAAAAATACACAACTACAATAACTTGGACTTGAGTTTTGGAAAAACAATCTTCAATTGTAAACTAGCTCAGGGGTAACCAATCACCTTCCAGATCACACACCAAGCTAATTGGCCTCCACCTGGGTTCAATTGTAGTGATACTTCAGAATAAAATCAGCTGTTCCTAGAGGATTCTAGCTGGGTAGTGCATTTCAGAACAAATAATCCATCATGAGCAACAAGGAGCTTTCAAAAGAACTCGGGGATACATTTGTGGATAGGCACATACTAGGAAATGGGTATAGAAAGATTTCAATGGTCTTAAATATCCCTTGGACCAAGACCATATTTAAGAAGTGGAAGGTGTATGACACCACTAGGACCTTGCCTAGATCCGTCCAACCTGGATGACAGAGCAAGATGAAGATTGATAAGAGAGGCCACCAAGAGGTCAAATGGCAACTACAATATGAAGGAGCTACAGGACTTTATGGCAAAGAGTGCTCAATGTGTGCATGTGTCAATGATACAGAACTCTCCACAATTCTGGTCTGTATGGTAGGGTAGCAAGAAGAAAGCTACTACTCAAACAAGTCCACATTCAGTTTCGTTTGAGGTATGCAAAAAAACACTGATGTTTCTGAAGCCATGTGGCAAAAAATGTTGTGGTCAGATGAAACCAAGATTTGTGCCCTAAATGCAAAATGTTACGTTTGGTGAAAACACATCACCCAAAGAATACCATCCCTACTGTAAAGTATGGTGGTGGCAGCATTCTTTTATGGGGGTGTTTCTCGTCAGCAGGGACTGGGGCAATTGTCAGGATAGAAGGGAAAATGGATGGAGCAAAATACAGAATACCTGCTGCCTTCTGCAAGAAAGTTTAAATTGGGAAGGCGGTTCACCTTTCAGCATGACAACAACCCAAAGCACCACCCGTTAAAGCAACAGTGGAGTGGCTAAAAAAACTAAAAGGTGAATGTCCTTGAGGGGCCTAGTCAGAGCCCTGACCTAAATCCTATTGAAAACCTTCAATGATTTGAAGAGTGCAGTCAATCGACAGTCCCCACGCAATCTGACTGAACAGTTCTGTAAGGAAGAATGAGCACTAGCCAATTATGGCTGTAATTCAAGCAAAGTACTAACTCAGCTGGGTGCGGACTTATCAATCCAAGTTATTCTCTTTTTTTATTTTTAACTAATGTTCAGAAATTTAGAGAATTTGTTTTCATTTCTGGCTGTAAGGCAACAAAAGGTGAAATCTTTGAAACGGGGTGTAGCCTTTAAAGGCTGTACATATGCTGTATGTATATGTGTGTATATACTACCTTTTTTATGTTTTATTAATATGGCATAAAAAGCTAACTGAAATGTAGTGTTGTATAATGTTTTAGGAAAGTGTTGGCATCAGGTATGAGCGATAAGTTTGGGTTATAGGTATGTTTTTAGTCTTTAGTATTTATTTGATTTGAGTACATTTTACATTTACATTTTAGCAGACGCTCTTATCCAGAGCGACTTAGTTTTACAGTTCGTTACATATAATCCATTTATACAGCTGGATATTTTACTGAAGTAGTTCAGGTTAAGTACCTTGCTCAAGGGCAGTGCTCCACCTGGGAATTGAACCAGAAACCTGAGTCCAGTTCCCTAACCATTGTACGACACTACCGCCTATGGATTGCATTTTGTTTCCGTTTATCAGAATTTAAATGTTCATATATTCTATATATGATCTGGTTTAACCACCAATGGCTGCCAGGTGTTCATTAATTTGAATCCTATATTTGATATCAATGACTATCATGATACTGTTCTGTAGAACGGTTGTTCTGGCCTCCCCAAGAGAAGAATGCTCATACATGTTGTCAACTTATTTAATTAAACTAATATTCACCATAGGCCTATAAGCACATTGATTTTGACATAAGGGTCATGAACTCAATTAGTTGGTTTGAACTGTTCATCAGTCATTGGGTGCAATCAAAAATTCATGTTTATGAAATTATTAATATACTTTTGTATTTTGTTTTAAGAACCATGCATAATTACAATTGAAGAAATGAAGAAACGGGGAATTAAACTCAAATATGGAACTGAAAGAAAGCTTTATGTAGAACACAATCAACGTGTTCAGTTCTTGTGCTTATATGGGAAAATACCTGATTCCAGCTCCTTTAAACAGTTTTGCGATAATGGCAAAATGATTGTGCCATCCTGCCATTAATAACCATGTCCTTACTACACTGATTGAATGTATTTGAAAGTGTAAGGAAATACACATATGGTCATTGGTCTCATTGGTGTGTTAACAGTACATACATGTAAAAAACTAGTAATTAAAAGACACAATAATGTCAATGACTTCTTTCAATTCTTATATAGACAGGGAAGAATAATGAGTCGGACATGGCTTGTTAAACAACACATATACACACTATACATGATTACAGTATAAATATTCCAAAGCTTTCATCATAAATGCAGTATTCCCTTTACCCGACCTTACTGTCATTAAAAGAATGCATAATCAATAAAGTTACTTGTACCTATCTTATTCAATTTATGATTTTTATAGCAAAAGATTGCTTGTCATAATTTATTTTGAATAAATAGTTTTGATTAGTTGGTTAATTGTTTAAATTAAATGTTTTCATTCAGTAGAACCTGTGTATGAAAGTGTTTTTCCCAAATTAAGCCCTAAACCTTGAGATATGACTATTCCTTTCACTGGCTCTGGTTTATAGTTGTATTGTTTTGTGTAGGTGAAATAATTGCACAAAAATAGTTTGAAGCTCTAGCCCTAACTTGATTTGAGCCACCATTTTTCAGTTGGTAGCCAGCCCAGGTATTTGAAGTGCGCTGCATCAAGGTGGGTACATGATGGGAGATGGTGAGCACACACCTAATGAGCTTATATTCTGATGTTAGGAGTTTATTTGTAATAAATTTGGGGACACTGCTTATACCAGGAAGAGCATGTTTAGCCAAAATGACACTGAACCACAGCCACTGCTAATGATTTCATGGTATCTTTGTCTAAAACCTCAGAAAATTGATCATGTGATTCTTCTTTAAAACCTATAGTGCCGTGTTGTCTCCAGACTGATACGTATCCAATTCCCATCATAGATAATGAATCGTGATAGTTTTTTAGCTGACACTGCTGAACCATCTATCAACCTTCAACACAAAAAAACAGGAGAATTGTGTTGTTTTCTAACTCTGAAACAAGCTCTTAAAAGCTCACAGAAAAAGATGAGTAAATGGTTAACCAATGTGTACACAAAATATTTGCTAAGGCATTCACTTCACGAAGATTAATTATCTCAATATGTCTCAATGCCCAGTGTTGAAATACTGTCCAAACACAAACAGAACATTCTGGGATTTTACACAAGTGAGTGTTGGTAACATGGTAAAACCCAGTTGTTTTTTTTAACAATCTTTAATAATTTATCGGAATATACAACAGCCAGGCCCATATTGTTCTTCTTTTCAAGAACTGAATTTTAACAAATATGGCTAACATTATATACCATTCCAAGACGATGACTGCTAATGATTTTGAAAATATTTAACTACAAATGGTGTGTTATACACTGCCTGGCCCAAAAAAAAGTCACCACCTGGATTTAACTAAGCAAATAGGTAAGAGCCTTCCATTGGATAATTACTGCAGTGATTAATATGTTTTAGCTGGCAACAAGTTATTTAACCCTAACTGATGCAGTGAGTAGCTTCTCATTTCTTAAACAACCATGTCGGAAGACATATCCTGTGGTCGTGGAAAAGATGTTAATCTGTTTCAGAAGGGTAAAATGATTGGCCTGCATCAAGCAAAGAAAACAACTAAGGAGATTTCTGAAACTACTAAAATTGGGTTAAGAACTGTCCAACGCATTATTAAAACCTGGAAGGATAGTGGTGAACCATCATCTTCGAGGAAGAAATGTGGTCGGAAAAAAATCTTGAATGATTGTGATCGGCGATCACTTAAACGTTTGGTGATATCATATCGTAAAAAATCAACAGTAGAACTCACGGCTATGTTTAATAGTGAAAGTAAGAGCAGTTCCACACGCACAATGCGAAGGGAACTCAAGGGATTGCGACTAAACAGCTGTGTAGCCTTAAGAAAACCACTTGTCAGTGAGGCTAATCAGAAAAAAAGGCTTCAATTTGCTAGGGAGCATAAAGATTGGACTTTGGAGCAATGGAAGGTCATGTGGTCTGATTTACCAGATTTACCCTGTTCCAGAGTGATTGGCGCATCAGGGTAAGAAGAGAGGCGGATGAAGTGATGCACCCATCATGCCTAGTGCCTACCGTACAAGCCTGTGGGGGCAGTGTTATGATCTGGGGTCGCTGCAGTTGGTCAGGTCTAGGTTCAACAACGTTATATGCCCAAAGAATGAGGTCAGCTGACCACCTGAATATACTGAATGACCAGGTTTTTCCATCAATGGATTTTTTCTTCCCTGATGACAATGCCACGATTCATCGGGCTCAAATTGTGAAAGAGTGGTTCAGGGAGCATGAGACATCATTTTCACACATGGATTGGCCACCAGAGTCCAGACCTTAACCCCATTGAGAATCTTTGGGATGTGCTGGAGAAGACTTTGCGCAGCGGTCCGACTCTCCCATCATCAATACAAGATCTTGGCGAAAAATTAATGCAACTCTGGACGGAAATAAATGTTGTGACATTGCAGAAGCTTATCGAAATGATGCCACGGCGAATGCGTGCTGTAATCAAAGCTAAAGGCGGTCCAACTAAATATTAGTGTGTGTGACTTTTTTTTTGGATGGGCAGTGTATATTATGGTATCACTTTTTTTCCTTTTCGACCAATTTTCACAAAAATACCCAGATTTATTTTAAGTGCAATTCGGTTTAAACCATTTTACACATTCTTTTTGTTCTCAATGCATCAAAAAACATTGACATTTTGTGTGAGATTAATTATTTTCCTCAACAGTATCCTCTTGTGAAACTAGGGCCACAGTGCATAAGATGTGGCTGTGGGAACATTCTCCCCCATTTCAGAACATCGGAAGTGGTGAGCGAAATGGGGAGAAAAACGCATATCCGTGGCCAATTATGCAGCAGATCAATCAGATGGGGTGATTATAAAAAAACCAAAAAAAAAACAAGATCTAGTGAAACAACTAAATGTTTATGCTGCAAATGGTGTGTGGTAGAAATAGATTCATGTGTTGATCGAATTAAAGAGCGCGTTGAAAGAAACACCATAATTTGGGGGAGGGCAAACTTGGGAGCCGTAGAAAGAGAGCTTATGTACATGGGCGTGTGAGAGCATAAGAGACCAACAAGGTTTCAAATTAATTTGAGCACAAAGCTTCTCTGGTAAACCACTGGCCTTGGCAGATAGTCCACCAGGTGATTTCATTAGAACCAACTGCCCTGCTGCAAAGACCGTGCCAAACTGCCAAAAAGCTGTGATATACCAGATTCTGAAGGGAGTGGAGGTACTACCTGGCTGCAGAGGAAAATTGTGCACACAATAAAATAAATGTTTCACCATGGGACTTGGTGCATGGCGGTGGTACACGCGAAAAAAGCTGGTTGGGGACCACTGGTCTAGCACACAATGTGACATTTTTGTGGTAAAACTGCAATTTTTCGACTCAAAAATATACATCAATACTCGGTGCTGAATGCAGTCCACAAGAAAACAAAGAATTCCCAGATCGATATCTGAAATCTGAGTGGACTTGAGACTTGCTTTAATTCTGTGGTCAAATTACAGCATACCCCTGCCTGTTCTAATATCAAATACATTTATTAAGCTTAAAATATTCTTACTATGTGCAGGCAGTGTAGCGGTTTATTTCTTTATTTTAAACACACAAATTAAAAAACAGCAATAAAACAATCTGACATCAGTTCATCATAAGCATTCTTGGTCTAACTGAAACCATGACTGGTTCTTTGTACATTTCAAGGCACAATGGTAAAAGCATCTGCAACCATCTGAATTGCTCGAAGAGGATCCACAACTTCTTTCATGCTGTCGCGTCTTAAGACCCAGTCAGGTGCAATTCTAGAACAGAAAAGCGTATTAAATGGGGGGGGGGTGAGAGTAATATCATACCAACAGAGGCATATGTACCTGGAATGGAGTGGGAGTAGGTTTGGGGACTCGTTGGGGTGGGAGACATTTACACATGTAGGGTTGAAAGAGCTGGCTGTATGATTCTGTTATCTGGTTAACTCATCACTGGAGAAGGGGGTGGGTCGGGAATTCGCAACCATCAAAGGGTTTGAGACTATAGATGGTAGAAGTTGACTGATCACCTGACCCTGTCCATCACTGCATCTGACAGATGGTTGGCCTGGTTTTGGGACTGTATGTATAGTATACAATACATATGTATTATTATGTTCTTATGTTCTAGATAGCAGAAGATGGGGTACTGTTTAAGGTTGGTCAGAGGTGTATAAAAGGAATATTCAAATCCAGCTTGGGGAGTTCATTCGCTTAACGAAGGCTCCGGGCGATCTGCGCTCTAGTTTTGCATGTTTAGGGAATGTGTTATACTGCCTTGTCTTGTATGTTCTCTGGTATGTATTGTGTAATGTCTGTTTTGTGCAAATCATTGTTTCAAACTTCTTCCCCTTTAGCGCTAGAAAGGGAAGGTGTAACAAGCCAGGAGCATGGCCGCAAAGACTGTTCACATGCCGCAACTGGCGTGTGGTACGGCATCTGTCCCGCTGCGCTGAGTAGTCAGTCTTGCGTTGTTTCTAGAGTAGTGGGCTTGGAATGTCTCCAGTAGCTCCAGTACTGTTAACAGACAGCGAATGCTCCAAGTTCCGATAACACTACTCTATAGAACTTAGAATGATCTTAGTAGCTGTACCATATGCTGGCAAGTTATGATGCCACTGAACTACGATTAGACTTAGAATGCATCCAGTAGCTGTACTGTAAACAGACAGCGAATGCTTGAAGTCCTGAATCTCGGGGTACCAGACTCGCCATGGAATGGTTTCTATGATGTGGGTTCTAGAGATTAAGCCCTTCGAGGCCTATATGGCTGTTACAGGGACAGGGGCAAACACAATGTCCGCAGCATATGCTGTCTAAATGTACTTAATGTTAATTGTATTGTTTGTCCTGATCATCTTTCCCAAATCGCTCCAGAGAAAAACGGAGGTTCAATGTGGTATGACCTCATAATATGGAAACGATAATGAATAAAATCAATTTTAATTTACTAAAATGTTGCACGGTACATGTCTTATACATTTCCCGTACACACATTAAATTAAAATTACACAGCACAAAAACAAACAACAAAAAAAAACTTCAAGTGTGTGAGAATTTTAAGATCTGGCAGATCTGCGTGTGAGTTGAGATGTCTGTGGTTAGTTAGCCAACAAGCAAATTCAAAAACCTCGAAAAATATGTAGTTAAATGATAAGGTCCCACACTGATCAAATGTAACTGTCAATTGACCCTTCGCTAAACCACGCCCCCCTTAGTTACTGTTGCTAAGTCCGTCAAGCTTTCGGAGCCAGCATGGCGCTCCCACTGTCGCTAACTGCACTCCCTGGAGAAATATTGTCCAATTTTTGGAAAATAGAAAAAGCGATTTCAGATAGAAGCAGACAGAAGGGTCTACAATATGCATTTGAAGGTTATATTCAAGATATCACACTGACTCAGCAACAAAATGACGTAAAAAAAATTAAGATAGAAGCGAAAGCCTGCAGATCAGAGTAAAACGCCACCACATCACCTGGCGATTGAGACAGAGGACAACGACATTAAGGAGCAACACTGTTCCTGTAAAGCTGGGTAGGTCTCTATTCACTATTACAATCATTAAAAAGCAAAAGCAGTAGGCCTATATAACGTTACATTCAGTAGTAAGTTAGCTAGCATTAGCTAACTAACGTAACATTAGTAGCCTATAGTGTGCTGTAACGACATTACTCTGGTTAGCTCCACAGGTAGCTCCATAGCCTGGACCTCTGTAAAGCAAAAAATATCAGCAGTGTGTCAGCCCAGTCCTCCACAAGATTTGGGTACTCGGGACTGGGCTTCCCATTGACAAAGTGCTGAAATAGTAATGAAAAAATAGTATTACATTTTGACATCAAGGTAACGTTACCCACAGGTTTTTTAGAGCTTGACTGTAACATCTTAACGTTAGCAAGCTGGCTGGATCACGTCACGTTCTTTCGTCAAAGTCAATGGAGCGCAGCAAAAAACTGTCGGACCTCTGTCGGAGTCTGTCAAATACTGCGCTGTGATTGGCCAGTCTGCGTTTTGGGGCGTGGTTTAGCGAAGGGTCAATTGTACATGTTAGTAAAGCCAATAATTGACTGGCCAGCACGTCCCTTTCCTGAGGACAGCCAAAGCATACTTTTAAAAGCACATCCTGAATAATGGCTACTTTTACTGTAAAGTGCCTACATACTCACTCATATCACCACATTGTTAATTGAGTTTTAGTTTTAAGCCACACCAAATCTGACACACAGGTGAGGTACAGCTGTCTTGCATCTCACACAATTATTTTTATTTTTTTCCTGTACTTCTCCCAATTTAGTAGCCAATTATACCCTCGATTTATTTCGATTTACCCTCCCCACATGAGTTTGCCGCTTGTCTCTACGAGGCAAGCTAATTCTCTGAGGTAAGCGAACTCCGCTTCTTTCAAGACGGAATTCGCCCACCCACATTCAGGAGACACCCTTCCGTGCTTCATGGTGAACTCGAGCCAGCTCCCCCTCCCCCTTCCCCCTGGGGTGGACAGCGAAACACCGTCCCCGATCGGAGCTAACGGCCAGGGCAGAGACGGGTTTTGAAGCGCATCCCTGATAGGCAGCTCACACTCGTATCGTGTTAGACCACTACACTATCCGCCAGCTCCATCTCATACAATTCTAAAAAAAAGGTTAAATATGAATGATCCCTTGTGAAAAGTAAACAAATATGAACAAAAAAAACTTAAATCAAAGGACATAACAGCACATGGATCAACAAGTCAATCCATGTGTGATCTTAAAACTAAACAGAATAAATCTGTTTCAAACATACCTCAGTCGTGGCTTTGATTTATGAGGGGTAGCTGGAGTAAAGAAGCTTCCATTGAGGGACATATTCATCTTCTGTCTCGTCACTGTTCTTTCAGTGTCAATTTTGTGCTTACGAACTGTCAGACGATATAAACTGCAAATTCGATCTGTGGCTTTGGGAAGATTTCTCATCTCCTGCAAAACGGTGAAATAAATCAAGTTTAGCGGAGAAAATTATTCTTTTATGCAGTCATTTGATCCTGTTTATTAGGATGTATAATATACAGTATGTATATATATATATATATATATAAAATCAATAGGATACACTGACCAAAGCCCTCTGTTCATCCTGTAGCAAGATGGCTAGGAGGAAGCATACTTTGGTGAAAATACTGCCTCCTTTGTCCGCCACCTTATCCCCAGCCTTCTCTCTGTAGATCTGCAGCAGGTCCAACAGCGTGTCCATGGAATTCTCCACAGCATAAACCGCCTCTGTGGTCTTACGATACTGAAGGGTCACAAAATGGAGGGATGAATAAAAAGAATGTGAAATTCATAAAATAATTATGAACATGCCACCGGTCAACAAAAGTGTTCAATATTTAGTGTAGAAGATGACTTGTCTAAATACAAGGCTTTGGCACAAATAAATAAAATAAAATAAAAATAATTGCACAACAGGCACTACCGAAACCATTGCACAATTACACAAATATATATTTTTTAAATAAATTTATTTCTGATTTTTCCCCCGTTTTTCTCCCAATTTAGTAGCCAATTATACCCTCTATTTTATTTTCAATTCCCCACCCTCACGAGTCCGCCGCCCGTCCTCCGGGAACGAGATTCGTATTCCTGGACCTATTTCCCCGCCTTCTTTCGAGACGGAGATCTTCCACGGACTCCATTAACCTTCTCCTCGGCGGACTCGTGCCGGCTCTCCCTCCCCCCTCCCCCGGAGGCGGACAGCCAAATGCCGCCTCCGATCGGGCTGACGACCAGGGCTGGTCTGGTAGAAACGCGGGTTTCGATCCGCGTCTCTGACGGGCAGCGCACACCGCTCCAAATCGCGGTGCACTAGACCGCTGGGCCATCCGCCAGCCCACACAAATATTTCTGACCTATCAGTTTTTAACTGCCAAAAGTTCTTACTCGGGAGGTAAAATATAATATAATAACATCTGTGAACCATGAAAATTATGAACAAAAATTAGCCAATCATAACTGAAAACTGAATAGGCAGTTTTTACTGTTTCAGAAACAACGTACTTTCGACAAATTCAGAAGAACTTGGATTGCAAAGGTGATGACTTCCATGCAGGGAACACTTCGATTGCAGCTCCTTATGAGGGTGAATATAACAAGAGTAGCTCCACTCCTCACAAGCTGCTCACAGCATTCAGGCGAAAGTCTGGTTGCAGTCTCTAAAGTGTTATAAAAGAAATAATTTTTATTTTTTATTTTTTATTAGCATTAGAGATTTTTTTTTCTTCCTTTTTACACCTAATGTAATAGTTGTTTTTCCTTTGACCATTTAAATATGTATGATTAACAGGTGCTTCAAATCCATACCAATATGACCAAGCAATATAATTGTACCTAAGTGTTGTAAAGCTGCAAGAATGTAGGAGAAATGCTTGTATCTGAGAAGGTAATCTATGGCAACTGCGGTCTTGTTGCAAAGTCTGTCCTCTTCTTTGACTGCTCGGTTAACTTTTCTGAAACGATGCCTCATAGCAACAACTTTGGCTGTGTCAGTGGCCTTTCGTGATCGGTGCCCTCTCCACAATGCCTTCAAAGAAAGAAAAAAAAACCATTACCTTCAAATGTCACCTATTTTTGTCCCAGGTGGGCACCAACTAACCTGCTTGAATTAGGCATTAATGTAGCCTTTCACCACATATTAATGAAGTACCTGTGCCTTGATGATTCCACGTTGCACCCTCTGTTCTCGTCTCTTGGCCAAATATTTCTTCACAGCATGTTGTAGGACTATGGCAGCTATGTTGCGCCGCGACAACCACCCCCTCACTGCCCTTTGCACTTTTATGATCTTCTCCTTCTTTTCAAGGTATCTCTTCTTCTGTAGCTTAGCTCTGATCCACCTCTAGCAAAGGGGAAAACATTTGTTATAGCACACGCACGCACGCACGCACGCAATTACATGAGCACATGCAGACACACATTTATACACATGCACACACACACACACACACACTCACATACAATTACATGAGCACATGCAGACACACATTTATACACATGCACACACACACACACACACTCACATACAATTACATGAGCACATGCAGACACACATTTATGCGCACACGCACACACACACACGCACGCACGCACACACACACACAAATCATTACCAAATATCTTATTAACATGGTGCCCAGAAAACCATGCTCCCAATTATGGATTCCAACAGCATTTTAACAAAGGACCACCTTGCAATACGGTCTGCTACAACAGTACAAAATTGATTACAAATTCAATACATTTCAATTGCGAAGACTGATACAATCAGAGCAAATGTGAGAAATTACGCAATTGCACCAGTTGTAACATTTTCAGATTACCTGAATGTAAATAACAGAGTACAACTGTTTCTTAGCAGATTCCAAGGCCCAATGAGCACGGAGAGCTCTTTGAATCTTCACAGCGCAAAGGTTGTAGTAAACAGCAGCCGTGAAGCAATTCCTCCTTCTGGCTTGGGCCTCCTCTTTAAGCTACGGAAGAAAACATGACCCGAACATTGCTGGCCACCCAATGACTGTTATCCTCACTGATAGAAAGAATGACAATCTCTGGATATTTAGTGATAAAGTTGTGAAATTAAGTCATCTGCAAACAGTGTTTAAAATGTGGGTGCACGTGTCAAAATATCAAACCAATTTAAATTAAACCGTGTGCCCAATTGGAGAAAGCCCCTTTTTTTTATCCATTTCGCCATAGTTCTTCCTCCTATGGTTGGCTTTAAGTTTAGGTGTGCTGAGTAATGCACCTGAAACTAAATACTGAACTTAAAGGAAATAGTAATGCAAGATCATTCATTTATGTTAGCTGATAGTTACATTACACATTTTACACAAACATTTATGTTAAGGGTTCTCTGGGGGACTCTCAGTAGAAAGGGTTTCTTCTCGGTCATCTAAATGCTAAATGGCTAAGAAAAAATAAAGTAATATAGTGTTTGTGATGTCACTAGCAAGTTGTATTGCACTAGATAGTTCATGCTGACCAAATATAAACTCAAGACTTTTGCTGTAAAACACCACTCAAATTAATTTCCATTTGCTATTGGGTGGCTAACTGAAGAATCTAAACTAGATAACATTTTTACATTTGTTTTTACCTTGGCTACCAACCTACTTTTTCATAAATGCCTAACCCAAGAAAGCTTTCAACACCTGGAAGCTGGAGTATAATTCTGTAAGTATTTCGTGCAAAAAGCTTGTCCCCAAATGTTTGTATTTACCTGTCGCCTGACAAGCCACCCACGGCAGAATGCTTGAAGGGTGATGGCAGCGGTCTTAAAGGTCTCTCGCTCCTCTCTTCCTCTTTGTAGTTCTCGGACATGTTTCTGTAGGACCTTGACAGCCTTTCTCTGCCGTAGGAAAGCCTGCCTCTGCACAAATCCACGGTAGCATGACTGAATTATACAGGCAGCTTTCTGTTCCTGTAATATAAAAACAACAGAATTAACTGCACACGTTCATGTGGATCCATGAAGAAAAGACGATAATATTTGACACACATTACCTTCTGTAGGGTCAATCTGATTCTATGACCTCTCCACAAAGCTTGAATTGTAATAGTGGATGATCTCATTTTTAGGAAGTCATGACGCTCTTTCCTGGCATCTAGAGTTTCACTCCATCTTCTCTGAATAATGCATACACTTTGGCGGATCTTTTGGAACCTAACCCAAAAAAAACAAAAAAAAGGTTTTAATATAATTCAAGCTTCAGGATTTGAGCCCGCATGGGTGCATGTATATATAGGTAGCTTATCTATTCAGATGTTTCTTTATTATATTACAGTATCGGATGTATCTAGGTTTTCAAAATTTGAGGCATGGTTGTAGAATTGACATAGAAAGCTTGCAGTAGCTCTTTAGTGATGTTTCTCATCCAATCATTGGTCTGGGAGTGTTGTTAGCCAGATCTGTGTACACTGTTGCTCATAAAACTCTTGTGGATGCACGCATGTTCTCTTGTGCTGCAAGTCGAGCATCAAGTTCATTAGACATTTCGTTTTTTAACCAAGTACATAATTGTCAATGCACTGCAGACTTTGAATTGAAGGGTGTTTGCGCACCTAGTTTGTTTGGAGCATTTATTTCAAACCCTGAGCGATTCCACCCTGAGTTTGGTTAGTTTGGGCATACATGAACACAGAAATTGTGGACCAAAATAATCGGACCGAGGCCACATTCTCTAGGTACGCTTCCAAGCAAAATCTGGAGTGGTTCCTTTGTAGTGAGAATGCAATCCCCACCCAAATGCACGCTTTCAAATACAATATAAAAACATTTAATCCATTCCACCCTAGCAAGCTAAATAGCGAATGTTACTTAATCAGTTATTGCAAGCCAGCTAATTCATAAAGAAAATGTTTGCTAGCTGAATATTGACCAGTTCATAATACAAACATTTTGTTTATGCTGTTAGCTTGCTAGCTAGGTAAGCTCTGGATAGGCATTTACTAAGCCAGCTACCCAACGTTGGCTCTTTCTTTTGTGCTTTTGTTTTGTATTTAACTAGCTAGCCAGCTTACATCAAAATGCAGCTTATCTAACATTAGCTAACCTGTGTAAGCAATTCTGGTTACGCAATTCAAAAGAATGCAACATTGCAGCGTAAACGCCACTTCAAAGAAAGCAGCTTGTTAACATCTCATTCTGATGGAAGCGAATAAGAAAGGTTCCAGCTATCTAGGTAGCGAGCTTGCGTAGCTGGCTAAAGTATCTAGCTAACTAGCTAACCCAATTAATCGCAGGAATTGTCATTATGACTAGCTAATTAAGTTTAGTTTGTGGTTGAGCTAGCTAGTATCAATTTTGAAGCAAAGAAGATACCATATTGTGTTATCAGGAAAACCGTTCCTGCAAAAAAATGCTGACCAATGAGGAAACATTTTGCCCACACATGGCGTTTGTTTACATTAGTCCGATTCGGAACAAATCACGAACTACAGGTGCGAAAATGCCCTAAGATTCAATATATAACTAATTACACAAAACTTGGAGATAAAACTGCTAAAGCATTTCTGGTGGATCATCATTTAATGATTCATTCATGGTTTAGACATGTAAATAGTGTAAAGTTAAAATTACTGTGTACATTACCTATTCCGATAAAGTCGTGTCTGCATACACCTGTGGACAGTTGCAATGGCCTTTTTCTTTGCGATGAAGTTCTGGCGTGCCATCTTTCCTCTGAACCATGCCTGAATTTTAAGGGATGCTTGCAACTTCTTGGCATGCTCTCTTGCTTGGTGTCCACGGAATGCTGCCTGTTCCATTTACCAAGATTAAAGAGTTTAAAAAAAAGTGTAACTGTACAAAAACTATTTGGGAAAGCTTTACTGGCAAATAGATCTAGTCGAGGTGGTGTAAATATTGCATGTATGGTGTAATATTCTAGTTTTTCAAAATCAAGCAATTATCATTCAGGCAAGCAATTATTTTTGGCTGCTAATGTAGCATTCCTAAAAAATGAATTACCTGTATAAGAATAGCAGACCTCTTCATCTTCAGGTACCTTTCCCTTTCATTCCTGCCAAGCACATGTGCTCTGTAATAGTCCTGTATATGTACAAAATACACAGCACTTAACAAACTTTTTGCAAACAGGAAATGCACTTATTTGGTTGAATTTATGCTATAGGATGCACAGCAAACTACATCCATAAATGAAGCAACTATGTTTTAACAGAAGTCGGCATTACACACCTGAATTGTTGTTGCACTCCTTTTTAACTTTTGGAATTTTTTGTATTCAATGTGTCCACGTACTGCTGCTTGAAGTGTCTGGATACTCTTCAAAGTCTTTTGGTGAACACATCTCTGTTTTTTCATTACTTGCTGTGCTCTGAATTGCTTCTGTAGAGTCAGAGCAGCAGTTCTGCAGTTCACAAATTGTCTTCTTACTGCCCACATTCTGTAATGGGCTTGTAACTTGATAGTACTTGAGCGGAGATTCAAAAATCTATTGCGATGCCTGAACATCCGCAGCACTGACTGCACCTTGACTGCAGCACGCCTCTGTTTGGCAAGTCGTCTTGCCACCATTCCACGAAAAGCTGCTTGCAATGTCACCGTTGCTTGCCTGACAACAAGGTATTCAGCCCTCTGTTGGTTAGCTAAACGGCACGACTTGTACCATCTTTGGATCCGCACCGAGGCAGCTTGCGTCTTTGTGCATCGAATTTGGGTGAGGTGACATCGAAATGCAGATTGAATGATTACAGAGGCAGCCCTTTGCTGCAAGAAGTGGCGGCGTTTCACACACATTCTTAGGAATGACTGAATTTTCTGGGCCGCTCTTGTCCGTTTCATCAGTTCCCTTGCTTGCCTGCCACGGAAATAAGCCTGAATGCAAACTGCTGCCGCTCTTATTTGTCGGTACAACAGCACTTGAGAGTCTCTCAGTCTCCGAGCTCGGAATCCTTGTTGAAGAACGGTCGCAGCCCAATGCAACCTTTTGAAAGCTGTCTGTTGCCTGTGCATTTGAAAATGGGACTGAATGACCACAGCCGCTTTATGCATTCGAGCTATATTCTGACGAGCTCTCTGTCCCCGGAATGCTGCCTGAATTGTCACGACAGAATTCCTTAATCTTAAGAATTTCTCTCGGTCTTGTTTGCTCTGCTTGTACAACTTGTAATGCCTCTGAATGATGATGGCAGACAATCTCATTGCCTGAAATTTCACCACCTCTCTATGCCTTCTAAATTCTGTCTGCAGCACAGTGGCAGCTCTATGTTTTTGTCGGATCTCCTTCCTCGCTTTGTGACCTCTATAAGTAGCCTGCAGGGTTACCGCGGCAGAGTGCAAACGGCGATTGAGCTCTTTTTGTCGTCCAACGGCGGTCACAGAACGATACCTTCGTTGAATGGCAAGGACGGAGGATTTCAGGGAAAGGTACCGCTTGCGTGCCCTGTGGGTTCTGAAACACCTTTGTATATCACTGG
Source organism: Aldrovandia affinis (assembly GCA_029706075.1). NCBI lineage: Eukaryota > Metazoa > Chordata > Actinopteri > Notacanthiformes > Halosauridae > Aldrovandia > Aldrovandia affinis. The sequence continues at coordinate 17,574 of JAINUG010000335.1, read as the reverse complement.
CAGCTTTGTGCATTTGTGTTATATGCTGCCTGATCTTCATGCCCCGGAAAGCAGCCTGAAGCATAATGGCAGCTGCCTTCTTTTCTTTCAGCGTTTGGACTTCTACCTTCATCATTTTCTTGGCTCTGAAGCACAGTTGGACAAGTGCTGTGGCCCACTGTAGCTTGTTATAGTACGATCTCACTAAGTGCTTTCTGACTTGGGCCTGGATTATCACAGCCGCTTTGCGTTCCATCTGCAAATGTTGTCGAACCTTCATCCCCCTGTAAGCTGCCTGTAAAGCAACGGCAGCCCTGCACTTTGTCAGATACTCTTTTCGCTGTGTTCTCATAGCTACCAAAGCCCGGTATCTTTGCTGAAGTAGTACAGCACCAGCTCTGAGAGACAGAAAGTGTTTCCTATCTCTAAATGTGTGAAATCTCCTCTGGATGACAGCGGCAGCTTTGTGCATGTTACAGACCCGCTTCCTTTCTCTGTAACCGCGGAAAGCTCTCTGTAGTACAGCAACTGCGGTTTTCTTTGACCTGTACTGTTGCACTAGTGAATCTCTTAGTCTGCAGGCTCTGTACCTCTCTTGCACAACCATAGCAGCCCATCGCATCTTCTTGAAATGTGTGCAACATTTGTACATTCTGAACTGGGACTGGATCACAGTGGCAGCAGAATGCATTCTTTCAATCTCAGTTCTCGTCTTATTACCTCTGAAAACTGATTGGATCACAATGGCACTACGACGCAGTTTCAAGAAATGTTCTCTTTCTCTTTTTCCTTTCAGATGGGCCTTGTACCGTCTCTGAAAAATAGTTGCAACCAACCTCATGGCTTTGAAGGGAACCCTTGTTCTATACATTTTAAAAGCTGCTTGAATCATAGTGGCTGCTTTATGTTTCCTTTGTACTTCTTTCCTAACTTTCAATCCCCTGTACACAGACTGCACTGTGATGGCTGCAGCTAGCAAGGAACGGTACCTCTTCTGTTGCAGCCTTGCAATGGCAAGAGCCCTGTACCATTGCTGAATTCTGATAGCAGCGGCCTTCATAGCAAGATACCGCTTGCGCTCCCTGTAAGCTATACATCTCCTCTGAATTATTCCGGCAGCCTCTTGCATCACTCTTATTTGTTTCCTTGTTCTCATTTCACGGTAAGCAGACTGAATGCAGACTGCAGCTTTTTTCATAGCTGCGTATTTACGGACCTCAACATTTCTGTCCTGATTGGCTCTAAACCGCTGACGGACAACAGACGCTGCCCAACATAGTCTTTGAAACTTTACAACCTGTGCGTGTTTGCGGTAATGTGCCTGAATCACAGTTGCTGCTCTGTGCATTTTCTGGACTTGGAAGCGAACTCTCATACCCCTGTATACAGACTGTATAACAACGACAGATTCTCTGACCTGCAAGTAATTGTCATGCACACATCTTCCTTTGACATAAGCTCTGTAACGTTGCTGTATGATAGAAGCAGCACACCTGGCTGCAGTAAAAGTGACCTGTGCTTTATGCCTTCTGAAATGTGATTGGATGACTGTTGCCGCTTGATGCATTCTCCTTATATTCCTTCTTTCTTTAGATCCCCGATAAACAGCCTGAATCTTTACAGTCGTTTGCCGCAGTAGACTATAGTGCCGTCGTTGAGATTGGGTGAGTGCATGTGCCCGGTAACGCTGCTGGAGGATGGTAGCTGCACTTTTGAGAGACAAAAATCGTTGCCTGCAAGCGAATGCTTTAAATTCCGCCTGAATCAGAGTGGCTACTCTATGCTGCTCCCTCAACTCTTGCCTCGCTTTCATGCCACGGAATCCTGCCTGTAGAGAAATGGCAGCGTTTTTCAGCTGCAGGTAATGCAAACGCATTGTCCTTCCTGAGCTGTGGGCTCGGTAATAGCGCTGTATCGACAACGCTGCACTTCTCTTCAGCTTGAACCGTGACCGTGCTGCATACCGACGGTAGTAAGACTGTATGAGCACAGCACTTTTTTCCATTCGCTCAGTCCTCTTTCTTTCAGCTCTTCCCCTCCACAAAGCCTGAAGGCTGATGACAGAATGCAGGAGGTCCAAATATTCCTTTCTCAATTTCCTGCCCAGTAAGATAGCCTTGTATTTCCGCTGGACAGCAATAGCTGCTGTTCTTAAAGACAAAAATCCCTTTCGGGTTACAAACATCCTAAAAGCGGTTTGAATCACAATCGCTGCACAATGTTGTTCCTTCTTTGCTTTGCGCACCAAATGTCCACGGACTGCTGCTTGCAATGTAACGGTTGCGTGTTTCATTTTCAGATATTGTTGTTTCTCCCTCTCTTTTTGCTTGCAGGCCCTAAACCAACGCTGAATTACAATGGAGGCTTGTCTCATCTCTACAAACCTTCTTCTGAGACTGTTTGCTTTGAACGCTCTTTGGATTGCAGTGGCAGAACAGTGCTGCAGTTTCAAAAACTTAAAGTTGCACCTCTGCTTGCTACCTCTGTACCACGCCTGTATCTTCACAGAGGCAACATTTTGTTTTGCGAGTTTTTGTTCTTGCCATTTCCGGAATGCAATTTGTATCATGGTGGCAGCAGCGCTCTTTTTGATCCACATTCGGGCCTTCCATCTCCGATAGCTTTTCTGAATCGTAATGACAGAGCATCTTAGAGAGAGATATTTTTCACGTTCCTTCTTTGCCAGTAGCCAAGCATTTCTGTGTTGCTGAATTATCCTGGCTGCCCACAGAATCCTTCTATAGGCGGTCACTGCCATCTTCATCCGCACACAAGCTTGCATCGTGACAGTATGGCGTTTTAACTTCCGGAATTTCCTTACAGCCAAGTGCCTCCTCCAGTGTGCCTATAGAATCCGATTTTAAGAGAAAAGGGATGAATCAAACAAACAAGGTTGTGGGAACTCCTAAAAGGTAAAAAAAAAATGAACAAAAAAAATATCAAAGCACATGCCACAAAATATGCTGTATAGCCAGCTTCATCCCAATACTTTAAGCCCAGTGGGATTTACATTGTATGGTTAATGGAGTTAATTTATTCAAAGAAAGCAATAATTGAAAGGTTGAACGCTTTTAAGGTTTTGAAAATGGTACTATAGGCCTCATTTTGATGACACAAAAGGTCTTGTTAATGCAAACACGGGTGTTGCAAGGGCAGATATTTTAGAGCGGGGCAAAGGTGCAAGGACATTTGCGGATAGGTTGGTATTTGTGTCAGTTTTTTTAGCGATTGCCCTGGGTGGGTGTAAAGGGGGGTTGGGTTGTTGCTTGAGAGCGTGCATTGGTGCAAAACATGGCACAGTGTTACCGTTCTTCACGTCAAAATAGAACAAAATGTGAACACTGAACAAGGGAATCATTCTCTGGTCTAAAGGTTAACCACACAGTAAAGCCTAATTTCCAATGAAAGAAAAGCATGGCAGGTTTGATGTTGTTTGACTTGAAAGGGGCTTAAATCTTTCACCTTCACAGAAATAATAGCACAGATGACAACATAGTATTGCGGGAATAATAATTACTGATCTATGGCCCTCTATTGTGAACGAATTTCACGAAGAGTTGGAGGGGAATGAAAGTTAGCAACACATACTTGGATGACTGTAGCTGCAGAGTCTTGAAGGGTCTGCAATTTCTCCATTCGCATGTGTTGCAATTCCTGTCGTGCTGCGTAGCCACGCCAGACAGTCTGAATGACAACTGCTGCTGAATTCTGTCTCTTTGTCCTTTGCCTTTGAAGAAACCTCCTGACGGCAGACTGAACTGTAGCAGCAGCAGTGTTTCTTTCCTATAAGATCAGGATAACAATGAACAAACAAACAAACAAACAAACAAACAAAATCACAAATAACCTTGATATAAATAAGAACTACCGTATTTTTCGGACTATAAGCCGCTACTTTTTTCCCATGCTTTGAACCCTGCGGCCTATACAACAGTGCGGCTAATCTATGGATTTTTACGGTTACGGTCCACCACCTTTAAACTCTGTGCACGAACCCTTACATATGGTAATTAAACATTAAAACACCTGCGGCTTATAGTCCAGTGCGGCTTGTATATGTACACATTTGTTTTTTTCCCTAAATTTAGCTGGTGCGGCTTATATTCAGGTGCGCTTTATAGTGCGAAAACTACGGTACATATATATTCATCAATGTTTTAATGAGGTGTACACACCTTGTAATGCTTCAACTCCTTTTTCAGTCTGTACTTTCTCCATGCTCCTTGAATAATCCTAGCTGCTCTGGTCTCGTTTCGCAGATCCAGGAGACGGGCACAAAGGAAGGACAGGTAACATGTAACCACCTGAAAGTGAGACAAATAACAATATTAGCGTTAAAAGTAATATGGAATAATGCACATAAATCATCAACACAATAGATAAAAATGTCAAATGACATTATACCGAACAGAAAGAGGAATCGACCACTTAAAAGGGGAATTTTACCCTTGTTTAAAACCCTCCTGTTACATTCGGGGTCAAATTGACCCATTTCAAAGTTGAAAATCTAGGAAAAATACTTTTAAAAAAACTAAAACTTTTTGTATGAAAATTCTTCTGCTTACCTTAATTAGTGCAATAAACATGTAAAATGAAAATGGTTCATGTCATGTATTTGCAACCCCCCCTGCATGTTTATATCACAGAGATATGTATCCGGGTCAATCTGACCCAGCAGTGAAAGTGGAGGCTAAAAGGGGTCAGAAGTGCAAATGTGATACATATTGGTCTTTCCTACTCCCTCCCATACATTTTAAATTGAAACGGGTCACGGCGGACCCGAATATCAAAGCATACACTTTTATTTTGAGAGACCTTCAGAATTGTCTAAAATTGTCAAAATCTGTTTTGCAGTGTTTATATAGCTGTTGTGGAGGATATCATGAAGCCTTGTTCCAAAAAAAAATAGATGGTAGTTATTATATAATTTGAACATGAACAGAAGAGGTGTCATCTCTATTTATCAACATCACCTGATGGAGAAAAAAAAAAGTGGAAAATGCAAAACATAATTTAAAAAATTGTATGTTATGCAAAACTAATGTATTTTATATCTAGGTTTTTCCAATGTACAGAAAAATGTGTTTGAATGTGTATTTTTTGTGAAAAACGAGTGAATTATCCTAATGGAACCATGATCTGTGAGAGGTGAATAACACAATTCCACTAAATATTGATTGAATTGATAGTAATAAGAGGTACAAACAATGTTTATCAGGATTTTGGGGTTTCTGACAATTTTGGTTTAATTAAACATGCCAATGATATTCCTGGGTCACATTGACCCAGGAATATCTTGGCTGTTACAGAAAAACGAATATAATTATTTATTTTTTTAATCAGGTCGCCCTTCTTCCTTATCGCAGTACGAATTGAATGGTATATGCATATTTTGGGCAGAATTATTCAAGCTAAAATTAAGAAAAAGTCTCAGCAACTTCCGGTTCAGCTTACTGAAACTACAATCAACCACATGCAAAACAATGCATTTCAGTCTGGGAATTGAAGCAGTGGGATAAATAAATTAAATTAAATGGATCACGCACAGCCTTGTGTAAAATTCTAACACACCATTGTAGGGAGGCAGTGATCTGGATTTTTATGGCCGATACCGATTGCTGATTTTAGTTTATTTTAAACCAAATTGGCCAATCCGGATGGATTTGTTCAAAATCAAGAGTTAACAAATAAATATTAAGAACTGGTCATTTTTTTTCTGGGTCTTTAACTGGATATTTCAAGTCACTTTAATCATGCCTCTTATGCATATTTTGTACATGTATAGTTGCAAGCAGCGATTACGGGGGCCAAGCAATCATAGCCACAATTTTAAGGTGATTAGTTACTGCAGCAATTTTTTAAAAATCTCTGCAATAATTTTTTTTTTTTTTTTAAGTATGAAGCTCTTTAGCACCGCCATGTGTTTTGATTGGAACAAAGCTTTAGCACTGGAGTTGTGATGTACTTGCATGCCAACTTTTGTGATTTTATGATTTACCGTTCAGGATTTATAGGCATTTATGTGAAAAGCCACGCCCTACTACAAGTTAAATGGCTCATGCTGAGCATTTTTTTTTTTTTGAGTAGTAACTTTTACAACAGCTTTTTAGAGATGCCAGCAAAATCACCAGTCTCTTCGAAGGTAAAACAAGTACAAGTTCACGGTACTATCATTGAAAGCCTGATATGTCCAATATTTCAAACGGTAACGTGTTGTCTCCAACATCTTGTTGCCGTCTCATTATGAGAATCGGCTGATGGCCAATTTTGGCAAAACTTGGCCTATTTCGACTCGATTGCTGCACTTCTGAAATATTGATGTCATGTTGGCGATGTAAAGGACCTCCTACAAATTTGTAAAATAGAATGCAAATTAAGCCGTCTATGCATTTCAGTACATCTTCACTGACTCGCTTTCCCAAATTATGTCATTTGTGAAAATGTAATGTTTTTGGGTGAAGTTGACCTTTAAAATAATTAACAAGTATACAGATGTTAATAATACTATCTATGCTCACCGGGTTTGTCCATCACTGAAAAGAACCAAGCAGGGCAAAAGCCATACTTACTTTTTCATTTGGAATGGTGTTTGACATGTCAGCTGGGTTCACCATGGCTGGAACCCCTCCAAGGTAAGAGACTGCAGTATTCACCAATTGGAAATTACTCTTTTCATTCTCTAGAAGCTCTTTGAAATACATGGATGCTTCCACACCTGTCCAACAAATCATTAGAAATGAGGCAGCATTCAGTAATTCCCCCATGATATAATCAGCAAACAAAATGATGACAATATTAAGAAAAAACATAATATGTGGTAATTACCAGTTCGCAACCCAGGCCACATTTCAAAGGAGCTGTCAGAGTCACTAGAAGAGCAATTCAGCCCGACCAAGCCACGCTGGCCACACTCCACTGTCTGCGTTGTGTTCTGACACACTGCTTCCAATGCCAGATGGCATGGGTGATAATGATGGATGAGGTAGCAGAGAATCTGGCCGTCTGAGAACGATACAGTGAAGTTCTCTGCCTAGAACGGACAGAAACACCATAGAAGAGAATGACAAAACAGAACATTCCCACCCTCAATCATAGCTACATATTTTTATATGTCATAGGTATTGATAGAGAAACAATCATAGGGACCAATGAGTACAACATTAAAAACAATAAACCAACCTTTGAGTTGTAAAACGCAGAGACTGCATTGACCCAGTCCATCAACAATGTGATTTTTGTACTGCTGTGCTTGAACGAAGGCCTTTTCTCCTTGGGCTTCTCTGCCACATCCTGATTTGCCCTCAGAGCATTCAGTTTCTGCCTAGTTCTCCATGTACGTCTGAGGAAACAGATTTCCTCCTCGAGTTGTTCTTCATCCAGTAAAACCTCAACCTAGACAGAGTAACTTTTACAGTCAGACTTTAATGACCAAAGAAAATTGACATTTTAGTCAAATAAAACCCAGAGAATTCAATGGAGTACCTGAAAGGCAAAGATGATTTTCCACAGCAGGGTCAGTGTCTTTTCTCGGTGTCCATCCACAATATCTCTGGGGTCAATAGCACCACCTGTAATCAATGTATTTTACAAGTCAATTATTTAATTTAATTTATGGTCTTATACCGAATAAAGAAAAAGAATGTCCCTTAATTTACAAATTTGATCATTTTCAAAAAGAAAATGTGTGAATTTTCACTTGCATTTCCACATTCATAATCCTCCACTGCCACCTTGTGTCAATTTGGTCTAATCTAGGCAGAGGTATTCGATTCTAAAAGTTAGGTAAATGTTCATTTTAGGTAATGTTGACAATTTATACAAAACTGGTGTGTCTGGCTCAGCATGTGGTTTCAGATCTGGCTGGGCTCAATTTATTAACAAGCTTTCAGGCTCACACTGGGTCAGGCCAGAGTTTTCCACCAAAATACTTGAATGTGCATGTGCTCTACAGGTAACTTGACTTAATTGAATAAGTTGTTAGATGCATTACTTGCTGCAGTTTTGATGCATGTACATTTTTATCTTAAATGAACATTAAATTAACTGCCAAAATAGAGGCTCAGGACCTAAAAAAACAAAACAGAACTGACACCGGAAAAAAACAACAGCATATCCGTGTAGTGAATCAGGCATCTTAATATTATATCCAATATGGAAATAACTGATCCAACCTTTCCTAAAAGTGCACATTCAAAATACAAATTCTAAAATAGCTTCATCTGTGACTGAACTTCCCTATTTGCTTTTAAAGTACTGAAGTAGTAGATTTTGCTTTCCTGACGGGGCTAATTCAATATTTGCATTTAACACACTTCTCCATTGCACACATTTGGAAATGGTTCCTGGAAATACACCACACAAGCCTGGGGCCAAAGTGCATACATTTCCATTAAATACATGTTCTAACTTTATGATGGGCTGAGAAAGTACAGACTGCATGAGAAGGCATTTTCCTGAACCAAGAGGGCACAAGGGACTGCCATTTGTCCTGAATATTAGGAGGGCTAGGGTACAGTTCCATCTTTTTAGGAAAGCAGGTAAGTAAACCAAATTTCAGAAGGAATCTGGACTGAATTCATAAAGCATCTCAGAGTAGGAGTGCTGATCTACGATCTGCTTTGCTTTTTAGCTGATAATGGTTAGGGTGTGGACAGGCCCTTGGTCACATTCCTCATCACCAGGTATAAGGGAAGATCAATTTAACTTCAGATCCTGTGTTGATGTTAAGAAAACACAGCTGGATAACAAGTTACTTGAATAGTCCATGAATGAAAACAATACAAATTAAACTAATGTTATAGTTTATAGTCTTGGAGACATTTATATCTGTCTTCATCAGAATAACACTGATAACAAGTGCTATTAAATCATACGGGAATTAAGCCAATGTGTCTGATTCAAGATTAATATTATTTTGTTCAGATTTACGAAACCCCCACACATCAGTAGCTCAGGTCAAGCTGTGAGGTCAGAATTTGGGATTGGTCAGGCTTGAGTTTTAGGTTTGATCAAACCTCAAACTACAGAATTAAACTACGTATTCATGGTCGTCCTCCTCAACATCCACAAAACAAATGACAAGAGATGTGGTACTAGTAAGAACAACTTTTTTATATTGACAGCTTAAGCCTGTCTTTATAATTACTTAATGTACAAACAATTTTAAATATTTGGCAGCAGGAAAAGCAGCAAGTTATGACATACACCCGAACAGTGAGTTAATCCAATTTTTTTAAATTTCATACAGAAAATAAATAAATAAAACTCTTTCGGTTTTTTTACCATGCTCGTCTTTCAGGTCAACCCCCTTTGCTTTCAGCACTTCCAGCGCAACTTCCACATTGTGTACTTTCTGAAGACGGCTTATAGCAGGAATCCTGAGTCTACCAGACAGGCTCCAGTCCTGGGTGAACAGCTCCACAACTCGCCTACAAATAAGAACACATTGATTGCACCAGTTATCGAGATGAAAATACTTTTCCCTAACTTTTAAAATTTCAAAATTATTATTATTTTTTTTTAAACCTTGGACAGATTTAAATGTACTAATTGTTTAGTCCGAAAGCAAAACTGCTGTCCTGAGTTATTTTTGACAAAAAAGGAAAGCATAACAAAAGTACCAAATCTTACACTAGACGGACACCACATTTCAGGTCAGCAGCCAAGTTCTTCACAGCGAAGTTGAACTCATCCAGCGGAGTTTGGCCATGGGAAACTCTCAAGCCCAAATGTCCAAGGTGGCGATAAAGAATTCCCTCACCACTCAAAAAGTCCCTTGAAAATGCCAGCAGCAGATCCTTGCTGGTCTAGAAAGAAACATCAAAATAAATATTTCAATAATCATCTAATCTAACAGATTACCACTCCCAGTCAAGTCTACGTTTATAGCCCCCTTATATGAAACATATAACATCACAAAACTGATCTTAACTATGCAGAGCTTAACTATGATACGATTCATTGCATGCATGCAAAAAGTCCAAAATATCATTCATACAGTACATTAAAACTTTAAAAAAATCTTGTAATGCATTATTATTGTGGACATTTTTTTTATTCTGGTAGGTGGCAGCATAAACTCACTTATTTTTACGACAGAAAATGTTGGCACATTGAACCAGAAACATTCTAAATACACTGATAAATACACAACCTTGAATTCGGCGTCCATGCAGAACAAACAAGGGTCATGTTCGATTATTCTTGATTCTTTGGCTTTGTCAAGAAAGCAGACAAGAAGGAGCAGCTTTTTCAGAGTGAAACGGGACAGGGCCTCCTCATGCCCTGTTCAACAAACAGAAAGAGACACTCATTGTACACTCTTTCACAGCACACACCGCAGTATACGTGTATATATTAGGAACCACAAAGATACAAACTGACCAGTCAAACGAACGGGAGGTATAAAAACAGGAGCAGCATATGCCTTAACAAGTTCCTCATAACTGATGCAAAAGAAGGTGAACATTAAATGGAACAGAGTACCATTTCCCTTAGGGGCTTAGGATGGAACAGTTTCCTTTAGGTCTGCACAATGTGGACAAAATCATATTGCAGTTATTTTGCTAGACATTGCAATTTTATTTGCGATATGATAAACATATGGGTCAGTGCTTCACATGTCCTTGAGACGTGGTTAAAAGCACACATTTGGCCTACTTGAAGGACAGACTATAGGAGTGAATATACCAATATCATAATAACTGAAACCAATTAGGCCATTTCCAACAGGAGTTTATTTAACTGACTGAACCATGGAAAACAATCATTAGAACTGAAAAATGCAGCTGTCAAAATAGCTATCATCTGGAATTAACATAATGTTAAAATAAATAAAACATTAAATAACTGAAACCTTTTCCACAGAACTATTTCTAATTAACACAATTCAAAATAAATAAATACAAAGCATTATCTGGAATATACAGTAGGCCCGCACCCGTTGAAAGTTGCAGCCACATATCTTTGTCAAACTTAATATTAAATTATGTAAACTCAGTGAAAGTTTTATTTACATTGTAGCTTCCCTAGCTAGATAGTTAACGTTTGCACATCCCTTGTTAGCTAGCTAGCTAACACACATTAAGTCATCACCAAGGTTCTACCAAAGACATTCTATATATACATATACTGTATATATATACACACATACATATACACATACACACAGGTGTGTTGTAAAGGACGTGCTGAGGCTTATGCTTACCATCTCGGTACAGGTGTGGCACTTTTGGATGTCTGAATTCAGCAGCAATGTCTGGATTCCATAACAAACGGTTCAGAATGAACACTGCCAACCCCATGGCATCACTGTTACTCTCCAATGGTATCAACTCCCCAAAGATTGTCTGAAGATAAAGTACATGTAATTGGAAACATATTCAAAGACAACTCATGGAGTTGAAAGAAAATGCATGGAGATAGACCACAGAAGGGAGTGTACCTCAAGTCCAATCCTCAACCAAAGTGGATTGTATGACAGAAGCCAGGTCAGAACTTTCTGGCGTTCGCCTACAAAAACAAGTAACAAATTCTAAAACACAACTGATGCTTCAAAATAGCTTTTAACATGTTCTGGCAATACAAAAAATATATTTATCCTAAAGGTTGAGGTTTCAAGAAAATGTAACAAATACAAATAATGTACACATTAAGTGATGGAATTTACCCTGGACTGAAACTATTTATCTACATATAGACCAGTTAAACCTTTACACTTTTGTTTTGTATCACCACTCAAGTTGTACTGACATTCAGGGGTACAAACCCACAAAGAACTGGTAGTTTCATTGAGCAGGATTGAAAACGTGCCTGAATCTGCAAATGCACGCTTTATATTGTTTGCTCATGAATATGAATTATAAATTATAATGATTCAATCTTTACATTTTAGACTACTAAGTCTGGGCGTGAAAGCATCTAATAGTCCTTCTGTTTTGCCCCCAAAAAAACCCACACACCAGAAAACATTCCTCAGATTTAATTCCCATGGGTGACCATATCAGAGTCAAAACCATGACTTTCACATTCAGCGACTAGTTTGCCTCCCTGTACATTAATGAAAATATGATTACAGAAGAATATAGATTAGAACATCATTCAGTGGCTTACCAATGTCCTTCCAGAGATGTCTATCCTTGCGCACCAATAGCCTCTTGGCCTCCACCTCAAGCTCAAGACGCTGGATGGCCTTCACAATGGCCTCGGATGTGAAGAGATGGCAGGCAGCTCGACGAAGGCAGTTCAATCTACGCCGTGCTGTGTACATTTTCAATGACATCTCTTCTTTTGTAGGTGCCTTGGGACACCTGGATTTTTGATCACTTCCCATTGCTAAGGATACAGCATTCACTAAACAGAAGAAAGGAACAAAATATGTCAAATGTTCCTTGGGGGGGGGACCAAAAACAACCATCAGTTTTATGAGGATGGTTCAGGATATCTTAGTGATACTATATAATCACTTAGATATACTGAACATCTAAAAAAAGGTGTAATATTCTGTTGCCATGTTACATGTTTAAAGTATTACACAATGAATGTGATGGCAAGTTTTGGAAGGGATTTCTTTATTTATAACATTTACATTTTTAGCATTTAGCAGACGCTCTTATCCAGAGCGACTTACAAGACGTGCATTAATACATGGTAGGAACAATCATAGTTCGTAACAGCAATGACTATCCAATAAACATGTATTGTGTTCTTCCAATTTGGAATGCTCAATTGTATTCGTAAAATTGAAGGATATACCGTATTGACCCGAATATAAGACGACCCCCTTTTTCAAGACTCATTTTTGGAAAAATACTTTTTTGAAGACCAAATCTTGTTTGTATAAAGAAAATCATTTTATTTGTCTTCACATTGAATAAAATAATGTAGGCTGTTTGTAACATCTTTTGATAAAATAATGTTTTCAATATTCAACAATTGTCTAGATTGCAATAAAACAGTAGTGCAATAAAAAATGTAGGGTGTAACATCTTTTGGTAAAATCATGTTTTCAATATTCAACAATTGTCTATTGTGCAATAAAACAGTGCAATAAAACAACAGTGCAAAATGTCAGAACATCAGTCTATTCCTCACATCATAGACGTCTTCTCATTGAGCTGCATCTTCTGCATCGCTGGGTCCACTCTCGCTGTCGTCAGACTCGTCACTCACATTCTCTGGTTGGGCATCCCCCGGCTCCGCCTCCTCCCACATCACGTCATCCTCGCTGCCATCCATGGCATTTGATATGCAGCATTTCTTGAACCCGTTGACGATGCTCTCTGGGGAAACGTCAGCCCATGCTTGGAGGATCCATTCACAGAGCCGACGTACTGCAGGCTTCTGAATTTTTCCAGACGGTGTCAGTGCATGATTACCAGCCAGGAGACACTCTGTTTATCTCTTGCGCAGATGATCCTTGAATGGCTTGTTAACGACCACATCCAACACCTGTAGCTGACTTGTCATTCCGCCCGGTATGATCACTAGGTCGCCATTCATCATTTTGACTGGCTCAGTCAAGTGTCCACGGAAAGCATCCAAAACCAGCATATTCCTCCTCTTTCTGAGTCCCCCACACCGTCTGCCCCACACAACCTTGAGCCAATCCACCACAGGCTCAGTCTCCATCCAGCCCTTTGCCTGTGCACGTACGATAATGCCAGCTGGCATTGCCTCTTTAGGTACGGTCTTGCGTTTCAAAATCAGGTACGGGGGGAGTTTGGTTCCATCTGCGAGGCACGCCAACACGAGAGTGACTCGGCTCTTCTCGTTGCCAGTAGACCTCACAATCACTGATTTGTCACCTTTCTTATGCAGTGACAGATGTTGGCATGTCAAAAAACACAGGCGTTTGATCAGCATTGCCCATCTGATCCAGGGGGTATGAGTGCTTCTTCCTTAACTTGATCACATAGCACTGATAAGACAGTAGCTTTTCTCTGAAGTCGGAGGGCAGGCGCTGGGCCAGGCTTGTCCTGCGTCGCAGTGACAGCCCGTTACGTCACATCCTTCTTCTACACCAGCCGAAGCTAGCTTTGAACTTGGTAGGTGGTATGTTGAGCTCTTTGGCAATTTCCAAGGCTTTGAGCTGAATGACAGCTCTGGTAATGGGCATACCGTCGTTATGTTTTTCAGTCACATATTCACACACCCTCCTGTCAAACTCCTGGAAGCGGCCGCTTTGCGGACCGCGATTCGCTTTTCTCTGACTGTTTGCATTCTTAAGCTGGTCTTTTTGGGCTCGCCATCTTCTAACATTACACTCTGTAATATCATATTTCTTGGCTGCTCGACAGTTGTTTGATGACTCTGCTTCATTGATCACCATCATCTTAAAATTGGCATCGTAACTCCTCCTCTGTTGTTTGTTAACTTGACCAACTTTAGAGCCACTTTGTTCAAGCGGGTCCGCTTGTCTCTGCATCTCTCCAGGCACCTGTCACTGCGTGTGTGTGTGTGGGACAGGGAGAAACACAGTGGCTGGCTTGGGGAACAGTCCTTTGGCGCCCTCTGTTGTTGTGAATGAATATTTACGTTTAAAAATGTTGGGGCGCGAATATAAGACTTTTTCAGACTTTTTTCTAGGAAAAAAACCCCGTCTTATATTCGGGTCAATACGGTATATATACACCAAAACGACCTACTTTTACTGCTCCTTGGATCAGGAATACACCTCTGAATTGCTTTGAAAGAATAGAATATTGCAGATACACCAGTTTCTTTGTCGAGAGGTTAAAAACACACCCTGAAGTGGGGCTCCCGGGTGGCTTGCCCTTTTGCAGGGTTCTCAGATTTCTATTTTCCATGACTTTTCATTTACATTTTGAGGATGAATTTCTTTTGTACTATAATTAGGGCGACATTGGGCATTAGGCAAATTATTTTCAAAACATTGTGTCTATATCAAGATTTGTTTGTCAATTTGTTTTATTACATGGTATTGCAATAATTCTCAGAGAAGTGCCCATATATTAAAATGGGAGCAGGCAGGATTTCCTGCTCTGAACTACGAAAACATTGCTTGGCACTACATCGCAGTTCAGGGAACTGGAGCAGCTATGAGACCGCCAAAAAATATATATATTAAATTATAGAAATCTGGAAAAGGTTCCTTTAATGCATTAAAAACAGCTGTCCATTTTTATTTTTTTTACTGCTACCAACACACTGATATTGCAAGACTTGTATGCATTTAAACCAAGGACCAGCTGTAAGTCCATTTTTGTGCTATCCTGGACATTGTTTTGATGCATGACTTGCAACACACTGATTTTAAATTGATATGTCAAGAAACTAAACTAAACTAAACTAAACTAAACTTAGTAAATGACCTAAAGCTAGTGAGTTATCAAAAAAGATTTTTACTCCACTCACTGCAAAGATTTTTTTAATTACTTGGCCTATTTTCTTTGGCTTTCAAGGGCATTGGAATATTTGACCACTTTCCATGACTTTCCAGGAGTCAGGTATTTTCAAGGACTGTGGGAACCCTGCTGTTATAACACACCAAGTTTCTGTGCGTGACATGGCCCAGTTCTGATCACGCCAGTGCCAACTGTGGCCGACAGCCCCACAGATGGAGCATAATGACATAATGCAATGACTTCCCAGCTCTGCTGGTAGACCGCAGAGTGAAATGAAGCAGTGGCTGGTTCTTCAGAGAAGAACACCTGCTTGTCTGCACTGTTCTGACAAAGCACATTGCATCAACGAGACAGGCCTACAAATACAATTGGGCATTGCAAATGGGGAGAAGAGAGAAATATGCTGTCAGGGTTCCACTCAAATTTCCATTTTCCATGACATTTCCATGGCATTTGAATTACAAATGTAAGGTTTTTAATGACATTTCTTTTTGCGACAGACGCAAAAATGGACTTTACTTTCATAACTTAACACTATTTCTATTTACTAATTGAACTAAATTACCTTTTGTGACTTCTGTGCTGACTTTGAAGTCATCCGGAGTGAGAACATAGTTTATCCACCATGTAAATCCTCTTTGTTGCTTTTCAATCCACCGTTCATCATAGAACATGTTTTTGGCAGCAAACGGTAATGGATGTCTTGGTATCACTGTAAACAATAAATCAGGTCAATTTCCTTGGATGGTTAATAAAATAAGATAAACTGAAAAAAACTGTTAGATACCAGTTTTTGCTGTCATTATTTATAACTATATTTTTCTCCATTCGTAAGTGTTATATGTATGTAGGAAAGAGACAGAGAACAAGACAAGAGCAAATGCTACTACTTAAAGCAGGCAGAAAAATAAATATCTTAATAAAAAAATTAAAAAATTGATATCACTGTAAACAATAATAGGTAAATATCCTTGCAGTTTATAAAGATAAGAACAAAATCCAGATACCAGTTATAGATACAACTAATTTTATACCTGTTTGTGCTGGCTTTATGAAGGTTATTTGTGATTGAGCAACTGCTACAACCTTAGCAGTCTTCGCAGATGCGGAGCCAAATGACTTTAAAGACGGTGTCCCTTAAAAAAAAAAAATTATATATATATATATATATATACACACACATGTATATATATATATATATATATATATATATATATACATCATTCCTGAATTTTAAGTAATGTCAATTAATCTTGAATACACACTTTGAAATTAGGATGAAAAATGTTATTTATTTTAGGAGCAATTACAAGCCAGTCAAAAACATTATATGCAACAAAAAACAATTAAGCTCTCAATGCCCAGATAAAATATGACCTTGCTGTATTGTCATCATTCATGCCAATTTTTTATTCAACACAAAACAGAACTTCATCATAAAATCTTACATTCCAAGCAAACAGGATGTTACATATAGAATGATAGGTAGATATAGATACAGCTGTTACACTGACCTGGTTTTGAAAATGGAAGCTTAGATTGAGTCCGAGCCACAGCCACATATTTAGAAGCTTTCCTGGCAGTGGATGCAGCAGAATTTGAGCTCCGGGATACTGTAATAAAAAGGTTTGACAAATGTGACAAAGGAAGTAAGTGGTATTGCATACTATAAAATCACTGCCTATAGAACTGGTATAATTATTTGAATACAAACATGCTTAATGTAGAATGCTAGCTATAGATTTATTTTTTAAAGTCATCTTACCCGCTGCCTTTTTTTGCAGGCTCTGTGAAGTGGACCGTGAACTAAACCTCCTTTCTTGAACTGGTTTTTTGGGCTCTTCAGTGGTTGGAACCACTCGACTTCTTTTCACTTGGAATGGTTTCTTATCTGGTGCCTTATCTGTCAAAAATTCTTCACTTTTTCTTTTTTTGCTGCTAGGGTGAGACGGTGCAGGCACAGCCACACTGCACTGCGTGCCCACAGGTGATTCATCTGGCTGTGGCATCAAAGACATTACTGTTGACTGATGCTGGACAGTTAACAACACTGTGAGATCGGACACGACTGAAGTCTGAGACCCACAGGAAGGGGTAGCCACAACTGGAGACAAATCAAGCTGAGGTAGGCTGGGTGGAATGGAAACAGGAACATGACCCGTGTGAACAAACCGGACTGGAGACAAGTCAGATGGCATAGCCACCAGTGGAGAGTGAACTGAATCTGAAG
>JAINUG010000333.1:664678-723126 GCA_029706075.1 Aldrovandia affinis | reverse complement strand
ATACAAATACTTTAAAAAAAAAAAAAGGGCCTCCCGCGTGGTCCAGTGGTTACAACGTCCGACGCTGGCCACGGAGACCGGGTTCAATTCCCCATCTCGCCAAGTGTCGGCTTTGGCCGGGAGTGCCACCAGGGGGCGGCGATTGGCTGTCCGCCCCAGGGAGGGGGGAGGGAAGCCGAGGTGACGTTCGCTGCGTAGAGTGGCCCTGTAAGTACCGGGGTTCGGTCGACGGCTTGGCGAGTGACGTCTCGGAAGAGGCGTCACTTCGCCTTCGTCACTACCGGTCGCAGGACTACGGCAGCGAACTCACATTACTAGGGGGGGATTGACGTAAAAATAGCGGGTCTAATTGGCTACCAAATTGGGAGAAAATGGGATAAAATCAGAAACAAATTTATAAAGAAAGAAAAAAAAAAAAAAAAAAAAAAGTCAGAAGGTCGGTGCGGTAGTAGTTGAATGGGTCCTGTGAGACTGACCCTCTTCAGCGTTCCCACTCTTCCTGTCTTTCGGTCCGGCGATGTGTGTGACGGCGCAGCCTGCTTATCGATAATGCGTTGCAACAGCTGGCCATACACACCTCCACAACACACCTGTCACAGGTACCATGGACGTGCAGACGTGAAATGAACCGATGCTGGAATCTCCCTTTCGGATATGACCTGTGTTGCCATCGTCTTCTCTCTCTGTTTGCATCGGGGGGGGGGTGTTGGGCGGCGGGGGGGGAACGCTGAGTCATCACACTTTGATTAATGCTCGCGCGTCTCACGTCCGATCTGCTCTGTGTCTCCATGGCGATCCATTAAATATATTCGCTAAAGCCTGGGTGTCTATTATTCTGTGAAAAATATCACATCTCTCAATATCACATCTCTCAATATCACATCTCTCAATATCACATCTCTTAATAACACATCTCTTAATAACACATCTCTCAATATCACATCTCTCAATAACACATCTCTTAATAACACATCTCTCAATATCACATCTCTTAATAACACATCTCTCAATATCACATCTCTTAATAACACATCTCTCAATATCACATCTCTTAATAACACATAGCGACGACTGCACGTAGCAAGATCCTTATTTTAGTGTTTTATCGGTCAGGGAACAGCTTAGCCCTTTGGCCAGGGTTAACGGCCAGTCCCCACCCCTAGCTGCTTAATGAGGCCCATAGTTGAGGCAAAGCGAAGTAATTTAGTAAGCCGCCTCGGCCTGCGTATTGTGTATGTGTACTGTATGTGTGTGTGCGTGTGTGTGTATCATGTATCCTTTTATATAATAAAGCCTTTTGTATATTGACTAAACTGATTGCCTGGACCTTGTATTGTTGTTCGCATCTCTCCATTGTTCTAAAATAATCAGTGTGTTATAGTACGATATATAGAAGTTCCAATAATTTCCTTCAAAACAGAGTAAATGTCCCTCGCGAAAGAAATGCATTTAGAAAATTCCTTTTCGAAAACGTTTTGTTCGGTAAAGACTCTACAATAGATTTATAAACGCAATCATTTCTATTTACTAATTGGTCAGGGCCATTGGCGCAATGGATAACGATGGTATGGGATACCTATTCTCTTTAAAAGCTCACGAGCCAGCCAGGAGTCAAGCCTAGAATCTTCTGATGCTAGCTAGATAGATAGCTATAGGTCCCTTCTCATAAACCATGGCCATATGATATTACAAATCGGATGAGAAAGTATTTTATAACAACGCGAAAAACTGACATTTTAGCCAGACATTCGCTCTCCAAAACCAGAAAGCGTGCATTTGGCTCCCTCCTGTGGACAAATTCAATAACTGCACTGCATTGTAATCATAGTGTATTTATATGCACCCTGGTCCGTGAAAACAAAAATGATAATTTATTAAACTACTACTCTTGACAACACAAAACAAAGGGTGGGGTCTTCAGGGGAATACAAACACAAAGTCCACAAATCCTTATCTCGTTGTCAAAGTCCAATCCAATTCCAAAATCCAGTTCCAAGTCCGCAATCCAGTCCGTAGTCAAATCCAAAGGGGGTCCTCAAACAATCCAATTTCACACACAAAAACACACTCCAACACTCTCTTTCTCCAAATACTGGCTGGTCAAATAGACTTCACAGTACTTACTCTTACAACTCACACAGCAACTCCTTCCAAAAACACGTTCCTACTCCTCTCCCAGTGCAATGGGAATCAGCCCTTTAAATAGGCCTCACAATGGCTTTCAGCTGTTCGTTAGTCCCGTTGCCTTCACTCTGCTCAGGTGTTTCTGTGGCCTGCTGGGAAATGTAGTGTTTCCTGGCTCCCATGTGTTGTAGGCCAGGCAGCCATTTCCTAGTGCAGCCCATTGGGCTGCCACAAGTGGTAAGGGTGGATGATGTTCAAGTGCTATACTATGACAGCACCACCAGAAAAGTCATCTCTCGAACGCAGCATACATCAACAAATGGAGATGATATTATACATAAGGGTGCAGACATTGCAATAGGAGACATGTATAACAACATGAAAGAGATATCACATCGAGTAAATATTGTTAACAATCACACTAAGGGTGAGCTAAGATCAAGGGACAGGTTTGACCAGTGGTGGGCCGTCAGGGCCTGCAAGGCCTTCTCTGCTGGCCTAAAAAATATCTGAATCACAGACTGATGTTAATTATATTTTGTCCATGAATACTTATTAAATAATTCCAAATGGTCTGTCCGCTTCCTTTCATAGCTTTTCCCCTGGTTGCGCTGCTTCCAGACGTGTATTTTCATATTAAAGCATTTAACCAATCACATTTCAGCCATCATTTGTTGCCATTTGCTCCTGTGGACAAATTCAATAACTGCACTGCATTGTAATCATAGTGTATTTATATGCACCCTGGGCCGTGAAAACTCTTACGTAGCGGTCTTCATAGTACTTTAAAAGTTACAGAAATAGCTAGCTAGATAGCCATAGGTCCCTTCTCATAAACTATTACAAAATGGTCCTCCAAAACGGCGAGAAAGTATTTAAAAACATCGCTAAAAACGTACATTTTAGCGTAAGTATCGTTTTCAGCCTAGACCCCGCGGTGTCCAAACGACCATCTAGCGGTCTTCATAGTACTTTAGAAGTGACAAAAATAGCTAGCTAGATAGCCATAGGGCCTTTCTCATAAACCATGGCCATATAATCTTCCAAAACGGCGAGAAAGTATTTTAAAACAACGCGGAAAACGAACATTGTAGCCAGACATTCACTCTCCAAAACCAAAAAGCGTGTATTTGGCTCCCTCCTGTGGACAAATACAATAACTGCACTGCATTGTAATCAAGGTGTATTTATATGCACCCTGGTCCGTGAAAACAAAAATGATAATTTATTAAACTACTACTCTTGACAACACAAAACAAAGGGTGGGGTCTTCAGGGGAATACAAACACAAAGTCCACAAATCCTTATCTCGTTGTCAAAGTCCAATCCAATTCCAAAATCCAGTTCCAAGTCCGCAATCCAGTCCGTAGTCAAATCCAAAGGGGGTCCTCAAACAATCCAATTTCACACACAAAAACACACTCCAACACTCTCTTTCTCCAAATACTGGCTGGTCAAATAGACTTCACAGTACTTACTCTTACAACTCACACAGCAACTCCTTCCAAAAACACGTTCCTACTCCTCTCCCAGTGCAATGGGAATCAGCCCTTTAAATAGGCCTCACAATGGCTTTCAGCTGTTCGTTAGTCCCGTTGCCTTCACTCTGCTCAGGTGTTTCTGTGGCCTGCTGGGAAATGTAGTGTTTCCTGGCTCCCATGTGTTGTAGGCCAGGCAGCCATTTCCTAGTGCAGCCCATTGGGCTGCCACAAGTGGTAAGGGTGGATGATGTTCAAGTGCTATACTATGACAGCACCACCAGAAAAGTCATCTCTCGAACGCAGCATACATCAACAAATGGAGATGATATTATACATAAGGGTGCAGACATTGCAATAGGAGACATGTATAACAACATGAAAGAGATATCACATCGAGTAAATATTGTTAACAATCACACTAAGGGTGAGCTAAGATCAAGGGACAGGTTTGACCAGTGGTGGGCCGTCAGGGCCTGCAAGGCCTTCTCTGCTGGCCTAAAAAATATCTGAATCACAGACTGATGTTAATTATATTTTGTCCATGAATACTTATTAAATAATTCCAAATGGTCTGTCCGCTTCCTTTCATAGCTTTTCCCCTGGTTGCGCTGCTTCCAGACGTGTATTTTCATATTAAAGCATTTAACCAATCACATTTCAGCCATCATTTGTTGCCAGGGTCAAAGAAATCTGCCTGGAGGCCTTCACAATCAGTTCTGCGGGCCCTGTAGCATAAAATAAGTGTTGATCAAACTGTTGCTTCAACCAATCAGATTTTGAGTTGGCGACACCAAGGCCTTCTAGCAGGCGTACGGTAACGTCAGCATATTCACACCCTTTGATTGGATAGTCAGAGAGTGTACTAGCCAGAGCCAGCAAACTGCATCTGTAGCGAGCTGCACGAGCAAAAATATAGTTGTGTTGATTTAATAGCTGTTTTGTCAACCCACAATGGCTGAAGGAGGAGAAGAAATGGATTTAGTTGCAGATTTATTGTCAAAGCCATTTTCAAGACTGACTTTTCAAGAAAAGCTGCACATCGTTAAGAAAGGTCGGGCAACTCCGAAGCTAGCAAGCCTGTCACAACCGGGAAAAGGATTTGTCCACTAACTACGAGCGGTACCCCTGGCTCACAGGCTCCGAGGAACACTGCAAATTGTATTGCTGGGAGTGCTTGTTATTTGCCACTGATCGACATGGTGTTTGGAGCCACACTGGGTTTGTAAATTTGACTTGCCTAACCAAGGCAGCAACGAGACACCAAAGCACTGCCGGACACTTACAAGCAACGGTGCTTTCCAAAACTTTTGGGGAAACCAGAGTGGATCTACAGCTGAGCAAGCAAGTGCACAGGGAAACGGAGGGATGAAGGACTCTGTGCGCTGTGCTGATGGATTTAAACACGTCTGGATGATTTTGAGTTTTGTTTTTTGCTTCACACATTTAATGGCATTTTTGAGTATTCAGACGTGCTCTTTTCAATACTACAGGACAAAAAACTGGATGTAGTTTTGTCTGGCAAGGGTAAAGGAGTTTTGTGACACCGTTGAGCGAGAGAGGAGCCGATACGAGGAAATCTACGAGGCCACTGAACGCACCGCAGGCGTTCCGAGCGCACGAAGAGGTCCAGCGCAAGATCCTTGCGCGCACTACCACCGACTCGACTTCTTGATGGAACTGAAACGCACGGATAATCTGTACGACAGAGTAATTGAACTCTTTTTGAGGAAAGAAAGGAGGATGGATTTTGTGTACAAATAATAAGGATTTTTGGTGAGTAAAATGTTGCTATTTTCCTAAATAATATTGCAATTTTATGAGGTTATTATTGATGCTTTTTTATGTGTGTCGCAGCTGTAGCTGCAGTAGAAGGAGACTTGTGCACCCCGGGTTTGTTTCTTCAGTAAAGGCATTTATTCTGGCTACACAAGTTATCTATCTGCGATGCAACGGCTCTTTATACTGCATTTCTGCATAATAAGATGGTTTTTATAGCCATAAAATAGTTATTGAGGGGTGGATTGATTCAGACGGAACACTACTGAAGGCCTAGGTGTGAAATGCACGGCCCGCCACTGGGTTTGACATTTAGTCAGGCGGTATCGGGTTTGCATGTTCAGTTTTGAATGTTAAATCCCAAATAAATTGTTGAAATTCTAATGATGTGCAAGTGTGGTTTTGTCAACTGTGGTGCTGTCTGCTAGCCACTGCTTTAGCCACCAATAGCTACCGTTATGGAAGTCATGAGCTAACTAGCTCGTGTGGAGAAAATAACGTTAGGATAACTCACAAGCTCACGACTAGCACCAACTCCCATAGCGATAATAACGGTAGCTATCGGTGGCTAAAGCAGTTAGCTAACGTTACCACCATGATTCCTGTTACTGTTTTACTGCTGTTGGCTCAACTTTTGTTCTTGAGGCATAAACGGAGGTGTATGTATGACGGTATGACACGACCGCATTGCATTGTGGTACACGGGATAAATTGTAGGGTACATTTGCTGTTCACTACAAATCACGGTGAATTGTGGGTATTTTCTCGTTCACTATATAGTGAAATTAACATTTTAGGTCGCACACTACCGTATACACTATATAGTGTACATCGAACACATATATAGTAAACACTATATAAGAATCAGTGTGATTTTGAACACAGCCCTTGTCACGTGGGGTGCTTCCCGTTTGATCGCCCCCATCTATGACATCACATGTGTGAAGTCATGTGATTTTGATCACTGCTTGGATTCAACAACAATCCTATTCACTAGCCTTTGTTAGAAGAGATAAACTCACCGGAGCTAAGGTGTCCCAGTTTAGTCAATGTCCCAGTTTACACGATTCCACCCTACCTTACTGAACATACCTGAACAATTTGTTTTTAATGCTATTTTTATTCTATCATTTTTTCATTCAAAAATAGAAATGCACTTTGAGTAAGTGCCTTTACTAAACTAGCTTGCATAACTTTTTTTGTATTTCAATTTATATATACAGGTAACTACCAAAATAAAGGAAACCCTTGAGTAAACGAAGGGTTCTGTCGGCTGTTATGGTGTGGGGTGCATTTTCATGGCATGGTTTAGGTCCACTCAACCCCTTAGAGGGCAAGGTAAATGCCAATAAATACAAAATAATAAAGAGTGATCACCTTCATCCACCTTTTTGACAATGGCCACCCTGGTTTGTCAACTTTCGTTAAAGTACAAAGGAAGTGCATCGCTCAATACACACGCGTTTGTTCGACGCGGATCTTGCCCGCGCCAACATGGCGGCCGTGCAGACGTATCCCTGCAACATACAACAGCAGCCAATGCGGTATCTACGTTTTTATACATGAACCTTCCGCCCTGTGTAGCTGTTCACACTGAGAAGCATGGCTAGGGAAAGATACTTTGATCTCCATTCATTTCAATGGAAAGATGCGCCAGCTTGCGCTTGCCGCGTGAATGGAGACTAAACTGACCAGCTGTCCCATAATATGAAATCATCAAAATAGCACCGGGCCCACAGACGGAATCTAAATGAGTGCTCAAGTTGGCACTTAGCATCCCTGCTAGGACGTTTGCTCGTTGATGTTTAATGAATGAACCAAAGCCACAAACTGTTTTGAGGACAGAAATTCCGAAACCCAAGTTCAACATTCAACTTCGCCATCCCTTTAGCTAACGTAGTTAGCCAGAGTTGCATGGTAAAACACCAGCTAAATTAACAACCTAATGTTAGCTAGCTAGCTAGCTACTCACCTGAATATGTGTTCTCAAGTTCGAGCTTGATGTATTCAATGAGTTGAGCAACTTCTGCTTTGGTTGGCACATAATGCACTGAAAAGTGTATACTTTCTCACTTTCTTTTGTTAGTTTCATGTATGGCCATGGTGGTTCCACCACCTCGTCCATGATTAGCCAAGAGTACCGCTGCACGTTCTCATCAAACTAAATCAAACAGCTGCATTGAAACCGTCACATGACATTTGATATTTTTTGTAACAAAAAAAGAATAAATATAATAATAACACTGCTGCTGGGGAGATGTAACTTATAACTTTTGTCCACGCTACTGCGCTACTTGACAAAAAAAAGATTGAACTACTCGAAAGCTCCTAGATTTTGGAAGTAGTTAAACTACCACACCTTACTGGAAAATGTAGTTCAATTAGTACTTCTGCTACTTATAATTCCGCTACTCCCCAACACTGCCTTCCACCACCTATTGGGGGAGGGGGGGTCTAGGTTTATTACAATAACCAATAACATCATGCTCTTTTCTTCCAATACTCCAAAGCGTGTGTGAAAGACACGACATTTCTTAGACTATCAATATCAAATCATTTTGATCAATTAAATTGTATTTGAGGAGATCAAATCTGCTTACTGGCTAGGCTGATGGCAAGAGCGTGACGATGCAATGACGCAACGCAACACCACAACCAATCAGATTGCACGTCAACATAGATCAGCGCCACGACACTCTAGGCAGAATCTCCATCGGGATACATGGCAAAAACAATGCACCGGTATCACACACTTCTGACGAGTTTTTTAACTATATCATAGATCATATCGTGGACTTAACATTATTATTGATCTCTCGAAAAAGTTCGAAATGTCATTCATTTTCTTCTTTAAAAATCAGCAAAAGTCGTATTCCTTTCTGCCAGTAGACGGAAGATGCCCAAGCTTGCTTCAGTCAATATCTGCGTTGACCCCTTGATAAAGAAGCGGACTATATCTTCCAAAACTGCCAATACTGGTTGCTAGATTACTGCATTATTTTATGAAAATCTCTCCATTCTCAGTTGACTTTCATCAATACATCCCGTGTTTTGCATAGGCTACCGTATGCACCATTGACTACCATACATTTTTAATTGTATGTCATGGTTAAAAACAACATCGGGTTATTTTTCAATATGGAAACACTGTGGGTAAAATAGGTATAGGGGATGATTAGTGCCAAAACGAACGCATATGCGTTTGACAAAGCGGCTGTATTTTTACGTACCACCACCTACGTGCACCTGCATATATGCGTTTGACGATGCGACTGGTTTTGTTACGTACAATACGCACAGGTTCTCTTCCTCTAAGAGGAACTCGACTCCCAAAATGAAAGTATGGTAACGATAAGGTGGGTCGCTGGCTTTTGAGGACTAACGAATAATGAAAGGAATAGCCACTCTTCTGCTCCTTGTACAGGCTACAGCTATAGACACAGGTACAGCTTTAACTATTTATACGCTTGATGCAAATGTACATTATGTTGATTCCTTTACGATAAAATATGCTGGTAACTTCCAAATATACAGGAAACAATTGAGTAAATGAAGGGTTCTGGCGGCTCTTATGGTGTGGGGTGCCTTTTCTTGCATGGTTTAGGTCCATTCAACCCCTCAGAGGGCAAGGTTAATCAAAACGTAACATTCCACAAAACAGGACTTTTCAGATTTGGCTACTGAAGAAGACTATAGTATAAGTTAGCAACTCTACTAACCGCTTGTCTTTTGCTCCACAGATTCACACTCTATCTGGGCATTTGCAACATTCATATGGGGAGATACACCGTTCCCAGAATTCAGTACAGTGGTAAGGGTGGATGATGTTCAAGTGCTATACTATGACAGCACCACCTGGAAATTCATCTCTCGAACGCAGCATGCATCAACAATTGGAGATGATATTATACAGAAAGGTGCAGACATTGCAATACGAAACATGTATAACAACATGAGAAAGCTGTCACATCGAGTAAAGATTGCTAACAATCACACTGAAGGTGAGCTAAGATCAAGGGCTCATCAATTTCATTGTGCTATTATAAACACAGCCAAGATGAGTCTATATTTGCTATATATATATATATACTGGCTACAGTAACAAATATTTCGATCATGAAACAGTATAAAGGAAAGAAAATACTGAAAAAATGAACACTTTTTAACCAGGTGAAATATGAGAGAATTGCAAACTTAACTTGGCGACTGAAAATGTGCTCGATCCACTTCAGCATTCCATGCCCTTGCAATGCACAGGGAAACCCTGTCACAGGACAGCACCAAAGGGAGTTGCTAGACTAGATTAAACTTGCTAGACTGTGAAATTCAAGCCTAGATTATTTACTCAACCAACTGAAGGTTCCACCTGGTTCTAGCCAAATGTAACCCCTGAACACATATGTATTGCAATTTATGTGTGTGTATATATCCTCTATAAAGTGCCCCTTTAAAGTCTACACCCCGTCTCAAAAATTGCACCTTTTGTTGCCTTACAGCCTGAAATTAAAACATATTAAATCAAACTCTTCCCACCTTTATTTACAAATTTTGCCCAATAACTTCAAGTAAAAAAACCCTCTATTTCTGAAGATTAATTAAAAAGAAAAAAACTAGAATAATTTGGATTGATAAGCTTGGATAGCTTCTAAGTTAATTTTTTTCCTCTAAATTCCTGAACATTAATCAAAATAAAAAATAAAGTTTTCCATACTTATGGACTGACCGGTCAACCAAACAGGTATTAAACCAGAAGTGGCATGTGCAATGAAGTATTTCAAACTCATTGGTGCCAGTGGCAGGGTGTAAGATGTTGAGCATTAAGTCACACTTTCCATTGATAAAGAAACTTGAAATACAGTACATACAATGTAAATTAGACCAGTGGTTCTCAAACCTCTCCTCAGGGACCTCCAGCCAGTCCATGTATTTGTTAAATTCCACCACCAGCACACCTGATTTAACTCATTACTACTTAACGAGTGTTGATTAGTTGGTATTATAAAATGTCCTTAGATTTTTAAAATATTGTATAACCATATTCCTTAGACCTGTAGACACATTTACACAGGTCAATCATTTATGAGGGTACTACACATTTGTATTGTTATTTAATTAATAATCAACAACGCACCTCAAGGTACAAATTTGATTGTTGAGACTGTCGGCTTATCAGTTGCGTGTGTCTGTCTGTTTTTGTGTCTTTGTGTTGAAGGAGTTCATGTTCTTCAGAGGCTGACTGGATGTGTGCTGGAAAATGACAAGACAAGTCCAGTCATGCAATGGGATGCTTATGATGGAGTGGAAGCAATGCGTTTCAATATGCATGATTACACATTCAGCCTTGAATGGAAAGAATTGATATGGAGCAAAAGTCATCTAGAGGCTTTTCAAAAGATTTTATGGATGTATACCAGCCTATTTGCAACCAATTATTAAGGCACTACCTGAATAAAGAAAAGAATGTTGTGTTGAGAAAAGGTATTGCATCTAACTTTTCACATACACCTGACTAAAGTGAATCTTCATTATGCTGTAACATACTGTACCATGTGGAGTTACTGTATTGTTAAATTGCCTCTGGACAAACTGGCAGAAATAAATAGAATGGGCTCTGCCTCAGTCATAGATACAGCTTTCCAACTTAGTATCTGGTTACCTATAAAACATAACATGTTTGTGAGGTCATAATTAAAATGGCATGAGCTTGGCTGATATTTCCCATCAAAATGTTATTTGTAATACAGTCTCGTTGTATCCTTTCTTGGCCTCTGACCTTTACCAGAATCCTTTCCATATCTTTTGACTTGGAGCTTCCAGATTGACAGCTATGGCAATAATGAATCATAATTAGAGTTATTATAAAACAAGAATCGAAAATCCAGGGTTAGCAGGAAGATTCTCACGAGGATCTCCTTGTACATGACTGGAAAGCTTTGCCTCACTCGTCAAAGCAAACAAAGTGGAATGGCCAGAAGAATTAGCCGGAAGCAACCTTGTGAAATGTTGAATTGCTTTGTGTTGTCCGCATGTTTGGAGGCAGAATTGCCAAAGCAATGTCAATATCGTCACGGGGACCAAATTGGACATGCTCTCATTACGGAATGCAAAGATTCTGGCATCACGGCAGCAACCTGTAAATTTGCTAGGAAAGTTGTGCATATTTCTCTCACATGCAGGGAATCTCCACTTGCCTGCATGCATGTAACTGCTGCTTTTTTCTGGGTAATGTGATAGCTGTTGTGTGTTTCCCCCTTCTTCAGAGCGCCCCAGAGTCAGGCTGCTCCAGAAGACGATTAGAGACACTGGGGAGGTGAAGGTGAGCTGTCTGGCCACTGGCTTCTACCCCCGACACATCAACCTGACCATGCTGAGAGACGGCCGTCAGGTCCCACATGAGCTGCTTTCGGGTGAGCTGTTACCCAACGGAGACGGGACCTACCAGCTGAGGAGGACTCTGAGCGTCAGCGCGGAGGAGCTGAGAGAGAGGCATCACGACACCTGCTCTGTCACACACCTTACTCTGGACAACAAGCTGGACATCAGCTGGGGTAACACTGATAAAGGAGTGCTCTGCAACACACTACTGTGGAGTCGGTGGGGTAGGTTGGAATAAGTTACAGTATGTACATTTATTTCTTTGTAAAAAGCAGTTTCTTAAGCACAAACCACTAGTTATATATCAGAACCAAGTAATTATTTGAAATACTTTCACCCTTTTAGACACCAATACAATTCTTGACACATTTAAAATAAATCTAATATCATCAATATTCAGGACAAAAATCTTAGCATGTTTGTTGAAAATGCTTAGGGAGTGTTTTTCCTAATTTTACCAGAGTTTATAAAGAGTTAAAGAACTTCAAATAAAGAACTTTGTAGTTGACCCAGGTCTGGCATATACAGTGCCCCCCGTCTCAAAAATATCATCTTTTGTTGCCTTACAGTCTGAAATTAAAACATTAAATCAGACTTTTCCAAACTTTATTTACACATTTACAGCCTACAACTTACAAGTGGGGAAAAAAATTGTAAAATTTCTGAACATAAAAAAATTAAAGAATAACTTGGATTGATAAGTCTACACCCTGCTGAGTTAGTACTTTGCAGAAGCACCCTTTGCTTGAATTACAGCCATGAGTCTGTTTAGATGTCTCTACCAGCTTTGCACACCTAGATTGGGCAACGTTTGCCCATTCGTCCTTACAGAACTGTTCAAGGTCAGTCAGATTGCTTGGGGACCTTCGATGGACTACGCTCTTCAAGTCATTCCACATATTATCAATAGGATTTAGGTCAGGGCTCTGACTAGGCCACTCAATTGGGAAATCTTTGATTTGATTCAGATCAGTTACAATACCTGTTACACTAACTATGTCTCGCACTGTATTGCAGAACCCGGGGAGGAGCCAAACATTGTCATAACCACTATTGTGGTTATACTGGTGGTTCTGGGTGTCGTGCTTATCTTTGCCATCCCTGCAATTGTTATCTGTAAGAGGAAACTCAGAGGTGAGAAGCGATGTTTATGGGGACATCATAGTTTGAAAGGGTGAAACACTTGCGAAAATTCAATTTAATGTATTTAGACTGTTGAAGGACAAATCTGTACTCACTGAGGGATTGAGTGTCTAGGTTGCACTTTTTTGGTTTAAACCTGAAAGCTGTGTTCACTTCTCCATACTACAGTATTAGGAAAATATAACAAGGTGAGAAAACAGATTTTTGCTACTTCAAAATGAGAGCATACATGTTAATTATATGTAATAATTTGCTAGTACTATAAATCCTTTTTCCTATTGCAAAAGAACTACACTTTGTATGGTCTATTTGTTTGAGTCTAGGCCTCTATTGGTCATTTTGTGTCATTACAACATAGGTTCCCAGACTTCCCTGGAGCCTGTGTACTCTGCTGCCCGAGGTGAGTGTAAATATTTGTCATTTACAGTCGATTATACTGTTGTGTTTCCTGTTGGACAGACATGCCATTGATTCCTTATGTTCTCAGTTGCAGAGAAAGAAGACACAGCTTCACATTCCTCTTCCACTTAGAAATCCTTTATGGTACCAAGCCAGATGGGAGTGCTTTTCTCGTCCGTCTGAGGCATAATTTACACTGGAATTTCACTCTCCGGCAATCATGATCTTCTTGCAGCAAAACAATGAGCAGTGCATTAAATACGTCTCAGCCTATGGTTGTATTAAACCAGGTGCAGCACTTCGTGAGGGATGTAGCCAGCAATATAACCAAGCACTTACAGTCCTTAGTACAAAAATGTGTGTCTACCTCTTATTTACCTTACTGACCATACCTGAACAATTTGTTTTTAATGCTATTTTTATTCTATCATTTTTTCAGTCAAAAATATAAATGCACTTTGAGTAAGTGCCTTTACTAAACTAGCTTGCATAACTTTTTTCGTATTTCATTTTATATATACAGGTAACTACCAAAATAAAGGAAACCCTTGAGTAAACGAAGGGCTCTGTCGGCTGTTATGGTGTGGGGTGCATTTTCCAGGCATGGTTTAGGTCCACTCAACCCCTTAGAGGGCCAGGTAAATGCCAATAAATACAAAATAATAAAGAGTGATCACCTTCATCCACCTTTTTGACAATGGCCACACTGGTTTGTCAGCTTTCGGGAAAATACCCAAATATCACTTGCTACTGCCACAATGTGGGCATTGCGAGTCAAATGGACTGTATTTGTAAGCAAGCTTTTTAAGGATATCTTGGTATGTTTTTAGCATATAACTTGCATTGTCAGACACAATTGTCGCATTGCATTGTCGGCCACTCACGTTGTTGAAAGTCCTCAAAGTCCTCCAGGCAGTTTTTGGTGCCTCCCACAACTGTCATGCTTGTATAAAAATGCACGTTCTTCAGGATTATCCACTTTCTCTAATGGAATATATGACTTTCTAAGAAGGCATCTGGTTTAAAAAGGCAGAGACAGCGAATGAAGACTCAAACTCTTGCAGGAGGTTAAGAACACCAATTCCATTCATTTAAAAAAAGACAAAATACAAAATCCAGACACTTTTTACATGAGCAATAACAATTTTCAAGTGCAAATACCATTATCAACTCTATGATAAATCATAGCAAACTCTTATAAAAAAAAAAAAAAAAAAAAGCAAATGGAAAAAAATGACAAAAACAAACAAAAAAACCAAACAGTTCATGTGTTCAGGTTCCGGAAGAAAGGGGATTTTTTGAGTTTGCGGGGTAGGGAGGGGAGTGGGAGGGGGTGAGGGTGCGAGGGGAGGAAGGGGAAAGGGGGATTTTAAACGGTGATATGCAAGAAACAAAACATCCAAAAACAAAGCAGATATAAATACTAGAGGCAACATAAAAATTGAAGGTTGGCTTTCCTCTGAACATTCAAAAGAACACAACAATGGCATTCCCACTGAAGCTTCAGCTTTGCTAATGGGTGCACGTGACAACAAGGACAACAATCTGTGCCTCTACTGATATGTCAGTCCGGGAGTCCGACATCCTGGCATTTTTTGTCTGATCACTGACTGAAAATTGACGTTTTGTTGATTTTTAAGAGGTACTGCAAGTAAATACTGAAAGAGGACAGAAATGTGTTTTTCCGTTTGAAAGGTATGTCATAAACCACTACAGATGGAGTTGTTCTTAAAACTTGTGTGTATTCCCGAAATACGTTTACGTACATTTACATTGTTGATTAATCAATCTTTTGTGTGGATTTCAGTGTAAGGGATGCAAGATATATATATACTTTTTTTAATGCAAACCCGAAAGCTAGTCACTACATTTAAAAATTACCGCTAAGAATAAATTCTTTCAAAACATAAAATAAAGACATTCCATTATACAGTTTTGGCAGGTTTAAATATTGTTCTTGGTTCTTTTATGCACAGAGAAAGACATATGGATACTAAATTCATTGCACTTACAACAAAGGTAGGGCGTCAGATCTTGATCTAGTGCACAAGATAACGTGTCCTGCCATTGGGGCAGTCTTTGGAAGAGCTGGTTTAAATGGGACAGAATTTGAGATACAGGAAGGGGGAGGGGAGGAGGAGGAGGGGCAGTTATGTCTTTGGAATTAGGGGGTAGGGCAGAGGGGGAGGGCAGTACATAATTTAGGGTTGTGCTCTGGGGAAGTCAACCCATGGGCTCAACCCTCGTCTAAGTCAGTTAATCAATTACAATATTCATTGAAAACAACAAAACTAGTTTACGATAGAGAGCGTGTCTCTACACAGCATGAATAAGAGAAGCGTGTGTGTGTGTGTGTGTGTGTGTGTGTGTGTGTGGTCTCGGGATCGCAGCTGGACTGTCCTCAGTAACTTACCTGTGAACGTGTGCCAGAATCGGGTCTATCCCTCAATCACCATTTTCAACGAAGTCTCCTACAACAGTTATGTTCCTCCCCCTTCCCCCCTCCCCACAAAGGGATGGGATGGTTCCCTTCAGGGGGAAGGAGCTGAAAACACAAGGCAGAAGGGCTGCTGGGGACTGAAGTTCTAAAGTGACCTTTTTGAGTAAGCAGCGAATGCACATCCAACAAAGACAATCTCTCTGTCGCTCTTTCACATTGTGGTGGAGTGCCCTGTGACACTGCTGCTCCTACACGCACATCTCTCTGTCTGCCCCCCCCTCCCAAAAAAAATTCCCATTTTGTGTTTGAAAAAAACGACAAAAAAACCCAAAAAAACTATATTTTCGCTTTGATAAGTTAGTTAACTTGGAATATAAAATAATTGTTCTAAAAGTAAGCAACAGACAATAATACAATCCAAAACGAACATAAAACACATACAAAAATTAACTGTTTTAACAGCAACACCTTAATAAGAGGATTGCTCTAAGAGCTCAGATGCTTTGGCTTTGAATGCTGTAAAATGTATGAATTGAGGGAAGATGAAACAGTCCTACTTTAGGAGAGACCCACAAGGGTCGTAGAATACTACATGATCAAAGCTGGATCCAGAACTGGCCGCTGTATTTCCATAACAAGCCTCACTTGTAGGGAAGACTGTTTGTGTGTTCCAGGCCCAGAACCTATTGCCAGCACTAACCAAAATGCTACTACAATAATCTTTTGATACATTTCTCACCGCT
The DNA here is from genome assembly GCA_029706075.1 of Aldrovandia affinis. Taxonomy (NCBI): domain Eukaryota; kingdom Metazoa; phylum Chordata; class Actinopteri; order Notacanthiformes; family Halosauridae; genus Aldrovandia; species Aldrovandia affinis. The sequence goes on along the minus strand of JAINUG010000333.1, from coordinate 706,645 downwards.
CTTTGAATCTGATGGACAACATGCTTGTCCCTCATTGTGGCTAAGCATGGCGTTTTTGCTTTGAATAATTTAATATTACCTTATTACTGTAATAAGGGGTTGTTGGGAAGCTGACGGGGGACATGTCTGCAAATAACTGCCAAAAGCTCAGTGGGGGTCATCTCAGGGTGGGAAAATAATTCCACCGATGATTTAAAAAAAACTAAAAACTCAACAAAACAAACATAAACACAACATGAAGTGGCGATAAATATTCATACAGGACACAATAGTCTTATGGAGTGTGACGTGGATCAACGGGCGGTTCTCTGTGCGACTGACGGACCGGAGGGAGGAGCAGGAGAAAAAACAAAACAAAGCCAAATGTGAATGTCTGCATAGTGAAGTGTGTTTTCAAAGCCATTGAAAAAGTAAAAGTTCCGTGTTGTCTTGTTGCTAGGAGCCCTGCAGGCGGAGGGGAGGGAGGGGGGGGGCTGGTGGTGGGGGCGGGGCCTGGGGACTACTTGTATGGCCGCAGGAATTCTGACACTTTGCTGCTGATGAGGCGTATGAAGGAGCGGGGGAGCATCTCGTTGGACTCCCTGGTCGTGTACTTGAAGTAGTTCAGGGGGTGGGCCAGCACGTCAAACAGGGTCTTTATCAATTTTTTATCCTGTCGGGAAAAGGAACAACTTGAGAACAGTGTGGGCTGTGCAACATGTCCATCTCAAATGTTAGATGGCCTCCCTTCCTGGTTTTGTTTATTATTATTATTATTAATAATAATAATAATAATAATAATAATAATAATAATAATAATAGTAATAACAGTATTACAGAGATAATACTTATAAATTGCTTTTCATAAACTCATATACACTGTACAGAGTAACCAGGCGAAACAATACGAACACAGACTAACAGAACAATGGGGGATCGGAAGAGAACAAGTTTCGGTCCGTCCACAAATGCAGTAGGGGATGTTGGTTACGGTTTCATGTCTGGAAGAGTTAGTGTAAATGGTGCTGCCACTCTACTAGATGACTTATAATAGCGTTTAAGTCCCTTGCATGCTCACCTTCAATATTTCTTAGTGATTTGGTAGGTGCAGTGTGTGGATGATATCTAGCTGTAAATGCTGAAGTCGTTGTTCTAGATTGGGGGTATTCAAATCCAGGCCTCGAGGTCTGCAGTGCCTGCAGGTATTTGCTCCAACCACGCACTACACCACCTGATTTAGAATAATTAGTTTACCTCTTTGGTCCAGGAAGCGAGCTAATTAGTCAAATCAGGTGGTGTAATGCGTGGTTGGAGCAAATACCTGCAGACACTGCAGACCTCGAGGCCTGGATTTGAATACCCCTGTTCTAGATGGTTGGTCTTTGAGTTTAAGTGCCCCAGATGCTCACCTTGAGGATTTCTTGGTGATTTTCGGAGGCGTAGAGCCTTCCATCCCTCACGATGTTCTCCACCAGCTGCTCATAGTCCTCTGGAATAGACCACACGCGCCAACACCATTCAGAACCACATCCAGCCACACACCAAACCTCGTAACAACGTCTCCGCTTCTTTTTTAAGAACTGGCGAATATGTGGGAGAGTCCAAGAATTCACCACAGACCAGGCCTAGGTGATGTCCTTTGGGGTAATTTGTGTGAAAGTGTGTGTATTTGGTAATTCTTCTGAAAATGTCAGTGTCATTATGCTGCACAGCTTGCAAGGTAGTGAGCTACCTTTAGCTAACTAAACAGACAAGCTATCTAGCTGTCAAATCAGAATAAAGCAGAACTACAAGCAGAACTACTAAAGCAAACTACCCAATAGGCCAAAACAACAAACCATTAAGTAAATAACTGTTTAAGTTATAACTGTTCTGTTATTATCAATGATCTTAATCACCATAAATGTTTGGTCGGTGGTTCGTCTTGTTTTAAAATGGGAGCAACAGTGCAATAGCAAAGGAAATTATGATATTTTATGTAATTTTCCTAAATATTTCCAGATAAAAACCACAGAAGCCATGGACCTCAAATGATGGGGCTTCACAATATTAGTCACAACACACAATTCACATAACCTAACTTGTGACAGAGCAGTATTCATGGCTGTCAGTCAAATTGGTTGAATCCTCACTGCTTCCACACTGTGTTGTGGGATTTAAAAAACAGCTTTTCATTTTGGCTTTTTGGCATTTTGATTTCAAATAAATCATGTCAACTTAACAAAAACATGGACTAGCTCCACAGGATGGTTTTAAAGTATCCTACTTTCCTTACTGACTAACATAAAGACAGTTGACAGGTATTTTTATGGCTTTTTTAAAAAAATTTAAAAAGCATTGTTAAGGACACTCGAGACCTAGCCTTTTTATTTTATATGTAAGGTTATGGTCTTGGCTTATTTGGCTGACAAATGACATCATTTTTGGTTTGGCATTTTTAAATCACCCTGGCAATCCTGGTACTGCCAGCAATTCAGCAGTACAAAACAGTGACCCTGGCCATGACAATGATAATGAAAGACCCTTCACATTGACCAACACATAAAAGGTAAGGCAATAAACCCAGCTCACAAAACAAAAGGTCTCACAACCTTTCTCTTCGCACTGAGTAAATGTTAGGCGTTAGCCATGTCCATGGGGGTTTGAACGATACACATCCTGTATGTCGCTCTGGATAAGAGCGTCCGCTAAATGCCCAAATTTAAAGGTAACGAGCTGTACGTACCGTCGTAGGTGACGTAGGGGATCTGGAAGCCCCGGGCGCTGTTGGCCTCGTTGGATTTGAAGTTGATCCAGAGGCGGCGGGAGCGCGCCGTGAAGGCGATGGGACGCTCGTACGTCTGGCACGTCTCGTACGTGGTAATGGAGCTGGCCGACCCTGTAGGGGGGGGGCGATTCGAAGCACGGTGACCCAGCTGCCGACTCGGACACTTCGGCCGGAGCGGTGGGTACACACTTGGGGGTCCGCTGAGTGGCCGGTTTCTCTTTTCAACTTAAAATCAGTAAAGATCCAACCAGTTAAGATCCAAGGAACCAGATGAGAGGAGTTGACTGTGTAATCAACTGTTTTCATTGATCATTTAAATGCTGAGAAACAACAAAGACCAGCAGGCCTTGCAGGAAGAGTGAATACCGCAACGCTACAGGCGGAAACCAGTCAGCTGACAGCTGGCCTTTTGGGTGCCATTTCCAGGAGTGTATTCCCACAAGCACAAAACTATGCTTCAATCCTCCTTCCCGCATACCATAACTGTGCTTTCTAGTGATAATCTCAACACTTCTACACCTCTCAGTTGAGGCCCAGGATCTTCTTCCCAGTGTTATGTAGTGTATATTTCTCTGACGAATGCTGTATTGCAGAATACAAATGTTGAGTTCCCGAGTACTTTATTATTCCTATCCTATCAATAATATTTGATTCAATCTTTCATAATCCCAGTGGGGAAATTCCGCAAAATGTTCGCAAACATAAAATAACCGAACACTTCCAAAAAACACTACACACGTTGACACAAACACCTGCTGCCGGCCACCAGTTAAGCTCGCAGCTGAAGGAGGACGTTTCACGTGCGGCTTGTGCAGGCAGACTGTGGGCGCCTGATGGACCGGACGGAGTTGGTGCTGGCGACCGAAATCCCTCCGTGCCTCCGTGAAAGCAGACGCACTTAGAGCAGTGCCCTGACCGGACGAGCCACCACAGCGGGCCCCAGCGCGTGGCGTGCAATCTTAGCATCGGGGGGCGGGGGGGAAAAGCGCGCACACTGGGAGAGTGCGCCGGCGTGACGGTGACTCACAGTTCTTCCTCATTACCAGCACGTCTCCGCACTCGTCCTCGGAGGGCAGGAAGATCTCGGGGACGACGATGAGGATCTTGCGCTTGGGCGGGGGGTTGATGTTCCAGGTGCACTCCACGTTGGCGGGGTAGTTGCCCGGGTAGTTGGGCGACTCGATGTAACCGGTGAACTCGCCCATCTCACCCCCGCACTCCCTGTCTGCAGGAGACGCACAAACATTTGACATTTTAAGCATTTAGCAGACGCTCTTATCCAGAGCAACTTACAATATGTGCATTAATACATTGATACGTACGCACGACTCTAATGACACCTTCAATTCAGTTGCCCAGCTACATCCACGCGACGCGAAGCGCACGGCACCATAGCCTCTTAATAATAATAATATACACCATTTAGCAGATGCTTTTACCCAAAGCGACTTACAGTAGTGAATGCATACATTTCCAGTATATGTGGCCCCAGTGGCAATTGAACCCACAACCTAAGTGTTATCAACGCTGTGCTCTACCTACTGAGCCACAGAGAACCGAATCATCAGATTCTCAGAATCATCCTGAGAATGAGTAGCCATAGCGTGCTACTAAACTGTGAGCGAGCGGAATTTGTGCTGATGAAGATTTTACATTACATTACATTACATTACATTACATTTGGCAGACGCTCTTATCCAGAGCGACGTACAACAAAGTGTTAACCGTAGTCAAGAACAGTTTAGCTGAAAGCCACCCTAGTGGGAAGTACAATTCCTGGGTGCTGTAGCAGTAAAGCACTCAAATGCAGGAAATAATGCCTAAGCCTAATACAATACAAACAAGTAGACGTGTAAACTAAGCAACTATGTCCCTAAGTTAACAAAAACTGGACTACGGGGGGAGGTGCACCCTGAAGAGGTGTCTTCAGTCGTCGCTTGAAGGTGGCCAGGGTCTCAGCTGTTCTGACTTCCACAGGAAGGTCATTCCACCATCGTGGAGACAGAACCGACAGGAGACGTGACCGGATCTCTGATATGTGTAAGGGATAAATCACGACGGCCTGTACGCTCTTTATGCATGCAGGCCAGCAGGTGGTAATACTGTCACCGTCCGCAGAAGTGCATGCCACGTATATCGGAGTATACAAAACACCTCTGATATGAGCCGATAGCGCGGTGCAAGTTTGGCGGAGTTAGGCAGTGGGGCGCTCACTCTTGCACTGGGAGACAGAGGTGGCCCCGTCGAAGTCCGTGGTGGTGTTCCCGGGGCAGGTGATGCAGTAGTTCTGCCGGAACTCCGTCTGGTAGGTGCCGAGGGGACAGCGGATGCAGCGGTGCACCGTGGTGTTGTAGTAATGGCCGGGAGAGCACTGGACTGCAGACAGAACACACACACACGCACACACACACGCACGCACGCACACGCACACACGCACACGCACACACACGCGCACACGCACACACGCGCACACACGCACATGCACACACGCACGCACACGCACACACGCGCACACACGCACATGCACACACACACACACGCACGCACACACATACACACAGGCAGATGGACAGAGGGGTAAGTGTGTGAAACCAGCAACTGGACTATGTATTTCATGCATAAATCAATACATGTTTTATCCCATGGAAACAGAGTGGAGATTATAGATTCCTCAGAACCTACGTCTAATCATACCTATGATTAGCTGTTACTCTAAGAGTAGATGGATCAGTGAATATATTGCATATATATAGTGACTCTAATCAACCATATATTTTCCAAACAAGTCAAACACGTGAAATAGAACATTTCGCAATTGATAATCTGATACTAAAGGTTTTTTGACCATTTGTTGTTACTGCAAGCCACAGATTTAATGGACTTCAGAATTCTGCTCCTAGCATTGATTTAGAAAGGGTTAGCCAGGTTTGTTTTGCCTTATCCAGCTTCACACTGCCCATATAAACTCACCCTCACACTGTCCTATCTAAGTTTAGATTTCCACATACAAGATAATACTACACAGTGCTAAGAGTCCATACAGTAAGTTACATTTTACATTTACAGCGACTTACAAAAAGTGCATTTATACATGGTAAGATTAAGCGTTCAATTGCTAAACAGTTCAATTGTGTGGTGTGGTGTAAATATATATAATATCAGCAGTAGTCCTGGGGTGAGTCGCTCACCTTTGGCCTCGCAGTCGTGGAAGGAGGTAGCCCCCTCGCGCTTGGTGCTCAGCCCTCCCCCGCAGCTGAAGCAGAGGGTTCGCCCTGGGTCCGGCTGGTAGGAGCCCTGCGGGCACGGCTGGCAAGGCTTGAACCCGTCGCCGGAGTAATACCCTGTTGGGCACTGCCCTGTTTTCAAACAACATAGTAGAGGGAGAGAAAAAAAAACATTGTGATCCTCCAGTTCCCACTTTTTAGTGACTAGGCACTTTTAGTGGACCACTTTTTGTGCTGTATTTCTTCTTTTGAAATTGAGTCTCATTCACTAATATGTCTGTAGAAATGTGCATATTTTGTGCTTGGATTCACGAGACGTGCGCATCAATTTCATTCTTACTCAAGTCCGTATGTTGATGAATCCCAATTGTTCTTAAGCGACTTGCACATGCATGTCATTTCAAATTAGCATAATATAGGGCCTCCCGCGTGGTCCAGTGGTTACAACGTCCGACGCTGGCCACGGAGACCGGGGTTCAATTCCCCGTCTCGCCAAGTGTCGGCTTTGGCCGGGAGTGCCACCAGGGGGCGGCGATTGGCTGTCCGCCCCAGGGAGGGGGGAGGGAAGCCGACGTGACGTTCGCTGCGTATAAGAGTGGCCCTGTAAGTACCGGGATTCGGTCGACGGCTGGGCGAGTGACGTCTCGGAAGAGGCGTCACTTCGCTCTCGTCACTACCGGTCGCAGGACTACGGCAGCGAACTCACATTACTAGGGGGGGATTGACGTAAAAATAGCGGGTCTAATTGGCTACCAAATTGGGAGAAAATGGGAGAAAATCAGAAACAAATTGTAAAAAAAATAAAAAAATTAGCATAATATACGGCCCAGGAAACCTTCTGATTTCACAGGCGCATAGCCACGACTCAAAGCAAAAGGAAACACTCAAAAGAAACAAACATGCCACCAAAAGGTACTGGAAAGAAGAGTAACTTCTCTGAATCAGAGATCGAAATGATAGCAACTGAAGTCCAGAGAGAAACCACAAACGAAAGAGACAAACAAACTGCAATGTCCTCTTCCTCAGTATCCGATGGATAATACATTCAAAATAATTTAAAACAAGCAAAAAACACATGTTGAATATCGACGTACAAAACTCAAGTCGCAAGTGACATAAGTTATAAGTCATATGACATAAGTGGCATCTGAGAAAGAATTAATTCAATGAGAAGAAACAGCGCCCCCTAAAGCCTGCGCAGCGTACCTGGGCAGGAGGAGATGTTGCGGGCGCCTAAAGGGCCGTGGCCATCACTTCCGGGGCACAGGTCGCAGGCCAGCTGCCCTTCCTTCTCCTGGAAGGTGCCGGGAGGGCACTGGATGCAGCGCTCCTGCTCGCCGTGGTAGTAGGACCCCGGCAAACATCTGACTGAGAGATCACACAGGAGGGATGCTGTGAGAGAGCAGCACGCGCATCCACACACACTGCCCACACACACTCCAAACACCTGCACACAAACTGCCTCAACACACACCACCCTGACACACTGCAAACACACCACCTGACACACTGCAAACACCTGCACACACACACCACCCTGGCACACTGCACACACACACCACCCTGACACACTGCAAACACCTGCACACACACACCACCCTGACACACTGCAAACACCTGCACACACACACCACCCTGGCACACTGCAAACACCTGCACACACACACCACCCACACACAAACGCCTGCACACACACCACCCTGACACACTGCAAACACACCACCCTGACACACTGCAAACACCTGCACACACACACCACCCTGGCACACTGCAAACACCTGCACACACACCGTGCTAACACATGTTAAGGCATGTGTTATGTGCTAATGTGATATTTCATTTTTTTTTTTTTTTGATAAATGTGCAAAACTTTCTAAAAAACAGTTTTCGCTTTGCCACTATGGGGTACTGTGTGCAGATTGATGAGGGGAAAAAATGAATTTAATCCATTTTAGAATAAGGCTGTAATGTAACAGCAGAATGTGGAAAAGGTGAAGGGGTCTGAATACTCTCCGAATGCACTGTACAGGTGTTTCGAGTGTTATTTGGCGAGTGTCACTTAAAGGCCGTGTCCAGGTCGGCTGCACACAGGTGTGGAAGGACCCCCCCTCTTACCACAGCGGCCGCTGTCCTTCTCGCGGCCCGGCCCACAGTTCTCCGGCCCGCCGGGGGCCTGCGGCAGCTTCTGCGCCACCTCGTACTCCAGGCCGGCCACGCGGATCAGGAAGCGCTCCTGGTTGATGGACTTCTTCAGCGCCTTGATGTAGGACTTCACCTGCTTCTCCATGCGCTGTCTCAGGCAGCTCAGGTTGCAGCTCCCTGTCGGGGCAGGCGATCCCGGCGTTAAGTGCGGAAGGTGTGGCGGCGTGCCAACAAACCGACTCTCACGGATCCGAAGCTTCCCACGGCGCGATTGTGAAGAACGAACAACGAAACGCTTTGTGCTCGAGTGGATTCTCCCGTCCTACCATGGAGTTCGCATGGAGAGTGTGTGTGTGTGTGTGTGTGTGTGTGTGTGTGTGTGTGTGTGAGAGGGATATAGAGAGAGAAATCGACACCCCCTGTATTTACCAACACTCCAGGCTGACAGTCAGATAAGCTTGAATAACACCCTGTTTCCACACCAAGTAATGTGCAAATGAGCCTTCATGCCCAAAACAATAAATTAAGTTGAAGCTTCTAGGCTTGTGCTATGTCTAATTTTGATTCAGATTTTTTTTTTTTTTTTTTCTCCCAATTTGGTTGCCAATTATACCCTCTATTTATCTCAATTCACCCTCCCCCATGAGTCCGCCGCCCGTCCTCCGGGTAACGAGACAATCCGCCGCCCCCTTGATTCTGATTTCTACAGGTGCAATTCAATATGGTAACATGCTGCACATCATCGGCATCATGAAAAAACCCTGCATCTCCACTTTTGCCATTTTTGAGTTTGCGACACACGAATAGAAACCTTGCCTCACGAGCTGTGCACTGCCAACGCTTCACGGCTCTGAGACTAACAAAGTGTATCAAGAATACCACGTGACTAAAACCTTTAAATACAATGCCTTGTAATAACAACGTTTTTTAAAAACTCATTTCCTGAAACGTTCTCTCTGTGGAGATGCGGGGTTTTCTCGCTGGCGGCGGTGACGGCGTGATCAAGGAGGGCCCGGCGGTAAAGCGCTTGTGGCATCACACCTGTGGTGTCCCCCGGCTTCACCTCGGCCTCCAGCTCCAGGGTGATGCGTGTCACCTCCTTGCTGGACGGGTTGCGGGCGCGCCGGCCCTTGGCCTTCTTGGACGAGTCGCACTTGAGGTTGATGAAAGTGACCAGGCAGTTACTGCAGGGCTGCCCGCCTCCTGGGGTGGGGGGGTAAACGCCCACACACACACAGACGGGGCAGGTGTCAATCAGTCGACCCTTGGTTTTGTGTAGGGCCGCTTTCAAGTCATGCCACACGGCGCTTCACAGTCCGCCTGGTGACCACAGTAGCTCTAAGACCTCATGAGCAACAGCTAGCCTCACTTGTCAGGCTCAGAACTATGTGTCTGACTAGTTTCTCACTCCAATGTGGAATAACCCTGCCCAACTTCCGGGGATGTGCTTTGCTAATAAGCCAACGGTTTACAGTTACTGCTGCTGACCAATCCCACAATATATTGGGTGTGTGCACCGATAAACCACCTAAGCCAATCGAATCCACACTCAGAAATATGCGGGCACCAATCAGATGGCAGGAAGCCTGTTAAAAAACGTTTTTAAAAAGTGATCCAGATGCTCTCGATCTCTGATAGTGGAGACCAGATGTTTGTTTAATGAGAGACTTTTGAGTCCCGGTTTGAAGGTCAAACCAGTTTCTGCTTCCCATTGTATAAGTGCAGGCACTAAAATGGAGAGTTTTAGGAGAGAGAGACGTCAGGCAAATCTAGACAATCAGTGATGTCCTGGAAACGCCACTGCTGTGTGTCAGTGCCAGTGTGGGTGTGAGAGCGTTGGCATTCGGCCCAGGTGGTGTGGTGGCGTCTCACCTGGCCCCAGGGTGCGGCCCCCCTCGTCCACCCGCCCCTTCAGCTTCGGGTGCAGGTGGCATTTTGCGTCTTTGATCTTGAAGGAGGTCTTCTGCTTCACTGGAGGGGCCAGAGTCTCTACAGACAAACACAGTGTCGCATGCATTGATATGGAATCATCGCGTCGGTCGAAAAATGTAACCTGACTTGCACAAAAAAAATCATAATAAAATAAATAAATATATATATATATATACAGGCAGTCCCCGGGTTATGAACGAGATCCGTTCTTAAGTCTGTCTTTAAGTCAAATTTTTATGTAAGTCGGAACAGGTACATACAGTTCTTATTAATCATCACTTAGTCAAATGTCTGTCTTAGTATAGTATTTATTTGACCTTTCTGTGCAGATAAAACACTTCCAAATACAATAAAACATCTTAAACATAACATTCAGTACATAATAATACTGTAATTATAATAATAATACTGTAATATTAATAATAATAATACAGTAATAATAAAAGTAACTATGTACATACAGTACTGTACTGTAAAAAAAACATTAAAGAAAGGCTTCAAGCCTTTTCTTGCACTAAAGAAAGGCTAATAGGCATATTACGCAGATTTTGGTCTTCTATCCAAATTATCAATAGCCTTTCCATCTCAATTGGCCACTCGGTTTGTCCATGCATTCGACTGCTGATTTTTAATCATCTATATATTTCATCTTTATGGTAGTATGGAGTTGACCTGCATCTCCAGCCCATAATGAAACCTGTATACATGGCAGTAGTGACTGAATATGAGATCAAGGAATGGAAACCAAGACGAGACTGCCAACAAACAGAACGACAGACCTAATAGTGCACACTCTCCACTCCAAGGTCATTACAAGTGAACGCAGGTTAAGTCATTAGCAGTGGAAACGTGTAATGACCATTTGAGCTGAGCAAATATTATTGGGTAGCTGACGGTAGGTAACAAGGAACTGAGTATTCACCATCTGAGTGCCTGATGTGTGTACTGTGGAGGAAATATAATGATACAATGGATGTAACATGCAACTCCACCCCCCACCACCACCAATAATGGGAAGGGCAAGGTGGCTAAATCATTTGATGACAGACATGACAAATTGATTTGATTGACAGAGCTGAGGGTCAATTCAATTTTATTCCAGCCAATTCAGGATTTGAACATTTGTCTTAGAACATTATGCACTTTTTTTCAGTCAATGAATTGAATTTCTTACATTTCATTGACTGAATTGAACCCTGTAGTGTAGGTGCACGGGGGTCCCCTCAGCCCTCCGAGGGAGGGAGGTAGAGAGGTAGAGAGGAGGAAGGGAGGGAGAGATGGAGAGAGGGAGGGAGGGCAGGAGCGACGGAGAGACGGAGTACCTATGCAGCTCTGGCTGTTGCTGGAGTTGAGTCTGGCGGGGGATTTGTCTCGTTGGATTGGAATTCCGCAGCTCACCGTGTAGCTGCTGTCAGATTCTACAGCGGAGGAGGAAGAGAAACACCCACAGCTCCAGTCACCCGCCGTGCAGAGCGTCTGATACAACGCACATAAACGACAGACTACATCCTGTACTGTGCGGCCGATCACTGGTTCCCAGGGCAACGATGCACCCCGCGGTTTGGAATTCTGACCGTGTCCAGTGGCATCTGTGGCCAGGAGTCCCGTGGGGGAGACTCGTAATTGGCAGGCGCAACACGTCGCACAGTTTATCGGGCACCTGTGGCCCGCAATGCGGCCCAGCTGGAGGACACGTTCCGGACCATGCGCGCACACGCGCGCTCGTCCCTCAAATCAGGACGACGTTTCAGAAACGGGACGGGCTATCGGGCACTCCGAAGTGGGGCACGCGTAAAAGACGCAGATATGAAAGACAACGTGAGTAAGAAGCAAGTGCAGTGGCATCAAGACCATTTTTATCCAGTGCTCATAATACGACTTATACTGTAAATTAGTTAACGGTAAACAAAGCCAGAGACAAGTTTTTTAAACAACATGAACAACAAGAATTGATTATGTATGGATACCCTAGACCTGAGACTCATGGAATGTGTGTTCATGGGGGGGGTGTCTTTTACTCACTTACCTGCCAGGTAGTGAGCTTTAGAGACACAGGTGAGGGAGCAGCTCTCTCTCTTGCCATTTTTGCTACAGGTCAGGGTTGCCTTGGGAGACAATAAACTGGACACGCATTTCACCAACTCTGCAATACACACACACACACACACACAATCCTGCTGAATACAAATTAAAATACAATCAAATACAGTCACTGTGTCCTTTCCACAGCCATTATTTTCTACTGCAGAAAGGCAGTGCATGAAGCAACATCTTTGTTATATAATCTATAAGTCTGTCCTTAGATAAATTCATTTGGTTAATAGATGGCAGAAACAAAGAGAGACCGTTCATAAGAATGCGATGTCCCTTGTGCGGCACTACCATGCTGTGATTCTCTGTAATGGCCGCTGGGGGTCAGTGTTGCTCACGTACCGATGCAGTCCTTCTTGTTCCAGTGGAGTTTGTATCCAGGTGGACAGGTACAATTGTAGCCGCCCAGCGTGTTGACACAGCCGAACTTACAACCCCCACGGTTAATGCTGCACTCGTCAATATCTGTACAGAGAGAATGACTGTCAAAGCGCACACAGACACACATTAACTCCTTCATCCTCACGTACAGGTTTTACACTCTCCTACTTAAAAAAAAGGCTGAATCTGAAGACTGGAAACTTAGGCGCAACGAAAACCTAATTTTCCCAGCATGCACCTGAAAAGGCAAATGCTTTGTGAATGGATTGCTTTGAGCACCCCCAGACCACAATACAGGTTAAAGTCACTGCTCTTCAAATCAAACATCAGAAGCATTCACTCTCACCTCAGCGGCAGGTTACAGAGTATTGCAGCAATCATTTATAAAAATATTTTTAAAACATTGTGTGCAAAATGGTCCCAGGATCCTCTTTTTATAAGAAATTTAGCAGACGCTTTTATCCAAAGCGACTTACAGTAGTGAATGCATACATTTTTCAGCATATGTGGTCCCAATGGAAATTGAACCCACAACCTAAGCGTTGCTGTGCTCTACCAACTGAGCCACACAGAACCACAAAGCGAGTTGGATGTGATGAAATACAGGTTTGAAGACACACAATAAAAGCACAAAGAGAAGCCAAAACACAAACGGGGGGGAATCTGAGCGGGGCACTAATGAATGGTGTTCCACGGAGGCCTGTTCATTTGATACCCCCAGCGATTAAATCTTTGCAATGAGATTAATGTGTGTTGTGGGTGATTTGGGCTGATTGCTTGTTTGAAGTCCCTTCCAGGACCTGTGATATCCCTGCCGTGAGCTTCCCCTCTGCCAAACTTTACCCCCGTCCCGTTCAGGTGGGCCGCAGGGCTCTGAGACAGAATTTGTTTCTTATTTTATCCCATTTTCTCCCAATTTAGTAGCCAATTGCACCCTCCCTCTTTCATGTCAATCCCCACTTCGTATAGCGAGCTCGTTGCCATAGCCCTGTGACTGGCAGTGACAAGAGGCGAGGTATCGTCTCCTCCGAGACGGCACTCGCTAGGCCTGTCGACCGTACCTCCGGTACTCCAGAGCCACTCCTATACGCAGCGAGCTCATATCGGCTTCCCTCGCCCCCTCCCTGGGGCGGACAGCCAATTGCCGCCCCTAGTGGCACTCCCGGCCAGAGCCGACTCCGGTGGAATCGACGCCCGGTCACAGTGGCTATTGCCGCCCCCTACACCGCCCGGGAGTGCGATCACATTTTAACACGGCACTACACGACCGAACCGTGCAAGAGAACGCCGTAACTTAGAGCGCGGGCTGGAGCTGCAGCATGACGGCGGCTGTACCAACTTAGAGCGCGGGCCGGAGCTGCAGCATGACGGCGGCTGTACCAACTTAGAGCGCGGGCCGGAGCTACAGCATGACGGCACTGTACCGGGAGGCCGGAGCTGCAGCATGACGGCGGCTGTACCAACACGGGCCTGAGCTACAGCATGACGGCGGCTGTACCGGCAGCGCGGGCGGAGCTACAGCATGACGGCGGCTGTACCAAGAGCTACAGCACGGCCGTACCAACTTAGAGCGCGGGCCGGAGCTACAGCATGACGGCAGCTGTACCAACTTAGAGCGCGGGCCGGAGCTACAGCATGACGGCGGCTGTACCAACTGACTGACACCTTGGCCTGACTGTAAATACACTTGTGTGGGCGGGGGTCTCGTTTTCACGATCGCCACGCCCCCCCCTCTCTGCCCGGGCTGTAACCTCGCGAACGCGCCACGCCGAATGCACCCTTCAGGCCGAAATGTGGGACCTGTCTGCCAACAAATGTGTCGATACTTTTTTCCCCCGCACACTTTTGAGATTCAAGGACCCCTGGGCCTAAACCTTTGCCGGCCCCCTCTCCCGCTCGCTCTCTCTCTCGATTCCCGCCTGCTCCAAGGGCAGGCTCATTTATCTTCACTAGGGGACGTTAGTAGGGCAGGAGGCGGAGTGAGGGGGAGGGGGCTGGGATTGACACAGGGGCTGACCTCATGTATCAGGCACACACCTCCATGATTGTTTGCACTTGCTGTTGCTGTTCCTGTCAAGGGCGTTCCTCCAAGCCAGGGGGGAGAAAAAAGTCCAATAAAAAATAAAAAAAGAATGAGGGAAACAAGTCCTTCTCCTGAGGGGGAGTTGCGTTTTCAGCAGACATTGATACCGGTCACTTCTGGGTCGACAGACACGCATTCCTCAGCTAGGACTCTTGGGCGAGGATGCGGGAGGCACTACGGCCAAGCGAACGCACGAAAGTCCTTTCACCGTTTCTGCGACGTTGTACAAAAGTTATCAAACTATAACGATCCACGCCGCGGTATGTTGAGCAGAAACTAGAAGGACGATTCATTAATGTCAGTAAGCTCCATTCTGGGAAGGCATTTCTGGTGTCTTTAAAGGGGCAGGTTTTGTCGTTGAACATGGTCGTGCATTGCTTTTAAAGTATGGGCTTTGTGTTCGTGCACAGCATCGAATATGATTGTACATACACATATACAGAAAAGGTTTGGAAACGGTTTCCTTGTTTTCCTTCACGATCACCTATGAATGTCTTAATGAATTAAAAAAGTACATCTCGGCTTCTTTACAGCTTTTACTTCTGGTTATGTGAGCGGACGTAAGGCTGTTTGGGGGAGCGCGTTTAAGGGAGGACTTGCTCGCGGGGACATGCTTACTCATCCTTCCCGGGAAACCCCGCCGTGTCCGTGTTCAGGGTTGTGCATGTTAACGCAACACGTGTTGGGAGCAGGTAGTAAACTTCTTAGGGCCCAGACAGCTGCTCCTCCGCTACGTGAACAGGGCCTGCCGCTTTTTGAGCTGTGCTACTCTGGTCTAATTGAGGTCATCTTGGGTGAGCCCATTGTTTGGCCTGCGCCATGGTCCCTGGAGCGCGAGTGCCCATTTTTCAGCTGATAAGCTGCGCAGGGAAAATAAACCGTGGTCCACTCCTATGAGAGAGTGCACGGGAGAGCTCCATAAATCTGACAGTTATCTAAGAGTTCCGACGCGCGCACACAAGCTGAGGAGGGGGGGGGGGGGGGTCATCAATCACAGGGGCTCTCAACAATGGCAGGCCAGGGCTGCCTTCATGCTCCCTTTCTCTCACTGATGAGACACTCTCTACATATGTGCGTATATATATATATGTGCATATGTGTACACATTCTCACTCACACACACACACACACACACACACTCTCACTCACACACGAACACACACACACATGCACGCACGCTCACATGTACACACACACACACATTCTCACTCACACACACTCACACATGCACACAAACTCACTCACATGCACACGCACATTCTCATGCACACTCACATGCACATGCACACACACACACAAACGTACACACACACACATGCACACACAGGCGCACACACAGGCGCACACACACACGCATTCTCACTCACACACACACATGCATTCTCACTCACACACACATTCTCACTCACACACACATTCTCACTCTCACACACATTATCACTCACACACACACACACACATTCACATTCTCACGCACACTCACACACTCTCTCACACACACACACACACACACACACACACCGTGTTTACCCTGGAAAACCCTTCCTGACACTCCACCTGCATACAAAAACACTTCCTTTCCAGTGATTCCACCAAAACTCGCACCTAGCAGCGGCGTATTCCCATGAATATTTATTCATTTACTTGTTTATTTGTCAGGGACATGGCGAAAGCACTGTTACAATGTTAAAAAACAAGAATCAGTGTTTACAGCCGAAGGCTAACGTGCAACACCGACGTATTCCTAAGTGGACACATATTAAATGACATAAGCAGGGCCAGGCCACGGCGCCCAGAGCGGGACCGTGTTGCACAGCAGCTCCTCGAGCAGTGGCAGCGGGTTTTCTGAAGCCGCCGTCGGCCGTAATGCCGACCGACGAAGGCGGTGCACACCTCTCACCACACCGATCATTACGAGACGGACCAAACGTCCAAAAAACACACGCGGGGCAGGTACCGCTCAACATCCCCCCCCCCAGCACACCAATCCCCACCGCCTCCTGTCCAAATTACATTGCATTACATTACAGGCATTTAGCAGACGCTCTTATCCAGAGCGACTTACACAGTTTACATTTCTTTACATACAATCCATTTATACAGCTGGATATTAACTGAAGCAATTCAGGTTAAGCACCTTGCTCAAGGGTACAACGGCAGTGTCCCACCTGGGGATTGAACCTGCAACCTTAACGTTACAAGCCCAGTTCCCTAACCATTATACCACACTGCCTGCCAAGTGTGGACGTGACGACCGTGCGCGCTCTCACGCGCTGGAGAGAGAGCGAGCCGGAGTGACTGATGTTCCTGCAGCACCGGAGGGGGGGAGTGTAATCGGCGCGTCGGGTTACAGAGCTCTTCCTGTGGTGTGCGAGCGCCTACCTGACAGGCCCTCCGGGGGCCTGCGGGAGCCGGTGCAGAGATCCAAGGCATCGCTGCCTCAGCTCGTCTCTTTCTGCAACGGGTGACCGCTAACCACCCCCACGGCCCCCACCCCCATCCCCACCCCCATCAGCACCCCTCCACCCCCATCCCCATCCCCCACCCCCCCACCCCCATCCCCACCCCCCCACCCCCCCACCACTCACAGGCATGCATTAAAACGGCTGGAGAATCAGGGCCGTGCATCAGTGTGTACTGTACGGATCACTGCTATAGGTTCAGCGCCACTCGCCATTGCACTCACCCCACCAGTGCAATTCCCCTTGCGGGCAGTGTGGTATAATGGTTAGGGAACTGGGCTTGTGACGTTAAGGTTGCAGGTTCAATCCCCAGGTGGGACACTGCCGTTGTACCCTTGAGCAAGGTACTTAACCTGAATTGCTTCAGTCAAATATCCAGCTGTATAAATGGATTGTAAAGAATTGTAAACTGTAAGTCACTCTGGATAAGAGCGTCTGCTAAATGCCAATTTTTTTTAATTTGTAAAAAAATAAAAATGGGTACAAGTGTAAAGGGGGAGGTTGGGGGCTAGGGGTGCCCTTACGTGGATAAACTGGAATGGTGTTCATGCATGGGGGTTCAGAGGGCTTTAATATCGAGAGGGCCCAGAATGAGATGTGTTGGTGGCCCTTGGTGGTAGAAGGTACGGGAAGTAACTCTGTAGGAACGTGGCGTAATTTGTGGTAATTATTAGAGCATTAGCATTGTGCAGAGTGTCCGCTCACCTCCACAGTGCGCGAGGCCGTACAGGACGTAGCCCCTGTGACAGAAACACTGGAAACTGCCGGGGGAGTTGACACAGGAGTGGTCACAGGCCCGGTCGAAGGAGCACTCGTCAATATCTGTGGAGAGGGAGAGAGAGGGAGAGAGAGAGGGAGGGAGGGAGGGAGAGGGGGAGAGAGAGAGAGGAGGAAGGGAGAGAGAGAGAGATGGAGGAAAGGAGATTGAGAGGGAGGTAGGGAGAGAGAGAGGGAGGAAGGGAGAGAGAGTGAGAGAGATGGAGGGAAAGAGAGAGAGAGGGAGATTGAGAGGGAGGAAGGGAGAGAGAGAGGGAGGAAGGGAGAGTGAGAGAGAGATGGAGGGAAAGAGAGAGAGAGGGAGATTGAGAGGGAGGTAGGGAGAGAGAGAAGGAGGGAGATTGAGAGGGAGGTAGGGAGAGAGAATAAGAGAGATGGAGAGGGAAAGAGAGAGAGAGGGAGATTGAGAGGGAGGTAGGGAGAGAGAGCGAGATGGAGAGGGAAAGAGAGAGAGAGGGAGATTGAGAGGGAGGTAGGGAGAGAGAGCGAGAGGGAGATTGAGAGGGAGGAGAGAGGGAGAGAGAGAGATGGAGAGGGAAAGAGAAAGAGGGAGATTGAGAGGGAGGTAGGGAGAGAGAATGAGAGAGATGGAGAGGGAAAGAGAGAGAGAGGGAGATTGAGAGGGAGGTAGGGGGAGAGAGAGAGAGATGGAGAGGGAAAGAGAGAGAGAGGGAGATTGAGAGGGAGGTAGGGAGAGAGAGAGAGAGGGAGATTGAGAGGGAGGAGGGAGAGAAGAGAGAGAGATGGAGAGGGGGAGAGAGAGAGGGAGATTGAGAGAGAGAGGTAGGGAGAGAGAAGAGAGAGATGGAGAGGGAAAGAGAGAGAGAGGGAGATTGAGAGGGAGGTAGGAGAGAGAGCGAGATGGAGAGGAAAGAGAGAGAGAGGGAGATTGAGAGGGAGGTAGGGAGAGAGAGAGATGGAGAGGGAAAGAGAAAGAGGGAGATTGAGAGGGAGGTAGGGAGAGAGAATGAGAGAGATGGAGAGGGAAAGAGAGAGAGAGGGAGATTGAGAGGGAGGTAGGGAGAGAGAGAGAGAGATGGAGAGAGGGGAGAGAGAGAGGGAGATTGAGAGAGGGAGGTAGGGAGAGAGAGAGAAAGAGGGAGATTGAGAGGGAGGTAGGGAGAGAGAAAGAGGGAGATTGAGAGGGAAAGAGAGAAGAGAGAGAGATGGAGAGGGAAAGAGAGAGAGAGGGAGGAGAGAGGGAGAGGGAGAGAGGGAAAGAGAGAGAGAGGGAGATTGAGAGGGAGGTAGGGAGAGAGAGAAAGAGGGAGATTGAGAGGGAGGTAGGGAGAGAGAATAAGAGAGATGGAGAGGGAAAGAGAGAGAGGGAGATTGAGAGAGGAGAGAGAGAGAGAGAGAGAGAGAGAGAGAGAGAGAGAGAGAATGAGAAGTCGTTAAACATTGGGGGTATCTGGGCCAGGGCGTGCCGTGTGCAGAGCTCCCACAGCAGCGCAGGGCGGGGATCACTCAGCGGAGGCGGCGGGAACAGGCCGCGGGCGACGGCCCGGCCGCCCACCAGCTCAGGTGAAGGTCACTGCGGGCACTCTGACTCCCAGGCCAGCCATTTGCGAGGAGAAAAACACTTTAAACCCTCGACAATTCCCTTATTCTTCTACCGGATATTATAATGACTTCATTACTGAGAAATAATGAAGTCATTATCGTACTGCGGAAGAGCAGGGATTGTCGAGCCGGGGGAAGAGGGAGTGGGGGGGGGACATGATGTGCCAGTGGATTTTTGGGAGGGGGGAGTGAGCGCTAACCGAACTTTGATGTCGGGGCCCCCAGGGCCTCTCGCTACCAAGGCCTGGAACAGTGCAGGTCTGCTGGGCAGCACAGAACCTGAGAGTGGGGCTGGCCCCGGGCCTGTAATTACCGACACAGAGAACGCCAAGGGCCCATCCCCCTCAGAGATAACAGGCCTCTCCATTTCTCACTTGGCGAAACCGTCTCCCGGCCCTGTCCCCAGCCGGCCAATCAGTGCGCCGCGTCTCCATTCCGCTCACGGAAAAAAGCCCTCTTTTATTTCCCTGAAAGAAAGCTCCCAGAGTTTCAGATTTACATATTAACATTTTCTGGTTCCTCTTCCCCTCTTTCTTTTCCCCAAAGGCATATGGAAGTCATCTGCCATGAGAGCAGTCACGCTTATCTAGGAATGCGCTGGAACGCGAAACCGGGCTGGGTCACGGATCTGTCCGTCCACCCAGTCGACCGCCTCCCACTTTAAAACGGCTTTTGACTTCGCAAAGTAACCCCCAACCCCTCTCACCCCCCCAACTGTCACATCAAAGTATTTGGACAACGTACAACCCCTACGCTCCCAACCACCCCCACCTCCAGACAGGAGAAAAATAACCCTAATGTCTCCCGACCCTCCATTTGCATGGACATCTGTCTGAGCCCCCCCCACGCCCTGTCTGCGAGCGGTAAGAGACGGGACCTTTCAGATTACGGTTGCTACCGGATCCCACGTCAAGCACTACATCTCTGCTCGACGCGAACGAGACGTTATTACGCCGCGCAGTTAAGCACCGTCGGTGCGGTGGACCCATCAGATATCACAGCCTGACCTTTGCTGCTCCGAGCCTTCACTCGCTCGGCGATGCATCACCAGACACGTCATCTCCACGGGGACGCGATAACGATTTTAACTGCATGGAATTACCCGTCAATGAAAAGGAAAGCGGCAGCGCAGGAAGAAATGTTTACCACGGCGAAGGGAAATGCCAGGTTGCCGAAGATACGAGTATGAGCTCTGTATCACATCTGTTCGAGGCCGTGTCTCTTTACCCCTGTGGAAGCGCAACCGCGCCCCAACCCACTGCAATCCACGTGGCACCCAGTTCCCCACACGTACTACCGTGTGCTTGCATGGATGTGTGCGCATGTACACGTTACACACACACACACACACGCACACACGTCACACACACACGCACACGTTACACACACACACACACACACACACACACACGTCACACACACACACACGTCACACACACACACATACACACACACACATCACACACACACACGTTACACACACACACACACACACACACGCACACACACACACACGTTACACACACACACACACACACACACGTTACACACACAAATACACACACACACACACACACACACGTTACACACACACACACACACACACACACACACACACACACACACACACGTCACACACACGCACACACACACACACACACACACACACACACACACACACACACACACACACACACACACACACACACACACACACACACACACACACACACATTACACACACACACACACACACACACACACGCACACACACACACACACACACACACACACACACACACACACGTCACACACACGCACACGTTACACACACACACACACACACGTTACACACACACACACACACACACGTTACACACACACACACACACACACACAAACACACACACACTCACACACACATGTCACACACACACACACACACACACACACACACACACACACACACGTTACACACACACACACACACACGTCACACACACACGTCACACACACACACACACGTTACACACACACACACACACACACACACACGTTCACACACACACACACACACACACACACACACACACACACACACACACACACACACACACGTTACACACACACACACGTTACACACACACACGTCACACACACACACACACACATGTTACACACACACGCACACACACGTTACACACAAACACACAGACACGTCACACACACACTCACATGCACGTTACACACACACGTTACACACACACGTTACACACACACACTTTACACACACACACACACACACACGCACGCATTTTCCATTTTTAAATTGGATTTTTTGGACAAACGACAGCAGGGGTTTCCAACTTGGCAGCCTCCTGTAAACACACTCCCGGTTAAGCAGCAATTTCTGCAGATTAAAAGTTTGGTGAGCGATCGTCTTTCAAAGAGCAGACAGGATGTCTTCATCGCTCGAGGTGAAAATGAAAGATGTTCAAAGATTTGGAGAGGTGGGGTGGGGTTAAAGACTTTCATTACAGGGAGCTGGCGCACAGAGGCAGGAGTCATTATGCGGCGGTGCGATTACGTCAGCTCTCCCACACAGTCCCCCGTCTGCGCTCAACGCACTGCACTCTGTCCCAGGTATCTCCTGTGGGCCCGCTCCTGTTTCCTCTCGTTACCCCGTCCCCCTGCCCCCCAGGGCTTCTCCAAACACTGATGCACAGTGCATCCTCCTTTCTCAGCCCCCTTTGATTCTCGGCCCTCAGCTGTGGCTATCGGACGCCCCCTCCCGCATGTGTTCCCACCGCCTTAAGCGCAACCTCCTGAAATTTGACCGGTTACTTCGTCCCTCTCCTTGACCTGTTATTACATCCCCCCACCCTCTGGGTTGACTTCTACGTCTCTCTCAAAATCTCTCTCTCAAAATTCAAATTCAAATTCAAATTCAAATGGCTTTATTGGCATAACGGGATGTTTCTCATATTGCCAAACACACATTTACAATTACAGACATACCACATCGACAGATTTATATAACACACAGAAAGGTATAAATTTTTTGACATAACACACAATATGACATTAATGAACTCATTACAAGCTATGAGCAGTCCCTCAATTTGTGGCAGATGGCTACATATTGTGCTGCCAATTTTGCACATTTCATCTTTTCCCCTAATAAATAAGGGAGCAGTTGGTCGTGTTTGAGATATTGAAATTTGGGGAAGATTTGAAGATCTAATTTCCTTGTATTTGTCACAGCTGGTTAAAAAGTGCAGCTCTCTCTCTCTCTCTCTCTCTCTCTCTCTCTCTCTCTCTCTCTCTCTCTCTCTCTCTCTCTCTCTCTCTCTCTCTCTCTCTCTCTCTCTCTCTCTCTCTCTCTCTCTCTCTCTCTCTCTCTCTCACTCTCTTCTCTCTCATTCTCTCACTCTGACTCTCTCTCTCTCTCTTTCCCCTGTGTAGTTGAATTCTTCCCCCCCGTGAATAGTATATACAGTTCCTCCAGCAGGCTTGGCTTGTGGCAATCACTGCACTTCTGGCCTTGGTTCTTGTGTTTCATGTCCCCGTTAAACAGCAAAAAAAAAAAAATTCTCTCTTCCTCTTCTCCCTTATGCTCCTCTTTCCCTCCCCACCGGAGGGAAAGCCCCCCTTTCTTACTGCACTGCACCCTGTCACCTGCCCTGCCCTGCCCTTCTTCCTCTAACGTGTTCACTCTATCGTTTCTTCCTCCTCCCCCCTCCCTCCCGTCTACTGACATCGTGCACTCACTCACATCTCTCCATTTCCCTGCTTGTCAGTTTCAATCCTTCTCCGCTCGGTCTCCCCGTTGGGAGAGGGAAGGCCTTTGCAGCGGCTTTTATCCGGGACTGCATTTCTCCACTCTACTCACCCGCTATTTGCCTTTCCAATGAGCCCGTACGTTTTTCCCCACCAGCCACTGCTGTTCCTTGGTCTGTTTTCTAAAACCTTTAACCTGTTATACAGTAGACTCCATTTTTATTCACACCCTTAATAAAGATGGACAAAAGAGATTGCATAAAATAAGTAATTGACTATATTATATGCTCACAAAATGCAAAACCAAACCTACAATACTAATACAATCGTTCAGAAAAACATTGTTTTATTAATTATATTTTTTTCCCAGAAAACATCTGGATCACCATTATTCACACGCCTAACTATTCCTTTAAATGTAATCCAACAAAAATTAATCTTCATAAATATACAACCCTAGGGTATAAAAAGGAGGGAACACATGTTTGAAATACTGTGGTCAGCCATCATCATGGTGAAAGGCAAGGAACTCCCTGAAAGCATCAGACAAAAGGTTATTGACCTCTACAGATCAGGAAATGGCTACAAAAAACCCACTAAAAAGTTAAAGATACCACTTTCCACTGTTGTGTCAATTATTAGGGAGTTTAAGGCCACTAGAACAGTGGCTAACCTGCCAGGTAGAGGACTCAAGTCTATCTTCCCCCCACGTGTCGTGAGACAGATAGTTTGAGAGGCAAAAAGAAGACATGGGGGCAAAAGTTCAAGATCTCCAAAACAACCTGGCACCTTTGGGTTACAAGGTGTCTAAAGCTACCATTTGACAACGCCTACATGACAATGGCCTTTATGGCATAGTTGCAAGAAGGAAGCTTCTTTTGAAGACAATTCACCAAAAAAGGCGTCTTGAATTTGCCAAACTACATCTGAACTACAATTGGAAACGTGTCTTGTGGTCAGATGAAACAAAAATCGAGCTTTTTGGACATGCAAGTAATGTTGAAAAGCACCTCATGCCTACGGTGAAACATGATGGTGGATCTTTAATGCTTTAGTGTTTTAATGGGTTGTTTTGCATCCACAGGCCCTGGGGCTCTTATTAAAATAGATGGAACCATGAACTCCAGCATGAACCAAGATATTTTGTCCAAAAAACGTATTCCCTCTGCTAGGAAGCCACACCTTGGCCACAGATGGACCTTCAAACAAGACAACAATCCCAAACATACATCCAAAGCAACTAAGAAATGGTTGACAGAGCACAAGATCAATGTCCTGACGTGGCCATCTCAGTCTCCAGACCTGAATACAATTTAACATTTGTGGTTTGAACTCAAAAAAGCAGTCCACAAACATAAACCCAAGAATCTGAAGGAACTGAAATCTGAAAATGCCAATGCATTATTATTAAAGAATATAATTTCTGCATTTTGTGAGTATAAAATATACCTCGTTACTTATATAGTTTATTTTATACAGTCTCTTTTGTTCATCTTTATCAAGGGTGTGAATAAAAATGGAGTCTACTGTAAATGTATCCTTGATGGTTTGTTCAAGTGTTATTTCTAGTCATGCTTTTAAACAATGCTGTATTTGTTGGTGGAATACCACATGCACTGTAAGCCACAGCGGATGAAGGCACTGGCTAAATGACATTCAGACTACCCTACAAAAAAGTATGGCCGATTTAACGTCTTTCAAGTCCACAAGCCTTTCGCGATGAAAGACCGTGCATTGAAAGTGCAATTCTGTTTTGTTATATGATGACTTATACACACCACTATTTCATACGAG
Organism: Aldrovandia affinis; assembly: GCA_029706075.1. Lineage (NCBI taxonomy): Eukaryota > Metazoa > Chordata > Actinopteri > Notacanthiformes > Halosauridae > Aldrovandia > Aldrovandia affinis. The sequence goes on along the minus strand of JAINUG010000333.1, from coordinate 681,670 downwards.
ACAAATAGCTATATTCCCCTGCCAAGTCCACTGTAGACTGAACACAACATAAATTACCGAATTACACAGAGGAAGCTTTGTAATTCACCCCCCCACACTCGTCGCGCCATTGCAGTCTAAGGGGGCTTCACCAAACATTTGTGGTCTCGATGTGCGGTGCATCTAGACGTGTTCCACATGTCCGTACGCTAGCACGATAGCACGCTGGCCCGGTGCTCGTCATCACCTCGGCTGCCCGTGTGACAGACGGGCACTTCCGAACCCCCAACCAAACACCCCTGGCACCCCCACCCGCACCCCCGGGCCCCCGCCCGCACCCCGGGCCCTATCTAAGTGACCCCTGACGGCTGGCAGAGCCTTCAATAGCACTCAGGAGGCAGCGTTACGCAAGGGCCCTAGCTCAGTGCTCCACCGGGCATTCCACAAGGGAGACAGTGCCTTCGCTTGGCACAATTCTGAACGTAATGAGCATTATACGCTCGTAAAGCTGCTTACGAGAGGTGAATACGAGAATGTGTGCGGATCTCCACACCCACCCGCGGACTCCTTCACACAGCCTTTTCCGTAGGTGGCCAACCGCCTGCCGTACCCTTACCAGGGAGCTTCCTTGGCTGTGGGCAATACACGCACGAGGCTTCCCTACATTCATTAAACATCTGCACTCAATGTTCCTCGGCGATTCAAAAACGTTTCGGCTCACTGCTTCCTTGGCGTTGCAGACTGACGGCGACATTTTACGCCCCACCTAAAACGTCACCGCAGGTGTTTAGATCACTCAGAAAGGGACTGCAAACCAGAGACTCTATTTTTCAGGTTGGCTATTAATGGCAACGAATTCCAATACTTTTGATTGAATGACTGAAGCCCTTTTGAGCTTAAAATAAGAGCGTGACATACAAAGATTTATATTTACTGACATGTTCTCTCCACGTTGCAGCCTCAGAAACCTCATTACATTTGTTTTGTTCGTTTTACACGGCAACCCGGCCAACTCCTATCCTGGTCGTGTCTGTGCCTCCCACCCCGGTCGGCCACGCCCTGTTAACTGCAGGTTGCCGGGGGTAATGTGGTTGGATTATAGAGCGTCTGATGGCAGAGGTCCCATCAGCAGCCCAGGCACTCGCTCGCAGCGATGTGCACAGACCAGACACGCAGGGAGCGGCTCACTCGGTGAAGCCCCAAAACAACGCTCTCGCAACGTTACGGGAATACCGCCACTCAGCTTCCCGGTTGCAGAGACCTTGGCCCAAAATCAACAGATTGCAAATAATATATATATATATTTTTTTTTCCTTCAGATACACAGTTCGGAAAGTACATTTTGCCGATTGGTGAACTTGCCAAATTGCTTTTGAAGAAGAATAAAAAAAGAACACTTTTTAATTGTGTGGACAAAGTTAAAGGCAAATGTTGACTGAATGCAGGCTATTGCGACAATGCCACGAGACGGCTGGGAAGGAGAGCGAGCACTTCCTAAGAGTTGCACTCCTGATTCCGAAAAGGAAGACAACCTCCTGCCAAACTAAAAATACCGTAATGATATGTGACCATATCGTCAAAAGCAGATTGAAAAAACATGTTTGGGGGTGGTGGAGGCCATTGCATCTACGGCGTTGAGCTGGGAGCTGAGTTGAGCTGAGTTACTAGGGTAGTGCCCCTCGCTGTGCGGAAATGTTAAGATGATGCGGCCCCCTGCCCTTATCTGAAGTAAATCAATATCCGCCGCTACGTCGGGAAAACCTCTGCCCTGACATTTGGTTCTCGGCTGCGGTTGATTGAATAATTCAGTATCCCTGGGATACCGAGTCAGAGCACGGGGTGGGATCGCCTAGAGTGGCATCGTAGGCCCGGGGTCCGGGGGTCGATGTGTGGGGATGTGCTGGGAGAAGCCGGGAAAGCTCAGGAGCTCAACGTTTCTGTTTACCAGGCAGGTGAGGTAAGGTATGCAGGGGGCGGCGAGACCAGGGTGCAGGCGTACGTGCTAGACGCCATGAGGGCAGCGATTGGGAGTGCGCCCCCGAGCCAGGGCCAGGCTCGCAGACGCAGACAGAGGCACCTTTGTCTTCCCCCCGCAGAGATCGGCACATCTCAGATGCCGCCGTGCGCGCTATTCATATACAGAGCACGGAGCACCTCTCTCACGCGCGCGCTTATGAGCACCTCTCTCACGCGCGCGCTTATGAGCACCTCTCTCACGCGCGCGCTTATGAGCACCTCTCTCACGCGCGCGCTTATGACAAAAACAAAGCGGAAAGGAGCCAGAAAAAACCCAAAGGTCTCGAGGTCTGCCTTTCCTCACGTAGTCGCCGCGTAGATTTCGACCAATCCGCTCGCGTTTTTATTACCCGCTCGGCCTGGGCCTCAATCAGCACCTCCGAAAACCCTGCACCGCCCCCCACCCCAAAAACAAACAAGCTAAGGAACATTACAGCAAGCAATTAAATGTTGAAACAAAGAGTAAAGCAACAGAGAGGCCTGTTTACAGAGGGGAAAGAAGAGAAGGGCTTTATCAGTGAAGAGGCTCTATCAGATGAACACGGTCCCGCGAGGCCCCCATGGGGAGGCGGGCGAAGGGGATTAGGTGGTGGTGGGGGCGAAGGAATGGCGAAGGAATGCCTCCAGCGGCTCGCACGGGCGGGACAAGTCTCATCTTGATTGACGGGCCGGAGGGTCACTGACAGCTGGATGCGACGTGATTGTTGAATCTCGGATAAGCGTGGAGATAAGGTTACACATCACAGGGCCTTCGGGTGTGCTCACACTCAGTAAAAGGAAGGAAGAAAAGAATGGTTTACTATGTGCTAGCAGGGCTCTTTTGTTTTGGCGTGGCGAGAAACCTCCTCTTTCATCTAGTCTTCAGTACGGTTATTGTCTGCATAAATATTTGAATCCCTTTCCGCAAATTGTCTCCCCGGGTTGTCCATACACAAACAGAAAAAGATTCTCGGTTGCCCTACCCAGTGAAAAGACAGGGCAATTAAATCAATACAAACAATGTCCTTATCATACTTGTATTTAAATCAGTTTCATAGCCGGACAGTTCAAACTGTGTAGAATTCGCCCATCTATGCTGCAATCGGTCACAGTGTAAACGGCTCTCGGTAACAGGAGAACGTACAGCAAGCATGCCCAGCGGGGGCTCCTTTTAATATAGTTTTTTTCCTGTGAGAAAAGAACCAAAAAGAGAACCAGAGAAGACAACGTGCATGAATATAATTTCTACTGTGACACATATAGTGCCCCTTTAAAGTCTACACCCCCGTCTCAGTGGCCCTTTAAAGCCTCAACATTTCTGAACATTAATTAAAAATAAAATTCAGTTGTTTTTTTTCACTTGGAAGTTGTAGGGTAAAATGTGTAAAATAATAGTGGAAAAGTGTAATATGTGGTCTGCTTTAATATGTTTTAATTTCAGGCTGTAAGGCAACAAAAGGTGACATTTTCGAGACAGCGTGTAGACTTTAAAGGGGCACTGCAGATAAGGGAGCTTGAGGGCCTATTGCAGCTCAGTTTCCCCTGACAACAACAGTTGGCCCGGATCCATTAACCTGGATCTGAGATCTGCTCCACTGGCCTCTCGTACCAGCCGTCCGGTCCTGAGAAAGTGCTGACCGACATCACGCTATCCTCACACACCCTGAACGTCAGGCCTGAACAGAGCTGAGCCCAACTGAGCCCGCAAAGGAAACGAAACCGGAATGCCGTGCATCAGCATTTCACAGCTCGCTGTTTGACTGAGCTTTATTCAGGAGGCAGCGCGTAGCGACACCGCCAGCTTCACTGGACATCAGACGTTGTCTGTTCCCGAACAGCCACCCCTGCCGTCGCTGCACACAGATGAAAACCTTTCATGTAAGCATCTTATCTCTGAGAGTTCAGGCATGGAAGCTGTATTTACATTTTCCCCAGAGAAACCAAATAGCCACGTAACGTGGTAATGCACCTTGTTGGGCATAATTTAAAAGGGGCAGAATACTGGAGAGTAAAACAAACAGTCAACCGTAAAACAAGCACGCCCCAAAAGTTAAAAGCATAATTTTTAATTACTGTGATGATACAACACTCTGTTTTAGTGTGTAATCTGAAGAAAATGAGCAGCTGAAGGAAACTAAAGGAATGAAAATAAATGATGTTATATTATTGGGTGTGCTCATTCATTCTTTATTGGTATGAGAAACAGAAAGAAAACCAGCGGTGAAGTGGGGGTGTTGACTTAATAAAGCTTTACCACTGTAGGAGGTGTGCTTTGCTGCTCTCCACAAAGCAATAAAAACCTAAGCTTCTCTAGAATACAGTTGCTTGCTTGCAGTTACTAAATGCTGTCACTGTGAATTACTAATTGATCACTATTGTTCACACTAAGGGTGTGACGGTATACCGGTATGACCACCATATTAAAATATGAAACAGTACTATCATAAACGTAACATAATACTGTGATAGTAAATCACGTGCCAAATGCTATTTTCATGCGGGGGAAAAAATATTTCAACCGTTACCCTACTAACATGTCTAAAAAACCCATATTAAATAATATAATACTGGACCTGGGGTGTCTGATAATGTCATTTAATCCCACCACCTCTTTGGCTGTATATATCCGGCCCAAAAATCTGTCTGGACTCACATCATCCTTCACGTTACGCCACAATGGAAAAAGTGAGAAGCTAAATATGCCTCCCCTGTGTAAATATTATACGTGTGGCGTAGGATGATTATCGACCAACCTCGACAAAAAGGGGAAAAAACAAAACAAAACAAAGCTCCCTCTTCACCCGATTCTTCAGCAACCCTGTGTGGAGCCACGTCTCCTGTAGGATTAGCACTCTCTTCCGAACCGGACGTTTTAGCCGGGCTCCTTGTGCCGATGGCAGAGGAATATTGTTATCCTTTCTAATTTCCCCTACCCGCAGTAGGCAATGGCAAAACTTGTTTTGTTTGTTCTGCGGCCTGCTCCCCTGAACTCCTGCCGGGAAAAGGCTACCACCAAATCAAAGAAACAAACAGAACAGAGAGGCCTGGTTTGGGCTACATCGTTATACCCACTGAAGCCAATTCAGCTAGGGGTCGGAATTATATTTATTATATTTATTATGATAACATATGTGATTACTTTCAGTTTGTGGGGAGAACCAATGTGTGTTCTACCAATCACTTACATTAAATGTACATACACATTACAGTAAACTGTACTTAAAGGGGACAGTGACGGTTTTTGAACTTGAATGGGGGACGCGATGTCTATGAAGTTCTTGTGTTTCTACTTATGGGAAGAACAAACAAGTGGACAATGTTCTTGTTCTGAATGTTCTTGCAACAGAAATATGTTTTGGTTAGGGAACACTTTGAGTTTCAGTGAATGAAAAGAGTCAGGAAGTCACGCATTAGAGTCTTCAATCAATCTATCAGACACATGAATTTGGAGATGAGCAGAAAGACCACTGGCTGGGTGAAGTTCATGCAAGTTCACGCATCATGCAAATGATGTCATTTCTGAGACAGAAAAATACCCCAACATGCCTTTACTTTTATGCCTTTCCTTTCACCCACCCATACCTACAGGTATGTGCGAGACTCCAACAGAGTAGTGGGTGTGGCCTTACCTTGGCAGTTCCTCTCATTGGTCAGCAGCTTGTAGCCCTTTTTGCAGCTGCACTCGAAGCTGCCCACCGTGTTCCGGCACACGTGGTCACAACCCCCGTTGTTCAGGCGACACTCATCGATGTCTGTATGAAAGAGTGGGGGGTGGGGGGATAGGTCACATGATGAGTTCTGCCATGGACTGGCAAGGCACACATTCACCTTAGACAGAGATAGACAGAGAGTGAGAGAAACAGAGAGAGAGAGAGAGAGAACAGGGAGCAAAAGAGTAAAGAGAGAGCGAGGGAGCAAAAGAGATAAAGAGATAGAGAGAGAGAGAGAGAGAGAGAGAGGGAGAGGGAGAGAAAGAAAGAAAGAGAGAGAGAGACAGAGGGGGGAGAGAGAGAGAGAGGGAGAGGGAGAGAAAGAAAGAGAGAGAGAGACAGAGGGGGAGAGAAAGAGAGAGACAGAGAGGGGGAGAAAGAGAGAGAGAGAGAGAGGGAGAGACTGCACGGGCCCAAGTCTCCTGAGGAATGGAAAGAGAGTGGGTGGGGTTGGTTGTCATGGCTGCGTTTGTCCTGGAGGGTTTGGGGCTTGTGGCCGGGCCGGTTATTATTTGCAGACGGAGGGCGAGGAAGGTTCCGGGGGCGAGGCGTGCTAATGGTCCCATCGAGGGGATAAATAACTTGTGCGCTGTCGCAGCCCTCTCTAATAATGACTCAGCGCTTCTCCGGGAGAAAGCGGCACGCGAGACGGCCCACATTCCCAACGAGCTGAGAGAGGACCGAGGAAAGACGCCTCATGAAATATCTACTTAAACTTAACTTCTGCGTGACAGCCATTTGCCATTAAAATATCTTACGTTTAATTGACAGGGAAAATGCACAGTAATCAACATCAATCAGCAGATGCATCCGTGTAAGGGAGCCAGGTTTAGCTAAAGAGCTCGTTTTCATCTGCAGCTGGGCTTTCTGGTGAAGAACTGCATTCAGCACAGATGTTTTATGAATTTTTTTGCATGGCGGAGGGGACGGGAGGTGTGTAGAGGAAGGGCCTCTTGTGGGCTGGGATCGATCGAACAGGAGAGCAGGGCTGCAGCCAGGATCAAATATTTACTGAGGCCATCAGAGCCACAGGTTTCTAACATCGTAACCTTGAAAACCAAAAAAGCTAATATTGAACACATTAAGTTATGTCTACACTCACATAATAAAATATTGATATTAATTGAGTTAATCTGTGGTTTCAGATTGATTTTAAGTTGGAATAAAGACCAGGAAGCACACTGTAGTTTCAAACAAAAATTTTTTCTCCCCACTTATACATAAACTTTGTACGGGGCCCACGAGTGGCGCAACAGTAAAGGCACTCGCCCGGAGTGCAAGTTGCCCACTGCGGCCTGGGTTTGATCAGGGGTGGCGATTGGCTGTCCGCCCCAGAGGAGAGGGTAGGGAAGCCGACATAAGTTTTCCGCGTATAAGAGTTGCTCTGTGTGCACCGAGTTACGGTCGGTAGCTTGGTGAGGTTCCGTCTCGGTGGAGGCGGTTCATCGCCTTTGTCACTGCCGGTCTTCAGAGCTACGGCGGCAAGCTCGTAGTGCAAGGGGGAGATAGTTGAAGTAGCAAGGGGGTACAATTGGCTACTAAACTGGGAGAAAAAGGTGAAACAATCTAATGGGTGGGTAAGAGCAACTTCATCAGTTGCTTCTATAAATAAATAAAATACTGTATTAACCCTAAATATGAAATTATGGAAACATAAGTGGATACAGTAAAACCGATGGCCCTACTATATTTTATGATTCCTGTACAATGTTCACTACATAGAAAAACAACCACATTAAATCTAAAAACCATGTTCTCAAAACTCATTAAAATTACTATTTAAATGCTATTTTAATCCCAGTACTTCCTTGTTTATATTCCTAATTCCGGTCACATGACATTACGCGCTCAAGGTCACGAGACACTATGTTCTAGTCCCGTACCAAACTGTCACAAAGCGCTCGCTCTAAGTCACTGGTTCCCAACCCATTCCTATCAGGCACACTGTCCCAGAAATTTCCATTCCAACCTCTGCCCCCAACCTATCACCGCCATGGTTAGTGTATTAACGGTCACTTAACCATGATTAATGATCATGAAAACATGCAGGGCAGTGTGCCCTGTCGGAACGGGTTGTGAACCACTGCTCCAGGTGAAGTTACCTCAGCACAGTTAACTCACATAAATCACCCTACACTCGGACGTACATATCAAATAAATTAACAGTTAAATACTACCTTTCTTGGAGTAACTATACATAGCACTTTAATCACATTACCACATAACTAGCATACCAGTGGTATTCAGTCATAAATATGACTTTCCATCAAGCTAGCCACTGTGACGCTAGCCAGCTAGCTAGTTAACATTCAGAAATGAGTCCAAACTTATGTACGTTAATAAACCGTCTAGAGTCTAGTTTCTACTCTGCTACTGACTAAATTGCAATAGTAACAATATTTATAACATGTATTCACTAGTATGAAAAGTGCTTCCCCTTCATATTTAGAATTGGCTCCTTGTAGCTAGCACTATAGTCTATGTTATGGTAAGCTACTGGTAACTGCCAAAATAAAGGAAACACTTGAGTAAATGAGGGATACCAAGTGTATTGAAAGCAGGTGCTTATGCTTAGGGTCATGTATAAAAAATGTTTGGCTACCATGGCTAGAAGGAGATCTCAGTGACTTTGAAAGAGGGGTGATTGTTGGGACATGTTTGGCAGGAGCTTCAGTGATGAAGACTGCTCAACTTTCTGATGTTTCACAAGGAACAGTGGCTAAGGTGATGTTGCCATAGAAATCTGAGGGAAAGACATCATCAACTAGAGGCATCTGTGGTCGAAATAGCATATTCCTTGACCGTGAGGTTGGTTCGAGATGCAAGGAAAACATATGAGCAACTCTGAATCAGTTGACTGCAAATATCAATCTAGGGCATGTACTGACAATTTCATCAACAACACTCCATCGAGAACTTTACAGAGAGGGATACTATTGTCAGATGGCAGCGCATAATCCCCTTATTACACGTAAAAATGCACATTTGTGAGTAAAGTGGTGCAAAGAACACAGGCAGTGGTGTACTGAGCAGTGGAAAAATGTAATATGGTCAGATGAGTCATCCTTCAGCCTGTTCTCAACAAGCAGATGAGTGCATGTGTGGCGCATGCCAAAAGAAGCCTACAGGTCCAAGTGGTTCTTTCCCATGGTGAAGAGTTCTGGCGGCTCTGTTATGGTGTGGGGTGCATTTTTCTGACATTGTTTAGTTCCACAATAAATACAAGTGATCACCTTCATTCTATGGTGAAGCATTTCTATCCTGATGGGAGTGGTCTCTTCCAGGATGAAGAATGGACTGAATGGTTTAATGAGCATGAAAATGATGTAATCCATATGCCATGGCCATCTCAGTTACCAGATCTCAACCCAACTGAACACTTATGGAATATTCTGGAGCCACGCCTGAGACAGTGTTTTCCACCACCATCAACAAAACACCAAATTATGGAATTTCTTGTGGAAGAATGGTACTGCATTCCTCCAATAAAGTTCTATATACTTGTAGAATCTATGCCAAGGTGTACTGTAGCTATTCTGACAGGTCGTGGTGGCCCAACACCCTATTCAGACACTTTCTGTCTGTGTTTCCTTTATTTTTGCAGTTACCTGTATGTCACAAGCTGAATTTAAAAACAAATGTACTCAAACGTATTGTTTTACACACTAGATATAAATTACAAACATACAAAGTAAGCATTTGTGCACTGTTGTTATAACTAATTATTTCCTCAAATTCTTATATTACATTTGCCAAAGGCACTTCACCTGCAAAACAGCAACATCAGTGTCAAGTGACATGACCTGAGTGATAGGTGAGGTTGTCACTTCGGCAACAGTCTGTCACAGCGCCCTCTGTTGGTGGGAAAATATGACTACGACCTCGGTTGCCTAAAAGGTAGCTGCGGCCATGCCAGAGAGGTGTTAATGCGTGGGGAGAACATCTAACACCCTGTTCTCACTCACCACTTTCAAGTACACTTGGCCTGTGCTGTTCTGGCTCTTGGCGGCTAAATGTGTTTTAAATGCACTTAGGCATGCCTGACCTTGGAACCATTCCAGCAGCCCCTCAGTCCGGCCCTACACACCAGCAGCTAATACAGGCTGACAGGGGAGCGCTTCTGAATTTCATTTTATTTTATTTTTTTCATTTTTGACAGTGCATGCTACATTGCTTACATTTGTCTATGTGTAGGCTAGCGTGACACCTAAGGAGACATGGAAGGTGGTGGAAAACGAACGTGCCAAGGTGTGCAAACAAAAACATTCTCTTCATTCCACAGCATCGCGATATACACGCCTGCTTCCAAGACAGCCCACTTTTGACTATGTCCCACAGAAGTATCTGCTCCTGGGCCCCGGCCATGGTAACTACAGTACACCTGGAGGTAGAGTAAACGAGACCAAACCCCAGCCAGGTACACAAAAGGTACAACTGAATCCAAGCTTTGTCTGAACATGGCGCAAACTGTTCTGGGACCTCAGATACTGCCACAGGGGGCAGGGTAGGGGGGGGGGGTTGGAGGGATTCGTTTGCCCCGTACTGTGCGGGCCCAGTTCTTATTCCAGCTGTGGAGCGAAGGAAACCTCTCTGCAATTCCACTTTGTCTCAGCCTGCACAAAGAGGGGCCAGAGGGCCAAGCAGCGCAGCTGGGCAGATGAAAGCCGGCCCCCGCGGATGAAAGGGTCGATTCCTCGGCGCCGGTAGGAAAGGGGGCGACCGGAACAATTCAGAGGTGCCCTCCTGCAGCCTGGCACTCGGAGGGGCACGGAGACAAAGTGATTCCAGACGCAAGTGGTGCGGCCGAGGGGCGTTTTTTAATAATCCGATGAGCTTAAACATTACCACGCCAGGCCTGTTATTGCGCACATATCCCTCCTGAGCGGAAATACACTATCCATCTCTCTCTCTCTCTCTCTCTCTCTCTCTTCCCTCCCCCTTTTTTCTTTTTGTCCACATGAACCAATCAATACATCATCCATTCAGGGCTTTGATTGGATTACACTCGTGGCAGATTCGCTCATGTTTCTGATTAAGCTTGAATCACCATTTTAAACGAGGCATTGGTCTCCAGGGGGGCGCATCATCTGGTTAAAATAAATGCATCAAAAATTGAATAAAATAATAAGTTCCTCTCCGCGCTCCCCCCGCCCCCCTCCCGCCAGAGCTCCGTTGCCTTCAGCGGGGCCCGTGTCTTTTCATGCCAGCGCCGTCTGAAGTTGTTTTCCTTTGTTTCCGTTCAAACAGAACTAATAAAAGCAAATGCACTTTTATCATTGTTGTTAGCGAAACGTTATGGGCGCTCGAGGGGGAAGCAAGTCTCCCAGTCTTGGCATCGCGACTCAGCAGTCCTGCGTCTCCACCCGCACAAACTCGTTTCTCTCCCTCCGTTTCTCTCCCTCTCTCCCTCTTTGTGCCTCACCTCCTCTTTTCTGTTCCTTTCCCCATCTCTCCTTCTTGCTATTTTCTTCCCACACGTTCCCTTTCAAATTCAAACTTGGAAAAGAAGCCTCATGGTACTCATTATTATTTATTATGTGTTATTATTTAGTTCTTTATTTGACAGGAACAGTGCACAGCTTCTTAGCTCTACCGGAGTTAGCTATAAAGCTCATTTACATCTGTAGTCCCTGGGCAGGAAACAGAGAAAAACATCTCTGTTAAGAGAATGAATGCTGTAGTATAAAAACACAATTACAAGACATATGATGCATTAAATATTCAACAACAACAAGATTTCACAATACTAAGATGCTGAGTTTGCGTTGGATTTTAAAATGAGTTTAAACTGATTTTTTAAATGAGTACACGATTGGGTTGATTTTAGCCATGATTTCATCTTGGATCTGAAATCAGTAAAGCTGCAGAACTCTCTCATATAACTTGGTACTGAGTTCCAAGAGTTTGTTGCTCTAATAGAGAACGCTGATCTGCTAAACTCAGTAGATCTGTCCTGTGTCGTACAGTCACCTCTGTTGGTCGTCCTAGTTGTCCTCCCATTATCTGAGGGCAAACCAGTAATGAATTCCTCTTTCAGCACATCAATTTAGTGGGTCTTCACCCATGAAAACGGCCAAAAATTCTAATAAAATGCTTGCGTGCAACAACAAAAAAATGCATTCAGACATTTCTATTTAATTTAATTTATAATACTACTAAAGTGTGCACAACAAAGAAGCTGAACTAATAATGCTCTCATAAAAGTAATACTTTCAATAATCTAAAAGAACAAACTCTCTCTTGTACTCCTCCTTCCTCCCCCTTTCTCTTTCTCTCTCCATCTCTGTCAGCTGTCCGCCGAACAGGGCGGTGATGGAGTGAGACTGGATGAAAGGGTGACTCAGGACAAGAGGACCTGCTGGCTTCAGGATGAGAGAGAGCGTTTGGCACACCTCGGTGAACTCAAATTGCCTCTCTGATTAAAAGCTGTCAGCGCCTCACGCCCCGTGGCCACAGTGGTGGCGTTATGGAGTGGGTGGACAGCGAAGTTTAGCGTGCGTGTGCGTGAGCTGAATTAAGTGGCAGGGGAGGACAGCGGAAGCGAGCCTGGCCAACCGTGCGTCGCGTGACCAGAAAGCACAGAGCTCCGGACAGGTGAGAGAGTGCAGTCTGTGATGGACGGGCGGGGGGGGTACTGCACCTTTGCAGGTCTTGCGGTCTGGCTGCAGGGTGAAGCCGACGGGACAGCTGCAGCGAACTCCGGTCACCGCGTCGTGACAGGTGCTGTCGCAGCCTCCGTTATTCACCGCGCACGTTTCTGCAAGAAACACAGAGCACTGTTAAACGCCGACACAAACACACGCACACTTTTTTCATTTTGAATAAAAAATTGGTTTCCCCCATTTTTCTTCCAATTTGGTAGCCAATTGTACCCTATTTCTAATTCAACTATCCCTTCCCTTGCACTACGAGCTCGCCGCTGCAACCCTGGGACCGGCAGTGACAAAGGCGCCGAACCGCTTCCTCTGAGAAGAAACTCGCCAAGCCGTCAACCGTTACTCCGATGTACAGTGTCACGTTGCATGTGGCGAGCTCCTGCCAGCTCCCCCCCCCTCCCTCTGGGGCGGACAGCCAATCGGGCTCCCGGCAACTTGCACTGCAGGTGAGTGCCTTTGCCGTTACGCCACCCGGGGGCCCACACACATGCACACTTAATAAGAATATGAAAAAGAGCGAAAAGTGCGTGAAAGCACACATTTAAAGCAGCAATTAGTATTTTATCAAGGCTACAGGAGGGAAAATAGAGAGAAACCTTGTCCAAATTATTAGTTAAATCGAGCATTAAGGTGAGAGGACTGGAGCGGATTCCCGTTGCTCTCCTGGACTCTGGGCCCCTGTGGTGAGAAGAGTCTGTGAACCAGGCAGGTGTCAGGGAGCCGTGGGGCGCTTCTGCCTTTCGGCAGCCCCCAAAATAGGCCCGAGGAAGCCTGAGGAGTCGTCCCTGCTTCAACCCGTCATTATTCAAACTCTCTAATTAGCACCAAGCAACGTGCGTCAGGTGAGAAGCGCTGTTGTCAGGATGTAACGGCTAATCCTCCATGATTCATGCCGCTTCACCGCTCCGCTGCTTTCCCGCCCATTCCGCACAGCTCTGTCGAATGATAATCGCTATTTTCTCTTGATAATGTTTGCGCGTGAGGTGAAAAGATTAACCGTGTCAGGTTCGAATGTCCATGTCTCTTTTTGTGGAATCTGGCAGGGTAGAGAGCACTGAGGAGACCTCTCATAAAACACATTCGCCTCTGCTACAACAGTTACTGGTTAAGCAATAGGAATATGAAAAACTAGAGGTGATTTCAAGAAGAGAATAAACAGATCGATAGTCAGTATTTTATGCTTTTTGCTCCTGTTGTTGTTTAATACACCACCCACCCCCAAAAAAGAAAAAAACTAAACAATGAGAAGTTAAAAGAACAGTATATCATGGTCCAGATGGAAGCTTTTGAGCAATTTTCCAGGATGAAAAAATAAATTTTGCCACCGCCTGCGATGGGGAAATAGTAGTGGTGGGGGTGGGGGTGTAACCTGCTGGCAGGCAAGTGTTCCATTTCTCGACAATGACAAATTTAACATGAAATATTGTGCACTTATCAAATATCAGACTGGAGATTTTCAAAGTCACTTTTATTGCATTTCTGCAGTGTGCTGCATTCTAGATCGGTGGACGCATTCTGGGGGGGGTTACAGCCAGTGGTTTTGCTGCTTCATAATAAAAGATGACTCCAGCACACCGGTGCACAGCAGTTTACGCTACACAACCTCAGGGCCCTTAACGCAGGAAGTGAAGGTTGTCAACAGCAGGGCCCGGGCATTCCAGGAAGTTACGCAAGTGTGATGCAACTCTCGGGACGTTTTTATCACAGTGAAATCTGTGAGCCATATGTACAGCGTACATGCGTACAACATCTATAAAACCAGAGAACCTTTAAAGGGAGCATAAAAGAGAGGGAGTGAGTGAGACGCCGGTGCGGAGAGGTGTTCATGGGCGCCTGGGGTGCATCAGTAGGGCGGAGGGGGATAAGCTGCTTCACTTTTCACCCATTGGTCGAGGGCTAACCCTCTTCGTTTTGACATTAAGACTTACTGCAGGCAATAGAGGGGAACGTTAAAGTTAAAGGGAATTTTTAAGACCATTTAACACACCGCTGAAGCACGTTTATACGTTGGAGGGGACTTAAGGCCCAGTACTGCACAGCGGGATGAAAAGCTCATGTTGCGATGACGTGTTTATGACGATGGGCTTATTGGTGTTTTGTCTTGGGAAAATTCACCTCGATTGCTTATCCGCGGTCTACGGTACAGGCTTGCAAAGCAGCTTCCCACTTGAGAATTTACGAGAAGGGGTGGAATTTGTCATTTTTCTCACCAGACCGGAATGGCCATTTCGCAACTGTAAATGGCACATCCTGCTTCATGGCGATGAAGGGACTAGCCTTCAATCCACTGCGGTCCAACGAGTGAGCTACTGAAGGACCGAGCAACTGCTGCAACTGATGCAGGCAGGCCGAAGACGCCTTGGCAACCTGACGAGCCGCTGGTGCACTACGAGGGGAGAGGGGGTTACCCTGCCGACCGGATCCCTCCCTCCCTGGGTGAAGCTACAGCCAATTGTGCAGAATCCCGTAAACTCCCGGCCGCACTCGGCACGGTCCGGGTTCGATCAGGGCTGAACGTTGCACCACTGCCCCACGCACAGCCATGATGTCATTTGGGGTCCGATGCGGTGCCAGCGGAGGACACACACGCATGCACCCCGGACTTCACACGCAGTCCCCTTGTGCCATGTTTTTCATCTGAGACGCTGGGAATTCAGAAGCGTGTCATGCCCGCCACGGCGATCAATGCCTTTCACAATCCCCGGCGTCGAAGATGATTTGATGAATTCTTCAGCTCTCACTTAGCGATGATGAATCAGCACAAAGTCACTGGAGACCGCAAGGCGAGGCATTCCTTGGAGAACCGCAGCGCATTGAGTGGCATGATCTGTTTGTAAAAATTACACACTGCGGGGCACTGAGTTTTGGCAGAGCGAGGCAGACGTGCGTTGTGGGGGTGATGTGGCACTGTCACGGCACGTCTCGAAAACGTTTAGCGAGACAGTAATTGCACTTAACAGTAATGATTGTGTTAGGGGAGAGAAAAGAAAAAAAAAAAAAAAACATACATAGCATAAGAAAAAAATACACCGTGGTATGTGTGTGTGCGGATAGTGTTCTCTTTCCAATCTGGATGTCTGCTGCTCAGCCAGTTTGGGACAGAGTTCCAGAGTTTTCCATGTAGCGAGGTGCTGATGCCTTCCAAATCCTAAATTGACAATCTCGCCTCACCCATTGGTTTAATTAATTTTTTACATTTTGATCAGACCAAGCGTCAGACAAAGGTCAGCGAGACAGTTCCTTGTCTGTAACATTTTTATCATGTCTGAATTATTCCACCATTTATTCGTCGTGCGATTAAGTTTTGCACTATTTTTTTGACAGTTGTCTTCTCGTCTCGCAGTCGTTGGCTTTGCGGGGTGTTCCGCAAATGCACCTTTAACGAAAAGGGCGATGCAATTAATAAATGGGGACTGATTGAGTGACTGACTGTCAGGCGGGCAGAGCTTCCGTCCTCAGGGGGTGTATGTGTTGGGGCGCAGCGCGCTGGGAACCTGTCACGCCTGCACGGGTGGAAAACAGGGCCCCGCCCAAACAAGCACAGAGACGGTGTGGGGGGTGGGGGGTTGTTTGGTTGTTTCAACCTCGGAGCGGCACGATTTCTCAGTTTGTTTGTTTGCTTTTGATAATCCCTGACGGCCCCAGCTGCTGGCCATTAGTTTAAATTTTTCATCGCGCCGAGGAAAGGGGAGCGAGGGGCGAACCCCTGCTGCCTCCGACATCAGAACTAGTCCCCCTTTCAAAAATCTTCAGAGGACTGGAGATGAGGCCATCTGCCCCTGCGTTCCCGAGTGTGCCAGGCGGAGTGTGCTGGGCAAAGGGCCGGATGAAGGCCTGGGCTCAGCTTTGAAGCTCTGGAAGACGGAGGAACCAGAACCAACAGAGCGGGCTGTGTAAAAAACGCTCCACACCCCAATCTTTGCTAAAGAGGAAAACTGACCTTGAAGAGAGGGCACCCACCACCCACACCCCCTCCCGGAAGCCCCCCAAACCCACTCCCCCCCCCCCGAAACCCCAGTGTTCAGCTAGAAGCAGGCATGCAGTTAGTCTGGGGTGGGGGTTGGAGGGAGGAGGGTTATTCGATAGAAGGGGAAGAACATTCCCCACCACCTTTTGTGAATGCTGTTTCAACATTAACAGCGGGAAAGACAAGCTGGCAGATGGTAGCGGCAACTTAAATACGTAGCTCGCGGTGTGGGTGAGCGCTCTGGCCTCGAGAAAGTTATCGGAAAAGTTAGCAAAGCCGTCGTCAAAGAGTGGGTGTATTGATTTCTGCTCTCGTTTCGCGGGGCAGCTTCTGGCCCCGGCTGTGCCACATTCGGCCCCGGCTGTGCCTGCTGGGGGATTTGAGTGCAGCAGCGGGTTCCGTCATCAGTGCGGGCGCTGTTAGCCCCAGTCACCTTGAGGACAAAGTTTCTGACAGACAGACAGAGAGAGAGAGAGATCTCCCCCCTCTTCTGTCTGACTCAGTTCTCGGCTCTGTAATTAAGCCGCAAATCATTCTCATATGCAGCGCCGTGATTTATGTGTACACATTACTGTGCTTATTTTTCTTTGCATTTCGCCTCAGATCTGAATGTCACCGCGCATCCTGTGAATCGGGCAGCAACGCCTCTAAGCTTTTCAACAAATATCTCAGGAGATCGTAATCC
>JAINUG010000333.1:657178-659678 GCA_029706075.1 Aldrovandia affinis | reverse complement strand
TCCCCTCCCTCCCTCCTCTCCTCTCCTCTCCTCTCCTCTCGTTTAGTTCCCTGCTTTGCAGAAACGCACGTGTGCAAACACACCGGAGCGGGGCGCCAGCTGCGCAGGGAGCCCAGAGCTCAGAGAGCGCAGCCTCTCCGCCCCTCTTCAACACCTTCAATATAACACAAGTGAAGGCAAGGAAGCAGTGCAGATATAGATTCACAAGTTAATCTGTTCAGAGCTTGTGTTCGTCGTACACTCACACCTTTAAAAAAAAAAATGAAAACTGTATTTCTGAGGCGAGGGGAAAAGCTGGACCTTAAAGTAATGACCCAGATGTGTGACAGGTGCAGTGTGAACACACAAGCGTACCGTCAATACAGTCCCAAAAAACTGCGCAATCCACAAAGGTGCACATAAAAGACTGACTCGTCACGACTGACCAATCAACAGCTGTTGGACAGTTATGATGCCGTTGGGGCAGAAAGGGAGCCCTTGAGCAAGGGTACTTCACCTCACTGCATTCGTTTGATAGACATCATCATGTCCCAAACCTTGTGCATAAGACAATGCACAACTACAAGCCATCCCAGATCAGGGATATATAAATAAAGTCACGTAGTGCTTAAAAGGAGCTTTTCCCCCCTAGCGTTTGCCTGACATTGATGTCCCACACAAGGGGGAGTAACTAACACACAGGGGCAGCCAATATCCATCGTGTATTGATTTGGTGAGGAGCAAGAGCTCATCTGTGCTGTAGCTAGGCACTGGGGAATGGCAGTGAGTGCATGGGGGACTTGAGGCAGTGCTAGTAGTGGCACGATGGCGTACATTGCATCTAGGGTGACCAGATATCCCACATTTTAATAAAATAACAATGTAGTGGATATGACCCCCCTCCCCTGCTCAACAATATCATTCAATCCCGGTTGTCCTGCATTTGGACTGTTTGAATCCGGTAACCCTACTAATTTTGCACTGGTGGACTCTTCTGTTCAGTGGGAGTTGCAGTATCATATGCTGTGGGGGCATTTCATGGGAAACAGTGTGTTGTACACCCAGGCTCCACACAAACCGATATTTCTCATAATGTATAAGCAGCAGGCCATACACAAGACGAGCTTCAGACATGCTCACGCCTCAGACCGCAGCCCAGAGAGACCATAAACTCCTCCCTTTGCAGTTTAGAGGTACCCCTTTTCCTCTCCGTTTTGGTTTTATTTTTCAAAAAGAAAACACATCTCCCCCCCCCCCCCTCCCGAGAGCTTCGTCGCGGCAGCTTCAATTACCCTGTCACTCACTCTCGCGGCTTTTATTAACTATCCGCGCTCGTCCACAGCCCAGACCACTGGGGCGAGGGGGTCGAACCCGAGCCCGCCGCCTCCCCTCAGAGCACCAACGTCACAAACCCAAGAGCCCCCGGACGTGAGCCCCAACCGGGCTCCCATGTCTGAGGACTGTCAGATCGGGAGGGAGACGTTCAATTTGCCCCGTGGCGGGGTCCTGCGGTCTCCCCCGCTGTCTTAAACCGCACGGCGGTAATGACCGACCAGCTGGATCCCGCCGCTCTGAGGAAAACAGGCCAAGGAGCCAGAGCGAGAAGCTGCTCGCGGCGCGGCGCATCAGAAGGGTCGACGCCGGAGATACGCGAGGCTCCCCTCTCACGAGCGAGGCCGTCCTCCCGTCGCGCGTTTGTGAACCCGGGGGATAGCCGCCTCAGGGGGGGGAGCTAGCTGAGCCGTGTCTGTTGGAGGCGTGCCCGGTCGGCGTAGAAGAGTAGCAGGGTGCGCAGTGAAGCAGGGGCCAGAGAGGCGAAGCAAACGCAGGTGCAGAGAGAAGGCCGCAGGGTGGCTTGGCGAACAGTAGCGACAGCAGGCGCAGAAAGACAGGGAGCTCACATCTCTGTCTCGGGTGTGTCGTGCGATGCAGTGCCTTCTGGGATTGCGAATGCACATATGATAACGTGTGCGTGATGTAATGGCGTGCTGCATGAGACAAGAGTGCCTGAGACCGACTGTTTGGCACTTTGAATAATTGCCAGTGAATTTAAATGAACTTAGATGTGTTGAGTGCTTGTCTGGAGTGGACCAGGTACGACAGCGACTGCAGACTGTAATCGCACTGCAGAACCACAGACAAACCGATGCTGGTTATCCAGTGAAATAGAGCTATATTATTATTCAATGCATGGCAAGATTAGAAATGCCTACTTGGACATTAGTATGGAGCGTGTGTGTGTGTGTGTGTGTGTGATATTAGTACTGAGTGTGTCTGTGACATTAGTACGGAGTGTGTGTGGCAGTCAGGCAAGTGCAACTGAACGAAGCTTGTGTGTCAGTTCAACAGTTAAGAAAACAAAACCACACAGTGCAGGGCTGACAGAACGGCCCCCGCTGCCAATGGTGAAAAAAAGATGCGGTCACATGATAACCTTGCAACAGCACGCGAGAGGCGCGATGAGAACGCCAGAGCTGGGTCAAACACGGCACTTCATGTGAAACACTTTAACCCATCAAAT
>JAINUG010000333.1:637178-652178 GCA_029706075.1 Aldrovandia affinis | reverse complement strand
ATCCTGGGTTGGTTGTGCGCGAGCGTCGCTGCATGTCAGATGAAGCGTAAAACTTTGACGTAATTGGTTGTGAAACAGTGCCATTGGGGCGCACAAGCTGAGAGACCCAGGTCTATGGTTCATTAAAAATACACCTCTCTTTCCTTCTTTCTCCTCCTCCTTAGAAGACAGCTAACTCGTCTACCTCATCTAGCATCGAACAGTCTCGTTACTCTCCCTGACACGCAGAGCAGGCGGGGGGGATTTAGTTTATGTTCAGTCCTCTGTGTCATTAAGCAATCAGCCTGCGTTTCATTGATAATTCGCCGCTTCCTCCTGCTCATAGGAGTGTGTGTGTGTGTGTGTGTGTGTGAGTGGATGTCTGTGCATATACATGTGTGTGTGTGAGTGGATGTCTGTGCGTGTATATGTGTGAGTGTGTTAACCAACTTCACAAGCTCAACAACACACTGCAGGACTGACTCTGAGGCTATAAACCCACCATGTAAATACGGCTTAGACGTTTCAGCATGGTATCCCACGTTTTTACCCGATACTAAAGTTTTCTGTAACGCCGGCTTCAAGACTATTGCCGTCACAGGGGGCGAGAGTGCATTGAGCGACGCGACACTAGATCCAGTCACCGAGCCACGCGGCCAAACCCCAGGGCTCAAGTCCTACAAGACCTGGCAGAGCATTAGCGAGCACGCAGGCACCATGTTCGCAAGCAGCAGAGCTCCATAAAGGAAACACTGTCAACAAGGTAGAATGTGCTGACATATGCGGGCAGAGTGACAGTGCTGAAAGGTTTGCTTTTAATGACTTATTTATATACTCTTAACGCCTGCCTCTGCAGTGTCTTATTATGTCTTCTCGTTTTCCGTCTTGTTCTGCCAAAGCTGAGCCGGCTTAGGCGGATGATGTCAGCGGGGCACGTTCTGAAATACCTCCCCGCTCTCTTCTGCACCGCCCGGGAAGGACGGCTGGCCGTGAGCGTCAGCGTTCGATGAGAGCGTCCGCTCTGACCGTCCATTGGACAACGGTTTATTATCTGTGGTGCCACTAGGTCAGATATGCATTGTATCGATTGGTCACGGTCGATCTTGAGTCATTCTCTCTTTAAAAAAAACCCATACTCTTAGCTATTGTGGTCGCGGTTCGAAATCCGACTGCGCCAGACCGGCCCTGGCCAGGAGGCCCGATCGGGGGCGGCATTCGGCTGTCCGCACCAGGGGAAGGGGGGGGGAGGGAGGGTGGCACAAACTCGCCAAGAAGAGCGAAGGATGTCTCCAGAAGTAGGTGGGCGAGTTACATCTCGGAGGAGGCGGATCATCGCTGGCCTCAGGGAATTGGCTTGACCCGGACGACGGGCGGTGACTTTGTGGGGGAGGATGAATTTAAATAAATAGAGGGTATAAATGGCTACTAAATTGGGAGAAATCAGAAACAATTCTGTTTTTTTTAAATGAAAAAACATACTCTCAGCCCTTATTTTTGCCCTGTCCCCCATGCTTTTTTAATTCAATTGAATGCCCTGTCATATTTGTAGGCCATACATCCTCTGTCAATTTGATGATATTGAGAGGAGCACCCTGTTAAATAAAAACCATCCCCATGGCCGATTATGTGCTGCCAGCCACAGTTGGCACTGGCACAATCGGGATTCCATTCTGGACTATGGGGTGCGTGACTCTACCAAAAATGAGCACTTTAGCCAGGCATGCCACCCGATAGCCCCCCTCACTCTTTACTGACCTAAACAAATGGGGGCAAAGCAGAACATCCTGAAACTGATTAAAAAATGTGCTTCATTCTTGCTGGGGCTGAGAAAGAGCTGTGTCACACGTAACCAGGGGCAGCAGGTCAGCGGATTGACATTTGTGAAACAGCACCTAAAATATCAAAACCAACAGCCAAACATAGCGTGACAAAGGCATGCGACCTGACGCAGATGAGATGGAAACGTTAGCGGCAGCTGGAATTTAGAGCCAATTTGTTTTTCCGACCTGGTGTACGTCCAAATTAAAGCCAAGACACAAATTTCGACGAATGCCGTGAGGGATATTGTTACTATTTGGCTACTCCGAGAGGTTCAGACTTTCTCAGATCATTTACCCAGGACATATTGTATACGCTCCCCTCCCCACCCCCCCCAAAAACCCCTCCTACCCTACCAGGGACCCATTCCCCCAATACCGCAGACCCATCCATCAAATTCGGGTCGGGTTGAGGCCAGAACCTGGGCTCTCGCCTCTCCAAAGACCCGTAAAACCGGAGCGCTGACACAATGGCCCTATTCTGCCGGGCCAAGAAGTGGCCCGCCCTTTGTGGTCTCCCTTCAACCCGCTGCCAAATACCTCTCATTTTTTATTATTATTACTGCCATTTTTTTTTTTTTTTGCTTCTGTCAAAAATAAAATAGAAATAAATGAAAACTAGTAAAACATTTTTTTTTTTTTTTTAAATGCCCCTCCAGAAAATGGATGAGGGGACTGAGAGTGATGGAAAAGAGGGAGGGGAAGAAAAAGAAAAAGAGAAGGCTGCCGGTTTGGCTGTGCGCAGTCCCCGGCTCCACTGCCACTGACTCGTAAAGCTACTCCATGCGCAGAAGCTGATAAAATGATAGCGGCGCTCTTTAGCGGTGGAGCGCAGCATCGAGACCTACGGGTTAAAGATTTGGAGAGCCCGGCGCCGACCACTCTAATGGCCGCCTAGGGACAAACGGGAAGGTGGTTCCCACAAGCTCGGCCGCGAGGCTCTGAGCGACCGCGACGCACGAATGTGCAGCAATTAACAGCACATTAGCGGCCTTTTCCATCCCCTTAGCCACAGCGGCATCCTACCAGGGCGGGGAGAGAGACTGGCCTCTACACTCTTGCGAGCCTTTTTAAATGCATTTCTCGAATCGCATCGGTCTCCTGCCGTGCTCAAGCTCCCCTTCCCCGTTTCCTCTCTGTCTCAAGTGCAGTGGCAACACAGCCCCACTGTCCGTGACCCTTTTAAGGGCGCCTTGTACCCGGGGAAGACATCGAAATCATTTTTGTGGAGCACGGACGAAATGCTTCTTCCTTGTGAATTGTCAGAGAGGCACCCTTTCACGAGGCAAGCCACCAAAAAAACTATAATTCCATTGCCTTCTTCCTAAAAGCACAGTCGCTGCTCTTTCAGTATCAAAACAAGAAATAGGGGGAAAAAACTCTGTGACCTTGCCACTTATGTGCCAGGTACTGGGATAATCGAAAAATGATTTATCAACTATTTTTTAAGTAAGAAAAAATTAAAAATAAAAAAGCACAAAAAGACCAACCTGGTCCAGGTCTTCTAAATAAGCATTGTGAAACAGTATACCCACTGGATTTTTCCACCATCTATCAATAAAAATATCATGTCGATATATTACTATTATGCTCATGAGACTTAATTAGCTTACACTGCTGAAAAATAGAATAATTAGTGCCCACAGTAAACCTTTAATAGGCACACCTGGTAATTACAATCGTAATCCACACGACCGCTACAGCAACGCAAATAAAATGTCCTTTACAGAGTTGTTGAGGTACCAGCGAACAATAAAAGCACGGCAATGGAAAATTAATAAAGGACATTCTGAATGTCTATGCCATTTAAGATAGTTATTATACCTAAAAAATATCACTATAAAATATGGCAGTGTAAAATATATCGTTTCGAGCAAGCTTTTCTCCTACTCTGAGGCTCGTGTGGCTGCCTGTATCCTGCGGGTCACGTGACCCATAGCCACGTAATGAATCTGAGACCCCACGGCGTATTTTAGAGCCGCAGAGCGCTCGCTCGACTGCCAGCCTCTTTACAGGAGTGGCCTGAAAGAATGGGAGCGACAGACTGGAGACCAGAGAGCTCTGGAGAGGCCTGCACAATAAGCTGCAGAGCATCGGAGCACGCGGACAGTTTAATGGCGGCGTTCGGTGGCGTGGCGCGGCGCGGTGCGGTGAGGGGGCGGTATAAAAAAAGGGCGCCGCCGGTGCCATCTTGAAGCCCGGGAATCCAGCGACCCGGCTCCAGAGGCCCAGCCCGCGCACGGGCCCGCGGGCTGGGCCTCTGACGCCTTTAGCGCGATGGCGCTAGGTTGCTAAGGGACCGTGCCCCAAACAGAGAGCCACCGGGTAATTAAGGCGGCATTCCTTCCTCCTAGATAATGGGCCACTAAAAGTTTTAACGGGGGGATAACAGCGAGGAGGCTTGGCCGGGATGTGGGCGGGCCGCTGGTGCGACAGGCGGCTGGGGGTCCATGCCAAAAGCCGGACCGCCCAGCTCCCCATCACGGCGGGCAGTGGAGCCAGACTGCGCTACCGTTTGGTCAGTTTCCACCGTGTCGGTTCCACTCCATGCCCAGTTGGCATAGTTTTTGAATAATTTTGAAAAGGAACAAAAAGTGCTCATATTATATGGAAATTGTAACTGAATGTCATTCTGGGACTACCAATAGTAGCAACTAGTGTATTTATGCATATTACTGCATGCAGGCATGTAGATATGCAAAGAATGGTGTTTATCGCTCCCATAGGATATGTCTGAATGTTTGTGATTAAAGTGAGTAGCACCTCGGATGCCAAGAAAACCTTATTATACATGTATTTATATGCGGGCTGTGCTCCAAGACAATCCTAGCATAGCTTCCAAACGACCCTAACCATAGCTGAAGTGGGTGGAATACTTTTGGTGTTACGAACTAGATCAGACATGCTTCTTCAAATGTTTTGGGTTCCTTGCTGTGTGAGGCCACGCTTGTGTATGTCTGCCAGCGTGAAAGTAAGTGTGTGCGTGTGTGTGTGTGCATGTGTTTGTTTTAGTCATACGATTGAATTATGAAATCTGTGATATTTGCTTTTTTTGTTCATGTGCATGTGTGTACCTGTGTGTATTTAGTGACATGATTGAATGATAAAACTTGTGATGTTTTCTATTTTAATGCATGTTCATAAGCATGTGTGTGTGTGTGTGTGTGTGTGTGTGTGTGTGTGTGTGTTTTTATTCATGTGTGATATTTGCTGTTTTTTTGCTGATATTTGGCTCATGTGTGTGTCCTTGTGTTTTTGTTTGTGTTTGTGCGAGTGTGGCTCTCTGGGAAATATAATATTTTGGGAGCGTGGGAGTGTGAGTAACTGTAGTGTGAGTGTCTAATGTTGAGCGTGTCTAAAACACCTGCTGTGGACGTGCCCCACTCCCACTCACTCCTCTACACGTCTTCTCAAGGTCACCTCCACCCGTCTCCCCGCAGACCAACCAATCTACTCTTCCCACAACAGCAAAGGTCGGCTGACACCGAGCTGCGCCGCCCGTCACTTTCTGCGCGATAAAACCACACAGCCTTCACTGACGAACCCCCCCCCAAAACATTATCACATTATACTCATTACAAAATCTTAAAAAAAAACAAAAAAACACTCGGCTTCCAAAAACCAATGTGTAAATGAGCATGTGTATGGTTTTCCGAGCACCTCTGGGTAAGGCGATGACAGGCGGGTAGCTTAGTGGAAAAAACCCAACTGGCGTGGAGGCAGACCAAACATCGCAGCGCGCTGGCTGGGGCCGCTCCGCGACGGCCTTCAAGGAGAACCCGCACCGCGTAAAGGGATGCCTGCCGCTGCACAAGTATGGAGGATTCAGCAGCGGGGCAGCCAACGATTGCCAGAGTCCAAGCCGCCGATGTGTATATTTGTTCAAGAGAGGGGAGCGCGGGGCCTGCGAAAGCCCAGTCTAGACAAAGCGGCAGAGGAACTGGGAGTAATTTAGAGGGCTGGGAGAGAGAGTGTCCCGTAGGCCTCGTAGAGAGAGAGGCCTTTGATGCCTGACTGATGGCCGGACTTAATAGGTAGCGCTGGGACGCCTGCCCCCCCTGCCCCCCCCTCCTCTCTCCTCCCCCCCACCCTCCACACTTCCCGCAGAATAGGAAAAGAGCCTAGTTATACGGCCGGGCTACAGAGCAATGGAGCAGTCGCTCTCGCACTTGTAAAAACAACTCTGCAGCCAGCCGTGCCGTCAGGCAGAGTGCCCCTATCTGCAGGGAGAAGAAGGGAGAGAGAGCAAAACAGAGAGAGAGAGAGATAGATAGAGAGAGAGATAGAAACAGTGGCTGGGAGAGAAAGAGAGTGAGAAATAGAGACAGAAAGGAACGTGTAGAGAGAGAACATTGTAAAGGAAAAGACGGAGAGCTAAAAGTGCAGGTTCAATCCGATCAAAGGCAGTATTTACGAGCAATTTTCTAACACTGCCTATACAAAGCAGGCAAAGAGGAAATCAATCTTTGGATCGCTTTGGATAAAAGCGTCTGCTAAATGGCGTATTATTTTTTTAATTATTATTATTATATCTGAAGTGGGGAGAACTACACGGGGGAGCTGAATCCCTGCAAACTGTGAAACTGTGAGTCTTTCCCTGACCCAAGACCTGAGGACAAACTTGACCAGTACATTTGAGAAAAATCTTATGAAGGTGGTATACAAAATAGCAAGAAAGATGCGATCTGAGCAATAATCACATGATTTATACATTGCTCTTTTCCGATGCAGTTCATGTTTTATTCACAGGATATATTATGAGTCAAATAACGACAATATCCTTTATAATCTCAAAAACATTTGCTGAATTAATGAAAGGATGCAACACGGTAGGTGAACAAACGAAGAAATTATCAAAAGATCATCCTACCGAGAACCCAAAGGCGCATTAAAACGTCAAAAGAAGCTAAAAACGCATTTTATTGTTTTATGCAGTTTATTATGAAACGTATTTGATGTCTGTATATAACATCAGCAACGATGCATACTGTAAGCAAAAGGCCAGTTTAATTTTAATGAAGCACAGGATTATGATGTAAACTTGTTATGTTATGCATGCATCTATTTTCATCTATAATTATCTGTATATATAAATTAAAAGTTCTAGATATTATCAATAGGGTATTTTATGGATACACATAAGTAAAAGTCTTCCAGTCTCTTGTCACTATGTCTCAACAGAATGTTTTGGGCATGTGCAGAATCTAACAGGATCAACTCAATGAATCTTTGCAATGGCAGCCGTTTTTGAAAAGGGATCAGAACAATTGAAAAGGATTTGCGGCATATAAATTGTAATTCAGCAACAATGTAAACAAAGGTAAGGAAGAGCAACTGGAGATAATTAAAAAGATTTATTGAGCTGCTTCATGGTTTGTATGTTTATACATTTCACACAAATTTCAAGAGATAATGACAAAACACAAAGACTAAATAACAAAGACATAGGAATTCCACGGAACACTTACTGGATCCCAAACACAAAATTCCTTCCCAATTTTAGCACCTTCATCCGTATATTACAATGCATGTATGCACGTAAAAATCACACATGCATCAAGGGCCAAGAGCATATGGTGACATCATCCCAGAAAAACAGTTTTTAATTGCGAATTTGACCCATTACGCCTAGTTTGTAAAGCTCATGTACATTTTTTTTTATCCCTTAGCACCACATTTTCCATTGCAACACAT
Organism: Aldrovandia affinis; assembly: GCA_029706075.1. Lineage (NCBI taxonomy): Eukaryota > Metazoa > Chordata > Actinopteri > Notacanthiformes > Halosauridae > Aldrovandia > Aldrovandia affinis. Next base: position 644,688 of record JAINUG010000333.1, on the reverse strand, counting down.
TTACATTCCATTAGAAGATCTGGCTAGTAGTGTAACACTGTTTCACTGGACGCACACTGACTTTCCCTGTACTTATTGGTCTGTCACTGAACAACAGGCTACCAAGCGGTCCTTAACATTCTTACGATGTTCTCTCAATGTTGCTGGAGCACCACAGCAGCCAAACAGCCTTTGTATTAGTGCTGATACAATGCAGCTGTTCACAAGCAGCACGGCAAAACATTGTGCAACATCTTGAAGTTTTGATATTTTGTTGTGTATTTTAGGATTCAGTGCTGTCGGGCAAATGGAGGGAAGCCACGTACTAAAGACGGATATTAATAAACATACTGGCTCTCCTTTTTCCCCTTTTGTCAATATCAAAATACAGCAAGGCATTGACGTGGTAATGTTTTTCACGTAACCAGTGGAACCAACTCCAGAGCCATGCAGCCTGCATTCCTGCTGGCTCACCTGCCAGGGGCTGCAGAGACTCTGAGGCAAAAAATATCCAACCAATTATGAGCATGTGTGTAGCTAACATAATTATTGCTTAACCATATCTGTTTTTACATTTCACTGGCAGTCGAATTTAAGGCTTGCACATGAGAAAAAAGTTTTAAAAAGTAGTCTGTCTTGACAGACTGTCTTGTCTTGAAGTGCATAGTATGTGTACTGTCTGTACACACTATAAAAAAGTACTGGTCTGCCATAGAGGGCCTCCAACGAGTAGGCCCAAAACTACAGTAATTGAAGAAAATATCTTAAAATTACATATCATTACGAAAAACTGTGTCTGCACCGTATGTGTGTGTGTGACAGAGAAAGAAAGAAAGCGAGTGTGTGTGTGTGTGTGAGAGAGAGACAGGGAGCCATCTTATGCCAGGCTATAACCCTGCTGGGAAACAGTGAAAGTTCTGGTGGCCTGAGGACCCAAACACAGGAAGTGGTTTTCAGTGACAAAGTAAACATTTCCTGGAATGCCACTGACAAAAACAGGCTACAGCGGGAGCAGGAGATTGGCCCCAACATCGCCCCGCTGTGCTCCAAATGCAGGTGATTGACTGGAAGTGGCAGGGATGCACAGAAGGGACAGGGCGGAGTGTGGGTGACCTTGTGGAAAAAAACTGTCCGAGTAGACTCAGCTTCCTCCTTACTCACCAATGACAGCCATCTATTCCCAAACAACAGACTCTCTGCTGCTAGGGAAAGGAGGTATCATCAGTCTAACAGCAAACGGGACCCTTGTGGCGTACGGCCCCTGCTTGCTTCCCGCCTCAGATTTTCACCTCACTGCGGCACACAGAGCTACAGCCCTGAATTACCCCCCGCCGCCCCCCAGCCTCGTATTGCTATGGTGACAACACTTTATGGAATGTTCTGAAAAGATGGGCAGAGAGACGGAGCTCACGGGCTCAGGGGCATCGTTGCAGTGAGTAATTGTAAGTATTGGTGTGGATCTATTCATCTGACCAAAACGCTGAGGAATCATTCAAGGTCATTTTTTTGTATTGGTTCACTAGAATGGCTATATGCCAGCCAGAGGCCTCTTCATTATCCCTGCACAGTGCCATTTCTCCAGCACCGCAGGTCCAGAGACTAACTGCGTACAGGTGCACAGGGCTGACTTAAGAACGGCGAGCTGTTCAAAGTGAGACTGTTTCACATTTTGTGAAACATTATGTTCTCATTCTTCATTATGGTGGAAATTATGTTCTCCCTGCGGCTACTGCTATTATTAAAAAATAGTTTAAAAGTGAAAAAGCAAAAAGACGACAGCGCCGGAATCGAAGGGCAAAACGCAGCACTGTCTCTCTCTGCTTCCTCAGAGCTGCCGCCTCCGATTCTCAAGTGTTTTTTGAAGATTGAAAAAAACGCTTTTCTAGAAATTTAATTCTAGTCCATCTGCGCTGTGTCACGAGCATTGTACACTGAATTTGAATCGGACTCTTGGCTACAAACCTTTGGAAACAAATCAAATATACGAAAAAAATATCCAATTAGTTTCTCATTTCCCATTATGTGGGAGAATTGGATACTTTTATAAACATACCAACACACACACTTTATAAACATGCTAAGTGAGCTTCAATACAGATATACATGAAAAGCTATTCAAATTCCATACAGGAATTTGTCTTTAAAGATACTTTAACTAGACTAACCTAAACACAAACAAACTGCCCGAAAGGATCACCAAGGCAAGTACATAAGCTGACATACAGTAGATCATTCCCGTCACACGTACTTTGCGATTTGAAGGCGCAGGCGGCCCAGTAGACAGCGAGCTAGCTACTTTATTAGCTCTCTGACTGGGATTTCACCAACCTAGTAATAAAACAGCCCAGTCACTGTCTGTTTTATATCAAGTCGTAATACACCAACTCAATCACCATCTGAAGCTGGGACTTTTATGATTCCCATTCAGGCCGACGGTTCAAAAGATCATTCTAGCATTTATACCTTCCCAACACCTTCTTTTGTTTCACAAGCATCTGAGGAATCTGTATTTTTCCAGCTCCGCAAGTAGTCTCACTGTAACCGAATACAGGGACCAGCATAATAGCCCATCAATGTACACCATACATATTGCCATACCCAATACTTAAGTATATACTGTACTTAAATTACAGATGTCTGAATTGACTGAAGACACGGCTTCCTGCAGTAAGCCTTTCAATCTGTGGGATTTGGCATCGTGCACAGATGGGAGTAGCACGGTCCCCCTTATCCCTCGAACGCAGAAAAAGGAACAAAGAATCGAACGTAAAAGGAGAGGGGACCATCTTTAACCCCGAACGGCATCACTCACAACCGCGAAGAACCTTGGCTGGCACATTCAAAGGCTTCGCTCCTTAACTAGGAGAGATGTTTGCAGTAAATAAATGAGCTGTTACATTCGGCCCGGCGAGGACGGAGGCCTTCGTTTGGGGAGAGGTACTCCTTCGGAGCCCGGCAGGTCTAACAGAAGCCAGACAAACGGCGGCCCTGTCATTAGCCACGGAAGCTGGCAGACTCCTGCTCCCTAATTGGCAGAGCCCCTCCGCTAACGAGGGCTGCCAACGGGCGAGTGACCTGGCGGGGGGCCCCCATCGCCCTCTACGACCGGCACCCAGCGCGCCTTATTCAAACCGGCGAAAGAAGGAGAGCTAATGGCCTTTTAATGCCAGTTATAATACCCCGATGTATGGCACTCAGACCTTTAGGCTGGGTCATCTTCACTTCACAGTCCGTCTAACTGGGAGAAAGTGACAGTGCGAGTTCGCCAGGGGAGGGAAGTGCATTTCTGTTGACTGCCTTTCACAATAACCCAGGCCCGGCTGTGAACCCCTGAGATGTACAGACGTGTAACCTTTTGTTCAATCGAGAAGGCGAAGCTAGAGGTCAGTCAGCATTCAGCGTAATAACTCGCTGGGCCCAATTTATCCCTCTACGCTGTTCCTTCTCCGCTGACAGAGTGGTTCTTTTCTCAATGTGCTCTTCTGTAATAATAAGCACATTGCTGTTGTTACAGTCTTTTTTGTATAATACAAAAAAAAAGGAAAAAAATGGCTGGACGGCCATCTTTGGAATAAGGAGACTTATAGTGTGGATTTATACATTTATTTATGTATATGTGGATTTATTTATAGACTCTGTAATTGCCCTTTCCAAATGGATTTCAACTGGGAGCAATAAAGCTATTGCTATTAATATTAAAAATATTAATAAGAACAATTGAAGATTAACAGGGGCATTAATCAGAAAGTGTTCCGCTTGGCTGCCCCTCTGCAGTCCACGCCTCCGGCAGCACCGAGACGAAGCTCTTTGAAACACACGATACAGCTATCTGCCCGACTCAAATAACACTGCACTTATGAAATGCAAACATTGACAGTGAAGCAGGCCAGATTCATCTCATAAAACAGGCTTCAGAGGCTGAGGCGCTTCCACTGGGGCCCTATTACCACCGAAACGATCAAAGGAGATCACGCCGCTTCGGTGTCGGGCTACACCGAACGTATATTTGACTTGAACGAGTCCAACGATCCGACTCCGAATTGTGACGACTGTGCAAGAGCGTGTCTAAGAGTTCAAATCCTGCCGGATGAATGCAGGCTTGAGTGTGGGAATCGAGTACAGCGTGGCTCGCTCGCGCGCGCGGCGGTTTGATGGATGCCTTGTGGCCCGTCGCTTGAGCGTTGGACAAAGCGCAGCGCGGACGGCCTTGAACGTTGATTGAAAAAGCGTCAGCGTCACGCATTGTACAGAGTGTTATGTTTTCGCCCCGGGGACGGAAACAGAGCACATTAACGACCCGCGTGTGCCATTGTCAGGCGCTAAATCTGAGAGGAAGCCTTGAATCGCCTCGGCCTCACGGGCTGCATCAGTCTTGTTCATCTCTCCCTTTATTGGGGATGGGACGTCTCTCTCACGGAGGCCCGACAGCGCGACCGTCGGTGATGTCTGCCCCCATCGCTTGATCTCCACGGCGTGTTCACAGCAGGCTCCCTACGCAGCTCAAGCAACACTTCCCAAACCAACAGGAACATCCCATAAACACATGTCATTCCTGCCCCCTGGGTCATGTTTTTAATAGTCATCGTTTTCATCAGTCCCCCCCCCCCGCTGCGCTGGCTCATGCTTCTGATGTCTTTAAACATTTATTCTCTCCAGCAAGGTGAATTTTATAGTTTTTTATAGGCTTTTGTATATTTTATATAGTTTTATATGGCACCGTATGAAAGCCTCATCAAGTGTTTCAAAGGTTCTGATTTTGTTCAATTGAAAACAAAATTAAATAACTATTTCTACAGTAATTATTCCGCCAGTATAACCCTGTGAAAAAAGACTGGTCTACCGCTAATGATGCGGGGTAAGCTGGCTCCGTGTAGCAATTTAAATTATTGTGGCTTTATTAAATCGTAAAAAAAACAAAAAACGCTTTTGTGAGATTTCACAGCTAACACCAGTACTGCATGCAGACCAAATTTGACACACGAAAAGGTGCAATTAGAAGCTAATGTGACACGTGCCTTTTGTGCAGCGACAGTCGGGACCAGACATCGGCTGGGTTTACCTGCGCGGCTTGCGGTGCAACGCGGCGTTGCCATGGCGACGGGGACTGACCTTTGGGCCGCTGGATGCAGGTGTGCTGGTTGTCGCTCAGGAAGAAGCCCTCCCGGCAGCGGCACTCGTAGCTGCCCATCATGTTGACGCAGATCTGCTGGCACCCGCCATTACCCTCAGAGCACTCGTCCACATCTGCACACACACAGAGAGAACATAGGGACACGCACGCACACACACACACACACACACACACACACACACACACACACACACACACACACACACACACACACACACACACACACAGCACGCACACACACACACGCACGCACACACACAGAGACGAACATAGGAACACAGAGAGAAACAGAGACCCAAAGTTATGATGGCAGCAGTGGTGAAGAATTCTCTAGATGACCTGCCAGATGCCTCTCTCTATCCTTTTTCTGAAACCAGAGCATTTCCCATTATTTTTTTAATCCCCAAGTCAGATCGCATTCGACACATTCAAGACAAACCGCAGTAACATCACCAAAATGGCATTGCTGCCCTCAGCATTGCGGGTGTGCGTGGTAACAATGGAGGTGCCATTACAACTGGTCATTCCTAAGCCCGTAGGAAAGGACAGCTGATTACTTCTGGAGGGCCTTGGAGACTTGAGTGGATGAAAGGGAGCATACGGTAGTATTGCACAGTGTGTCTTTGATTCCCATGATGCAGTGCTTTCCAAAACTCAGAGAAAAAATTACATTACTGTATACTGAACATATTATGGGGCTGTACACATATTGTACACTCCATAGTCACTCGCACCAGTCTGCACGCACTGCGTTGGTTACAGTGTGCGTGTGGTTGTTCTGTCAAATGTTTAAAAAAACAACAACATTTTAATTCCACATTTGAACATTTGACTGTTGACATTTTAATAAAAGTTGAGTGACAGAAAATGTATTCGCTCAAAAAGTAGGCGCTGGGCTCTCCTGCTGTAATGCACCGTGATTTCTCACCCCCGCCCACCCCCACCCCCCACCCCCACCCAGTGGGACCAGGCACTTCAAAGGAAGCACCCTCTGCGTGTGGAGTTTCACAGCATCGCAAACAGTGAATGTAATTCCCGGGACAGAATTCCAGGAATGCGCGCGGACAATGGCGGACCGCGGCGGCGCGGAGAAGCAGAGGAGGAGGAAAGGTTGCTCAATAACCTCGACCCGGGGAGGGGGGGTGGGGGGGGGGGGAGACCGAGCGCGCCACGGTTCATCTGATGTGGCGGCGGGCTCCCCTGTGGAAAGAACCCTTCAGTCGCGAGGAGCCGAGCCGGGGGAAAAGCGCTTGTCTTGCGAAATTCCGCGGGCGCCTTTGTAACCCGACCCACCTGGGGACGGAGTGAATCTCTGGCTGGCGATGACGAGCACCTGTCAGCCGCCTGATTAAAGCCGCTGGAGTCCCACCAGGACGCGGCGCGACGCGGGCTGCCTACTGCGGCGGGGCCGCGCTCTGCAGAGGGCCTTCCGCGCTCCGCCGCAAACCGCAAACTGAAAGGTGAACAGATAACTCGAGCGCCGGCATCGACTGGAACTTGCCTAAACATCCACAGGGAACGCCTTTGAATACCCCCTCCGCTCCCGCTGCTCTCCGGCTCTCTCCTGTGGGAAGCTATCACACAGGCCTCGAGGTACCGCGCCGCTTTCTGGACTGATTTCGATTGAGCCTCCTTTTCCAACTACCCGTCCAACCGCCCCCTCTCTCCTGAAATCAAGCCAATTATGAGAGCGACATTTTACTTGGCTCCACACTGGCGAAAGCAACAGATCTCCCCTCCGTGACACCTCTCCAATAGGGGAGCGCTGACAGAGAGGAATCAAACGTCCTCCTGAGCTCATTAGGAACCGGTGGGTATAATTAGGCCAGCGGATGCCGGAGCGCCGTTTCCATCCTGAGCGTGTTGCCGGTGTTACCTGCCGACTCACTCCCAATAATGAGGACTTCTGAGCAATCAATCACCCCCAGCCCCCAGCCCGCCGCCCCCCCCCTCGCCCGCCGCCCGCTTACAGAAAGCTCCCTCAGAGATGATTCCCTTCCTCGTTTCCACACAGCATGACCGAGGAGGCAGCAGACCAGGGAGATGATCTGAGGACGATCGTTATTTCTTTTGTCACACCGAGACAGATCACTGCCACAAGAGTAGCGGAGGCACAGCATGCGCCGCTTTCGGGAGCCGCGGCTTCCCAGTCGATCCCCTCTGCTTTCACGCGCGCTAAATGAAGTCACACCGGGCGTGCGCACGTTGGGATAAATTACACTCAAGCCGCCCGCCCAAACGGACACGGATATTAGGTGTCGCATTGAACAGGACCGCTAGGCCTAAACCTGGTGGTTTTAGGCCTTTAGCCAATTAACTCCTGGAATAACGGGTGATGCGAAATCCCCGTCCAATCAGTGACTTGAAAGCAAGTGGCAAAGAAGTGGAACGGAAACCAAA
>JAINUG010000333.1:617178-627178 GCA_029706075.1 Aldrovandia affinis | reverse complement strand
TCATTGTTGCCCACTTAGGCACTGCTAGGGGCAGGCGCTTACAGACAGCGGGCATGGGTAAAGACCTGCCCGCACAACAGAACGATAACAATAACACCAGAGAACATACCAGCGAACATATTTTTAGAAGTTTCCGTTCTACATACCTGGGACTCGAAAACAGGAGAGGCTCAGAGATACGAACCTCAGAGTCAACAAAACAGGGTACGGAGGTAGCATACCCTGGCCTCATCAAGCCCCTTATTATAACTTTTGCAAAACGCAAAATCGAAAGTATTCAAAGGAAACGAGTCTTCCAAAAATTGATAAAGAAGCTTTGAAGAACTGTAAAAATGAGACAAAAAGGCATGTCTCAGCACTATTGTGAAATCATATAATGTAGTGTTTGATATAACAAAAAAAATAATCAAACAGCTCACGAAAGATGCCAAAGATACCAGGCCGCTGAAAGGGAGGGGAATTGTCTGGAAAGCTGACGCAGAAAAAAAAGAATGAATGTTACAATAAGGCTGATTAGCGTTGGTTAAGCTATCTGTTATTCGCTTCGACTAAGATTTATAGCTACAAAATGAGTGTAGCGTATTTAAACGATAAGGCACTCCATAATGGATTCAGATTCTGATGTATTTTCACATCACTTTCAAAAGTTGAACACTTCGCAGTTCCGAACAACCTCCATTCCCGATGCGTTCCCATATCAGAGGTTCTGCCGTTGTTTCAAGAACAACAGATGATGTATACATTATTATTTTTGTAATAATCACATTTCGAATTTTAATTAGAATGTTGGGTAAATAATCCAAACTATCCGATTGGATGCATAAAACATTGATGTACAAGCCAGCCATTTCCGGGACTGGCACTGGGCAGAGGGATTTGCAGCACCCTGAGGGGACTGGGCTACAGTCCTTGCGGCGGGAGGGGGGGCTGTGGGAGCCTGAGGTCTGTGGGAAAGGAACAGAGCACACCCCAGGACTGAGAGTGCAGGGGAACAGTCGGGCAGAGCTGAGCTCTGATTGCAGACCAGGAAGTGAACGAAAGCCCCTGACACGGGGGCATTTATCACACAATTTATTAAAGACAGCTGAAGCTAGTCACTTAAAGCCCGAATTGCCGCCGTCGAAGCCGAGTCATTTTTTATAATTTACCTCTACACGCACTTCAAAGCTCTCCGCTCCAGATTGTAATCTAAATCAACTGCGAGGGGGAACTTGGGAAAACCCTGGACAGGAGGTTTCAGGAGGGAGGTGGGGGGGCTTTACTTTCCACCCTAATTTTGTTACCTTTCTGATTTAATGTATGTTTCTCGGGACTAAGGCAAACTACACGCCGGGGTAACAGTACACCATGGGAAAATACAAGCCAATGACAGCTCTGTCTGAGTGCAGGCCCAGGGTCAAGCTCTTAATAAATTGAGCTTTTTTTCTTGCCTGAGTCTTTCAGGCTCTTTTTGTGTATGCAGAGGAGCGGAGAGGTGAACGTACAGCCTGGTTATTATGTAGCGGGAGGGGAAATCTGGGAGAGATCATATATTAACCCTAAGGTACAGAAGGGGGGGACACAGTATTCATAATACAATGATCAAAAAAGGTGTGCGAGATGCCCAAGGCACAGAGATCCACTGGAAACCCAGAACTCATTTTTCACAAAGTCGGTGACAGCTCAGACAAGAAAATAACGTGTTAAAAATGGATGAGAAAGAAAAATCCTCATAAAACATATCAACAAATTGAGAAGGGGAAAACTGTACACAAGACCTCCCCAAGAAAATGTTTTGCGAATGTTGTGGGGTCGGCTGTGTTACAACACCAAAAAGCCTTTTCCGCGGTCGCAGGGTGTTGACATTTTTCGCCCGCTTGTGGGCGCCTCCTGCGGTTGGACGTTCTGGAAGGCTATCCCCAAACCGGGCCCTGAGCACAGACAGGCCCTCCCCAGTGCCCGCCCGCCCGGCCGCCCCGGTGCCCCCCCGGTGACCCCCCCGCGGCAGCCCCACTCACCCAGGCAGTTGTGTCCGTCGTGCGCCAGGCGGAAGCCGTCGTAGCAGGTGCAGCGGTAGTTTCCCGGGATGTTGATGCACTCGTGGACGCAGCCCCCGTTGTACTCACTCTCACACTCGTCTATGTCTGCGGGAGAGAGCCAGGGACTCAATCAGCCAATCGGGTCGTCTGCATTTCAGTACAGATCCATTCACAAACAGGTTGTCACCCAACACTTCACAAGGGACATTTTCACAGGGAATTACATAAAATTATTATTATTATATGTTTTTTTAAATAAACTGAAAAAAAACTGCATTTTTCCAATTAGGGAAAAACCTGGAAAATGACTCCGCCACCCCTTTAAAAAGCGATCAGCGGAACCCCGGGAAAATGGTGGAATGCAGAAAAGAACAGCTCAATAATCACAAACATATTGGAGAGGTGAACTTTTAAAGGTGACAGGGCGACTCGGGCCCTGTGATGGATAGCTCTGTGGATAACAGCGGACAGCAGGACACGTTCAAAAACCCTGCCGCCACTGGCGACTTCTCAAACGCATCGAAAGGCTGCCGGGTCTTAGGTGCAGTGATATCGCCCCGCAGTCCGGTGTCGAACCCTGACCAAGCCATCGCCGACTGTGCAGGGAGGCAGATAATTGGCTGTGCCGTCACCCAGGGAGGGAGGATTTCAATTGGCTGGATTGTCCCTGACTCACTGCGCAAAACCGATTCCCCTGGTCAATCGGGCACCTGAAGTCTGCCTGCTCCAACCGCACATGGAGCGCACTCCTCCAGCGCTGTGACCGCACAGCTTAGAGGTGCCTTTACCGTCAGGGCCTCACTTTCAGTTTTCTTTCATGTCCAGCGATATTTTTTTTATTAGGGAAGAGACTAAAAAGCCCTTTATGTTCCCAATAATGGCAACTCCCTGAAGGGACTTAGTATATATATATAATAAGTAGAATACACTTTGCTTAATGTTTTTGGAGTTCAACCTGGAACCACTGGCGAGAGAAAGAGAAAGAGACCATACAGTATCTCATAAATACCAAATATCATTCAGCCAAAGATTTTTGTAACTGGCCTGTCTCTTTTTTGGGAGATATTGAGTATGTGCTAATGAAGAAATAGTCATCTTTTTATGTATTTTCTGTAATTGACATTTATTGAACTTTTTTTTGACACACTTTGTAGTATTTCGCAGACCAGTTTTTCCCCAGTCCAAGACTTAGTCACACTTTTGGAGATTCACCCAGCGCTAATGGACAATGCAATCCTTGGTTAGAGCTAGGGTATGGCCTGCCATATTTGAACACCAACACTAACATGGTGAGGATGTCTCCGATATCCTCAACTGATGGACCACCTTGCAGTGATGAGACTGGCCTGAAAATATGATTGGTTAAAAAAATATATGGATATAAAATTTGTTTAAAAACAACAACAAAAAACACCTCTTAAGGCCATTTAACTGACTGCAGAAACTGTCATTTGACGAGCCTTACAATGTCACTGTGTGAGATGAACGTGCATTTCAGTGAAACGAGACATCGCTTACTGGCCAGTCACTGACTGGCATTTTACAGTCATGGTCTTTATCACTCGGTCGGAAGAGCTTTTCAGATCTGAAAGACGGAATCACGCAAGAGGGAGAGAGTCCTGCCATAGAGCGAATACCTTCCTGGACCCAGAAAACCAGGCTAAACTCATCCATCGCATTTGTGCTATCCAGAAGACAGGGGAGAGGGGTAAGATGAGTGTGAGAAATTAATAGATGCGAAGGGAGGGAATTGGGTGAACGAATTACTCTATGTCAGAAAAAAAGGCAGAAATGTGCAAAGAGCAAGAAACAGAAAAAGAGAAAGGGTGAAACCCAAGGAGCTGGTCAAACGGACTGGGAGGGGAAGGGTGATCGGAGACAGGAAAGGGACGAAGGCAACAGGAGGAAAGATGATACAACAGTGGGGAAGGCAGTGGGGACTGAGGAAGAGAGAGAGAGAGAGAGAGAGAGAGAGAGAGAGAGAGAGAGAGAGAGAGAGAGAGAGAGAGAGAGAGAGAAAGAGAGACAGAAGGAGCCAGGGAACCAGCAACATTTTAAAAATTGACTTTACCAACAAAAATGTGTGCAACGATGACTGGGTGAAGAGACTACTGCAGCCCAGGCGACGGCCCAATATGTCTGCCTGTCATCATTTGAGAGGGAGTGAGCAAAATAATGTTTTGTGTTTGTATTTTCTCACTAATACCAAGACAGAGGTTTCTTAATTCGTTTGTTAACCCCTTGTTGACGATTGCTGCAAATTAGCCTCAAACCCCTTAAGACCTTAATACAGCAAAAAATTTATTTAATTTTTTTTTTTTTAAATTCAGGCAATAAGGGGTTAAACCCTGTGCTTTAAGGTGGGGTGAGTGTGTGTTCTGTTTTGCTTAGCAAATGCTTTACCAACACAAGTTCACTTGTCCTACAAATAAAGCATTTTTAAATTTGAAATTGAATTTGAGGGAGAGAGAGAGAGAGGGGGGGATAGGAAGAGAGATTGCGAGAGAGAGGGAGGGAGAGAAAGAGAGAGAAGGAGAGGGAGTGGAGGAGAAGCAGGCCCTGCAGCTGAAATAACAAGCGGGGCGAGTGTGGCCGGGTGACAGCGTTGTGGATTGATGGTGCGCAGGGAGGAGATACAGGCAATCCCCTCTCATTTGCTGGCCAATTTGGAGCAAATTAGCCCGGACGGCCTGCCTGCCTTTGTAGTCGCAGGCGCTCGGCGGCAGAGGTGAGGCGCTGCTTAATTTAAGCCGACAGCGGTGGGACCGGCCCAGCCTACCCGCACAGCCACTCTGGTGAGGAGGGAGGCGCTACGGAGGGCGGAGGGAACCAATCCCAGAGCTCCATCGTGCGTGTTTGCACAAAGGTCCCACCCACATGACCCCGCCACCCAATAGCGTGTCCGCATCACCCCGTCATCAGGAGGCAGCGCGGGGTAGGGAGCAGGGAACTGGCTTTGGAGGGCTGCAGGTTTGAATCCCAGGACAGCAGAACACTGCAGCACGGCACTTAAAGTGAAACGCTTCAGTAAGTATCCAGCTGCACAAATAAATCGATCAAATGTCAATTATAAACTAAGCAAGTCTCCCTGGGAAATGGTACTTGCTATAGATATTACATATTCTGCGTGGCTCAACGCTTAGGTTGTGGGTTAAATTCCCATTGGAGCCACATGTACTGAAAAATGTATGCATTCATTACTGTAAGTCGCTTTGGATAAAAGCATCTGCTAAATGGCATATATTATATATTATATATATATATATATATATATATATATATATATATATATATATAATATTAGTAAATATATATATAAATATTAGTAAATACCCTTACATTCCAGCATGTACAGTATATATTTTTGTATGTGTATGAGTATTTATGGAATTATGGAATAATAAAGATATATATAAGGAATTAACAAAGTTAACTACAAAATATATTTTAAGGTTGAATTGTCAGCAGGACAAGGGGGCATAGATAAATTCTGTACTGATATCAGGAAGTATTTTATTTTATTTTTTTACGCAGAGAGTTTTCAATACGTGGAACAGCAGCTTGTCAGGTTCAATTTCACTGTAGGCGGATGATAAGCCGAAATGGGCTGAATGGCCAATTCTCATCATCAAATATTCTTATTCTCGTAATGTCATGTCACCTGAGAACAGGATTAAAAACGACTCTTTCTGCTCTTTCCCGATCGCTCATTTCATTCGTTCAGTTTTGACAAGCAGGCTTTGCTGGCAGGAAAGGAAATCTGCAAGCCACCCACTTTTCAGGATACAGTGCCCATGAAAACCCCACAAATGAGAGCGTGGCCATCGCTACACGATGTTAGCAGTTCTGCATGTTTAAAAATAAATAAATGAATAAACACACTGACAAGGATCTGGGTCGCGCGTGGCCTTTGATCAGGAACAGCGTGAGATTGGTTGACCAGGACCGGGCGATGGGCGATGGGCGATGATTCACCTCTCACCAGAACGCCGTCAGCCACACGAGAGACGGCTGTGTGCTCAGACGGTGAGCCGGCGGGCCATGGCACTGCCGATCTCCGGACGCATGCCCCCCTGGCGCTGTGACAAGCCCCCCCCGGATACACTGCCCTGGGTGCCGGGATCCAGCTTGTCCCCAGCCAACACGGTGACAGCCTGTCCCCAGCCCACAGCCCGATTACTGGAACGAGGGGCGGCCGTGACACACTCGCTGACGCGATGGCGCGGAGGTGAGTCAGTAAGTAGGTACGAGTCACGTCCCAGTGGAATTTTGGAGATACTCGCTAACTGCAGGGGGTGGCGAGATCCCTCGTCTGCTGTGGGGGCCGCCCGCCATGGCACAAGCGTGAGACCCACGGGCGCGATCCCCAACATCAGCTCAGTTCGTCAAATCTCAGCGTGCAGTTCTTTTTGATATTTTTTGGCAAGTTAAGACAGCCTCCTCTAACTCTCGAATTTTTAATTTTAGACGAGCTGACTTTAATAAAATGAGAGAGAATTTAAGTAATATAGATTGGGTTAAACTTCTAGACTGCAGAACTGTGAATGAAAAATGGACTATATTTAAAAGGGTTATTGTAGATGTACAGTGTAAATTCATCCCCAAAGTAAGGAAAAATAGGATGAAAAAACAGTCTCCACAATGGATGACTAAATCTTTACGGTGATTTTGAGGCAAAAGAAACGACTGTATAGAGTATATAAAAGGATAACTCAGAGAGAAACAAGTTAGATTATTGTAATATGCGGGCTAAGGCTAAAAAGGAAATAAGATCAGCTAAAGGCGGTTTGAAATTAAAATTTCCCAAGATGCAAAAAGTAACCCTAAGAAGTTTTTTCAATATTGTAGTAGAAAAATGAAAGTTAAAGATGAGGTTAAGTGCATTAAGAATAAGGAAGGAACTTTGGTTTATAATAATAAGGACATTGCAAACACACTAAACAGTTACTTTGTGGAGAGCTTTACTAGAGAAGAGGTTATAAATATGCCTAAATGTATAGACAAGGTACGGAATGTTCTGGAGGACTTTGAGATAAGGGATGTAGAAGTACTACAAAAACTACAAAAACTTAAGACAAATAAGGCAGCAGGCCCGGATGGCATATATCCCAGAGTACTCAAAGAACTTGGGGAAATTATATATAAACCATTGACAGATATTTTCAGTCAATCCATAATCACTGGAGAAATACCAGATGACTGGAAGCATGGTAGTATAATTCCAATATATAAGAAGGAGACCGTACTGACCCAGGGAACTATAGGCCTGTCAGTTTAACTTGCATCGCATGTAAAATGCTGGAATGTATTATTAGGGATAAGTTGGAATCATTCTTGAAAAATAATAGTATTTTAAGGGAGAGCCAGCATGGATTTCTCAAGGGGAGGTCATGCCTAACAAACCTCCTGGACTTTTTCGAAGAGGCTACAAAGTGTGTTGACCTGAACCAGGCTTATGATGTTATATATTTGGACTTTCAGAAAGCATTTGACAAGGTACCACATGAGAGGCTCATTGCTAAAATGGAATCAGTAGGAATTGTAGGAGTAGTTTCACAGTGGGTTAAAAATTGGCTGCAAGGGCGAATACAAAGAGTAACAGTAGGTGGGGCCGAATCTGACCTCGGTGCTGTGGGCAGTGGTGTCCCGCAAGGATCGGTGCTGGGACCTCTGCTCTTCCTTATTTACATAAATGATCTGGATATGGACATTAGTAGCAAAATAGTTAAATTTGCAGATGATACTAAACTTGGGGGTTTGGCAAACAGTTTGGAATCGACAAAAGTAATCCAAGATGATTTAAACAAAATCCAAAAATGGGCAGATACATGGCAGATGACGTTCAATATTGCTAAATGTAAAGTAATGCATGTGGGAAATAAAAACATTAGACAGGAGTATTTTATGGGAGGAGAAAAGTTAGTAGGTGTTCAATTTGAAAAGGATTTAGGAGTTGTAGTGGATCAAAGCCTATCTGCATCAAAGCAGTGTGCTACAGCAGTGAAAAAAGCCAACAGGATGCTGGGATACATAGCAAAAGTATAGAGTACAAATCAAAGGAGGTTATATTAATGTTATATAACGCCTTTGTCAGACCGCACTTAGAATACTGTGTGCAGTTCTGGGCACCGCACTACAAGAGAGATATTGAAAAAAAAAGTCCAAAGAAGGGCAACTAAACTGATACCTGGTATGAAAGGTAAAAGTTATGATGATAGACTTAAGGCACTCAATTTATTTAAACTTAGCAAACGCAGACTTAGGGGGGATTTGATTGAGGTTTTTAAATTCCTAAAAGGGATTAACAAAGTAAAATACCAAAGATTTTTTAAGATAAGTGGGGTCAGCAGAACAAGAGGCCACAGGTGGAAATTAGTTAAAGGCAAATTCCGCACAGATATTAGGAAGTTTTTCTTTACACAGAGAGTTGTCAATGCCTGGAACATCTTGCCAGGTCAGGTAGTAGAGGCAGAAACGCTCGGGCTATTCAAGGCCAGGCTAGATGTAGTACTAGATGTTCTTTAGATTAGGACATGATGAGCCAAGATGGGCCGAACGGCCCGTTCTCATCATTATGTATTCTTATGTTCTTATGTTCTTAAGGCCACGCTGAGATGGCTCGTATCTGAATGTGTGGGAAATCAGCCTTTCTTTGTATAATGTCCACCTAACGCAATCAGAAACTGGGGGGGGGGGAGGAAGGGTATAGGGTCCAACGTGTCAGGGAGTGTTATAGGCACAGGTACCTCTCAGTGGTTCAATGTCCTTGAAGCGAAGTGTTGGAAAAATCTTCACACAGAAGAGCGATATCACACAGTCTTACACCCAGCAAATATGTGCAAATGTGCACGACGTGAGAGCCCTCAAAGAGCCAGGGACGGTCTCTCTTTCTCTATCCTCTGTCCCTCGCTCTCACTCAGCTCTTTATTGTGATTCATTACACACACACACACACACACACACACACACACACACACACACACATATATATATATATAGAGGACATTAACAAAGCAGAGAGATCAACATTATTACATGAACAACAAGCACTGATTTCTGCATTCCTTAAAACACAATGTACCATACGTTTTATCATAATAATAAAATGTTTGTTTATTGCGTTATTTTATCTGCTGTACACTCTTTATACATTTCTCTGCCTCTCTCTAGTTCTCACCTTCTTCTCCCCCTCTCTCTATCTCTTACTCTCACTCTCACTCACTCACTTGCCCTCTCTCTCCCTCGCTTACTCTCTCTCTCTCTTTCTCTCCCTCGCTTACTCTCTCTCTCTCTCTCTCTCTCTCTCTCTCTCTCTCACTCACTCACTCTCTCTCTCTCTCTCTGTCTCTCTGTCTCTCTCTCTCTCTCTTTCCTCTCACCCTCTCTGTCTCACTCAGCAGGGTGCAAATGACCAGCATTAGCATGACAAAAGCACCCCTCTGTTTCTGGAGAGTTCTGTGACCCGGCGCTGAGGCTCGGTCAGCCCGGAGAAAAGAACAGGAAGGAAACTACCATGAAGACGGGGGGGGGCGGTTGCATGCGAGCCGGGCCTCCAGCCCCATCGCTACTCATCCCCCCAGACAGCATATATATTTCAGCACTCACTATGTATTATGGAGCGCTCCAAGCCAGTGCAGCCTGCGTCATCGGAATCATATTGTTTCCGTGTCATTACGGACATCATAAGTCCTTCAGTGATGATAACACTGAAAGGTTAAAATATGCGCCAGGCTCCAAGACAAATAATCCCCGTTCAGGATTTGACATGGGAGAGATTGTTCGCTGATGAGCAGAAATATCAGCTTGCATATAATTACCCTGTGTCTGACTTGATAAACTACCGCAACGAGACACTGCAGTATCTTCACTGCTAGACGCGAAGACGGGCAATGAATGAGCTCAGCCTGTGGTATTATGCCAATAACTCGCAGAGCCGTATTCGCACTGCATGAATATGGATGACCGGCGGTTTTTAGCTTGTC
>JAINUG010000333.1:572178-612178 GCA_029706075.1 Aldrovandia affinis | reverse complement strand
CAGAGGGCTTTCCCGCCGGCAGCCCCGCCCCTACGTCTCTCTCTCTCTTTCTCCCTCTCTCTCTCTCTTTCTCTTTCTCCCTTTCTCTCTCTCTCTCTCTCTCTCTCTCTCTCTCTCTCTCTCTCTCTCTCTCTCTCTCTCTCTCTCTCTCTCTCTCTCTCTCTCTGCTCTCTCTCTCTCTCTCTCTCTGTCTCTCTCTCTCTCTCTGTCTCTCTCTCTCTCTCTCTCTCTCTCTCTCTCTCTCTCTCTCTCTCTCTCTCTCTCTCTCTCTCTCTCTCTCTCTCTCTCTCTCTCTCTCTCTCTCTCTCTCTCTCTCTCTCTCAGTCAGCTCTTGCCAAGTTTGATGAAAAGACAATGCGGGCAAGTGCACTTCCTGCGGGGGCAAAGGTTAACGAGCCTGATTAGCCCCGGTGCAGCTCCAGGCCACACACCGGCACTCGGGAACACAGCGGGCTTCAATTAACGGCAGCTCTGGGAGCAGCCTGGCTGCGGCTTCAAAGAGCACCGCGCGGAGGGGGGGGCTGCCGGGGGCCACAAAGTCCTGCCGCGGCGGAGGTGAGGGCGATAGAGACGCACCAGCAGGGCGTAATCCGCAGTCTTAGCAAAGGGGCTCAACCGCTGTGCGGACCCCAGCTACTCAACCTGGAGGTTTATCCCAATCAGGAGCTAAACCACCTCTTTCAAGTGCACATTGTTGCGAGCGAGCCCATTCAGCCTCACTTTCCCTGATTCTTGTGAGAGCGTTGGTGGGTTTTACGGAGCTCAAAGAGAAAACCCTCTGGATCGCATCCCTCCGGAAGCCGGTCTCTCGTCCTCGTTTACGGATCCGTGTTCCATTTTTCTCCCTTTTTTCTCGTATTGGGATTGTAATCCTTCACGGGAAGACCGCCCAGCCTCCAGCAAGACGCATCTCAAGATAGATTACGGAAACATTACATGTTCCGTCTCCCACAGAACTAAATAAACAAACTTCCCCGCTTCACACACACACACACACACACACACATTCTGTGCGTGGTACATTGCTTCAGCAGCGCACACTGCATCCTTAATTGAAGAGGGGAAACTACTTAACAGCAGATTTTATTACGGCAATGCAATAAATGAAAACGGAGGCAGAAAATGTCAATTTATCTCAGTAAAGGGAGGAAAACTACTATAAAAACATTCATATTTATGAGAGAAAATAGAGAGCAATTTATCAAGTGAGACAGAGAAAATAATTTAAAATGATGTGTGAGCGTCATCTCAATTCACATAAACATAACGGCAACTACCACAAGGCTCACACTAGGCTATTTAAAGAGGAGAAAGGTGACAGATTAAATGGTTTATGGGCTAACACTGCACCCACAATATAGGAAATCACACTTGCTGTAACAAAGGGGCTTGTGTCATTGGCTAGGATTGCAAGCACTTTAACCACGCAGCCTCCAATTCTCCTGAGCTCAAGCATTTCCCTCTCACCATTATTCCATCAATATGAGTAATTGTATTGATCTCGTTTCAATTACTCACATAAAGGGGACACCACCCCACCCTCGGAGGCAAACGATCACAACACAATTCCTTTCAGTGAAATAAATGCAGAGGCTTATGGTTTGTCATTTTAAGTAGCATACCACGGTCTTCATACATTTTTCAAAATAAGAGCAAACTAAAATCACTGTGGTATTAAGATACTCTGGCATTACAAGTGCTCTATCTAATGAGCATAGTTCATTTCCTAATATTGTGCTGCCTCTGAATGTGTGTAGCAAGTCTCTTTCGCACAAATTCCTATTAAAATAAAGGCTCGGGTGGGGTTGGAAAGTTTCCGCTAAATTTCCAGTAAACGTGTAATAAATGTCAGGTACATTTCCATGGCAACTTGGGGAATTAATGTTTCCCACCAAGCATATAAAAAGCATATAAAAAGCACCAAAAGCATATAAAATCATATACATGTATTTTATTATTATTATTATATTTTTTAATATATTTTTTGACAGGTCATCTTAAAATTAATAACAGCTGGATTCTTAAATAATTAAACTATTTTGGGGGCCTCCCGCGTGGTCCAGTGGTTACAACATTCGACACGGAGACCGGGGTTCGATTCCCCGTCCCGGCAGAGTCGGCTCTGGCCGGGAGTGCCATCGGGGCGGCGCTCGTTTTGAAAATCCACAGAATTTTGCAACCCAGGCTCAGGGTAACCTTGGTAAGCTCAAATTATTCCCATTTATTCCAATTTCTGGAGACCGGGCCCCCTATGACAAGCCTGGACGTTTCTCTGACCGTTTGTTAAAGGAGTCCTCACTGACGGCATCCGCATAGGGATTTTAAAAAGGGCCCTAACGGTATAGCAGAGACTTCGACTTTGTCACGTGCCAAACAGCGAACGCAGAAAAGCGGGCGTCCAGAGGTGTCCAGCGTTAGCCGAGACCACAGGGCGGTGGGGGCCATGAAACCCCAGACAAGGCTGTAACGCTGGCAGCCTAGCTCGTCCTAGCCGTGGCCTCTCCCCTACTATCGCCGATTGATCATGAACCTGCAATTTGTACTCTTGCATCTGCCAAGTGAGGAAAAGGAAGTGGAGCAATTACGTCCCCGCTCCGAATTCAATGCATCACCCACAATTCTGCTATTGGAGCGGAAAAAAGGGGGCAAACTGCATAAGGAAATGTTTACGGTTTGTCAGGTCGGGTCAAAAAACAAACGATTAAATCGAATCGGAGTGCGGAGCGAAAATCAAACCGGGGATCATTTACACAAACGCTTTGCGGAATTTCTGACAAGGAGGGCCAAGTAGTAACTCTATCTTTGAGTCTACTTTGTTACACGCGCATTTTGAGCGCAAATATTTAACCTAGGGGAACACATGTCAGATGCAGGATTGCTTGTGGGGAAAAAAAAAACCCCAAAAAGAGGCACAAATCTGGAACTGGAAGCGTTCCCTCCAACACATGCACAACAAAAACTGAAATGTACTGCAGCCGCTTGAAAATGCGAATGCCTCTGCCATGAAAATAAACATGTCAGAATCAATACGTCTTATGGTTCAGTCGAGAGGACATTCCTCTGAACACTTGAAAAGAAGAATGCGTTCAGTAACGCTGCCCTCGTAATTGACTCACGCTGGAGATGAAAAGCTCTCTCTCTTCTCGTTGAAGTATCAAGAGTTGCTGGGAACTTGCTTTGGCAGCGGAGGCCGAAGTCAGTGATTTGAAACCAGGAACACCAAACAACACCAAAACAAAAACCAAACCAAAAACAACAATTCAGAAACACTTGAACTTGAGTTTCGAACGTTTTTTTCATTTCAATCTGTTACAGCTCTTTTCTTCCTCCTTGTGTAACATATCATGTGCAATCTGCACAGCATTTTGCAGATGTATTTGCTCCATTATCCACACTGGTGTTCCAGTAAAAAACAAACAGCTTCTGAAATGAGCCCTCACAGTGACAGGAAGTGTGCTGGGGAAGGATTTTAGCGTGACACTCCCCTTAGTACCTGAATCACAGATTCCTGCTCGTTCACTGCCTCCTGATTCCGAATCAGGTACAAAAGCACTCTGGCTACTGCGCTCAGAGCTGATAAGAGATCAGCAGCGATCGCGGTATCAGGGAACAAACCAGACCCTCAATCAGTTGTGACCAGCGCACCCTCATTCTCCCCGCTGAAACCGAGTGCAATGGGTTTCCGAGCAAGCGCTGTCAGTCATGGTGGAGGAGGAAGGATGGACCGGAGTGACACAAGGAAAGGGGTTGTTTTTTAATGTGGGTTACATAACACCTGACGCAGAACCCTGGCCTGGGAACGTTCCATTCCTAACCTCCTCAATGATATGCCCTTCAGAGCGGAGGCTGCTGGCCAGGGTGTGAGAAGCTGTCGGAGGCGCTCTTCCCCCTGATTTATGGGGAGGTCGAGGGAGAGGCGGCATATTTAGTTAGGCCCTGGGAGGGGGGGGGGGGGGGGGTAGGGTGGGGTGGGGTGGGGGTGGAGGGGGTGCAGGAGAGGGGCTGGTGAGGCCTGAGGTGTGCAGTTCAAACACAGGGCCGTGTTTACTCTGTGTGTTGAGACCCTCACTGTTTCTTTCAGCCTGACTGCCCCCGCCGCCCCGCACCCCCCATCCCCCTCAAACACTTGGCTCTCCGGGGGCCAGAAAAATCCCTGCTCTAGAAATAGACTTCCTCCCATGAGCCAGCGAGAGCACTGGGACAGCGGCGGGGGCAGCCAGAATGGCCGTGTTGTTGTAGCTCAGGTGCTGGCACCCGGCACGGCGCTAGTGTCCAGGCTGGCCCTGGAAAACTGCAGGCTAATCGGCCGCTAGTTACTGAAACGCTCCCGTCTGCATGCACTGACGGTCTATCAATTCAACCGGGCGTCTTAACAAGACAGATAAAACACTACATGCCGACTGAAGAGGTTCTTAGAAAACCTTAGTGGTTCTTAGTCCACTGAAATTGAGTCCACGAGAAACGGCATCCACTGTCTACTTTCCTTAGGATTGATCACAACAATTCACTCTAATCAACAGGTCTAAGAAACATATCATGTAAATTAAATAAATGAAATAATACCGCAGTAGCGATTGACGGACGGTTAGATGGACGGAAGTGGAGCGGTTCCCCTGTGGGATAACCCGTGCCTTACTGGATAAAGAACAGAGTATTAAAGGACTGGGTGAAAGTTCTCATTTTAACTCATACGCCTAGGATTCTATAATGTAGGTTACGGTGGTAATCACAAGAATCTTTCTTTCTCGCCGTGGCGACTCAAAGCGTTCCTCTGAAGTCACCGCTGTGGAGCACTCACACGCTCCCCTCCGAAGCGCTCGCCCGCAAGCCAGTGGCTATTTTTCACACTATGGGCTACACAGTACTTAACGTGATCCCACACTCTTGTATCAACACCACACGCTGGCTGCGACCCATTAGCCTCGATGCCCCGCTAACGCTGCGTGCCAGCGCTTATGCGCAGAGAGCTACGCTTCACTTCCTACATCCACTGGGAACCTACGGCAGGGGATCTCAAACTCCAGTTCCTGGAGGGCCGCGGTGTGACTGCAGGGTTTTTGCGGTTTCCTTTCGATCGGCAGCCAATTTAGGCCCCGGAAACAAGGTGCGGGGACTCTTTAGCCGACTGATACCTTCGATTCATCGCTTAAGTGCTGAGACACACAAAAAACCCCAGCAGATGCCAGGTCCCTCCAGGACAGGACTCTGACACTCCCCCGAACTACGACCGTCAGCCGAATAAGACGTCCGTATGTTCAGCGCTGGATGCTCCCAGTCTCCTGAAGCAGCGGGAGCAGGGGAGGGTGTCTGGGAGGCCTGGCGTGTGGGACTGCCTCTGTAGGGTGCTGTTGTGCTTGGAGTGGAGGTAGGGTTAGCGGGTGTAGGGACCGGTCGGCGGTCACGGGAAGGCTCGGCTAACTGCACGCGCCTCGTAGGCTATTAGCCGGCAGAGGCCTGGCGGTTGAAAGGTTTGATGAAATGCAGACGTCAACATGAGAGCAGAATTTAGCATCTCTCCCCGCAAATCCCTCGCAGCTAATGAAGGCACACACTGTTTGTTGTCCCGCTCGCTTGTAAAACAGCAAATGAAAATATCGACTGCTTCCACGGAGCTATTTTCACTCGGCCCTTCAGACTCCCAAAATGTTTTGGCACCGACGCTGCCGACTGATCCCAGACCGGCATCCAAAAACAATGACTCCTGACTTCAAACCGGCGCTCCTCTTTGGTCCGGTCTACCGGTCCAGCACAGAACATAAAACGTAAAACGCATCTTGGGATGAGAGGAGCAAAAAAAAAAAAGAAAAAGAAGAAAAAAAAAAAGGAGGAGGCTGTGAAATAAACCCATTTGACCTGAAGTTACCATCAAGAAACTCACTCCATGGTGTGCTTTCAAAAAAACCCTACACAGTCCAGTGCTGTGATGAATTGGACTAAATAAAACATTGCTTGCACTGAGCGTTTGCGCGCCACGCCCCTTCCAGCATATTGCATGTGGCAGTGAGCTGACAGCATCTTCTGCAAGATGAAACCCCGCTGCCTCCCCAAGAAAAAAAAAAAGTCTTGCTAGTAGAGTAACATAAAAGTTACCGCAAAAGTTGCTAAGACAGCAGAATATTATTTGATTTGAAACACTCCGATGTGCACAGTTGTAATCACCATGCATTGCTACGGTGATTAATAAGGAATTTTTAAGATTAGAGAAAGTGTGATTAGACGGGCTTGCTGTTCTTTTGCATCCAGGGTAAAGCAAGATATTCTCCCAGAGCTCTCCTGTGTCAGCACAGCGGGCGACGGTGTAATCACACTGTCAAATCGCTGGGCCGGCGAGCTCAAAAAGAAGCAACAATTGAGCAATCAATATTCCCTGACAGGTAATTAGGGCTTTGCAGACACATCGGAGACTCGACGAGAGGCTTGAACGCGTCGTGGAGAAACCGAATGCGAGAGCACAAACACCGCAATGACTTTTCTTCTTTTTTTCCCCCACCGTTCAAATCCACTTATTCAAAATCAGCACTGCCTGTCTCATATCTGAAAGGATCGAGGGGGAAAGTTAGAAAAAAAGAAAAAGAAACGCAGTTTACCTGCTGTTATCGTGGGGGGGACAGATCTGAGCGCGTGTTGACGGGCAGGGACTAAGAGCGCTGTGCAGGGGGGAACCCAGCCTCTCATGAGGGAGGTAGAGCTGTTGTGGTAGAGGCTTCAAAGTTAAGACGGCGTGCATGAAGGAAGACGACCCAAAAGCTGATGAGGCGCAGTAGGGGGCGGGCGAGGGGGTCGCACAAACGCCTGTCTTCGCAAAGCACCTCCGCCCTAATCTGCTTTAAATATTCCCCTCGATGACCCGTCCGCCCGACACCACAATGTTACAAGAGACAATAGCTGCGGAGAGAGAGATTTGGGCGTGTGTGTGGGGGTGGCTTTAATAGGCCTTTCAATAAAGGGATTCCTATGCATCATGGGTAATGACCATGTTGTGGCATATTGACAAACTGACAAGTTTGGTGTTCTGGCTGCTCTCGATATGCACTTCTTGACGGGGGGGTGACACTTGCCGCTGGGATCCCTCGTTGTGAACTGTGCCAACTGCTCACCGCGTGTACCCACGGAACGGAGCGGTCGCCCTTAGATACGGCGCATGCGCCTTGCGAGGGGGCTTCGTGCGTTCAACAAAAATAATCAGACAGCGGGACTCCGCGAATGCGCAGGCCTCACGGAGGCGGCCGCTGTTCACGTAACTCGCTACTCTCTGCCGCGGTATCGTTTCTAAATTCATTTTTCGCCCGGCACTCGTTTAGAAGAGCTTCTGTGAACACAATTGCCCATGTCATTCACGCGCGCTCCACGGAGGATCGCTGAGAGCTGCTGAAGAAAGCGGTTGCCATTCATTAATCATCCCCACACACCCACCACCCTCCTGCGATACCCCCCCCCCCCCCGTCAAGAAGTACATATCGAGAGCAGCCAGAACACCAAACTTGTCAGTTTGTCAATATGCCACAACATGGTCATTACCCATGATGCATAGGAACCCCTTTATTGAAAGGCCTATTAAAGCAGTGAAGTAAATGGGCACATTCGTACCCAGAGGCGCCCGGGGGCACCCCTCCTCCACAAGTGCGGCTTATCGCTTTCGCCGACACGAGCGTTAACATTGCGCTATATTTCGCTTCTCATTTTGACAGTGTGAAACACGGCGGGATGAATATTAACAAGGGCGGGTTTGGGTCGAATGCCCTCCTAGCGGTAATGCACATTTCTGTTAGGATGACTGGCACTGGCCTTCCATTGGGAGCCCAGATCCACTTCAGCTTCTGGCTCCGAACGATATTTTTATACACATACACGGCAATTAGTGCCGTTAAAAACGTATATTTATACAGCTACAGTAAGTGACATGACACTCTCTCCTGTGCACACTGCAATTAAACTTATTGACTGCTGTTTTAGCAAAATGGTTTAAAGATACCAATTATAACAGAGGGCAACATAGCAATTAGAGCTGAAGTGTGAGGCAGATATTTTTAGCTGCTTCCTGGCACACGAGGCAATATAAAGTGAATGGGCCACTGTGCAGGGTGCAGGGGGCTTGGTTCTTATCTGAAATATGCTGCATGTGTGCATACATCACAAGAGTTGGGCTAATCAGACGGGCTGCGTTCTACACGGCTGCTCCCTGAAAGTGCTGCTTGTAAACTCTACCAGTCAGTGGTGGTGGTGGTGGGGGAGGGAGGGGGGCTATCTGACATGAATGCCAGTCCAACGCTGACTATTTTAACTCACAACTGAATAGACGCTCAATACGCATCAGCCAAAACTGACAGGAAAATGGGCAGTTTTCACTGTCATAATATAATAATATATGCCATTTAGCAGACGCTTTTATCCAAAGTGACTTACAGTGGTGAATGCTAACGTTTTTCAGTATATGTGGTCCCGGTGGGAGTTGAACCCACAACCTAAGCGCTTGTCAGCGCCGTGCTCTACCTACTGAGCCACGCAGAACCACAGTCGTATTTGAGAACTTGTCTCAATGCAACGAGGAAGCACGGAGGCCACAAAGACGCTAAAAATGACAGAGCCCTGAGGGATAATCTGTGGCGAGTCAGACAACTTGACTTGTACTGTAAGGCAGCCAGTTACAATATGAGGGGAAGAACACGAGCAGATCAATCTCTCTGAGGCATCAGTCAGCACACGATGGTAATAATTTGCAAACCACATTTAAATAATCCCTTTCAAGGATGTTGGATGCAGTGAGTCAAGGCCTCAGTTTAAAAGGAGACTGTAATCTTAAAGACACAATCCCCTACGGCGCAGTGTCCCTGTTTCTGCTCTTGGCCACTGGTTCTCTACTTTGGTGGGCAAGGAATGCCGGCCCTTACTGGCCCTCCAGTACCACTTCCTGCTGCAGCCTATTTTTGCCAGGAAATCTCTGAACCGCGTACGAACCAGGCTCGGCCCTGCTCGGATTCAGCCGCGTGACAGAAGAGAACGGGTGAGAACAGCGATGCGAACTGACATCCTCCTAAAATCGCCTTCTGCTTCGCTGATGATTTCAACCTTTCCATATCCTCTCCCACTGGGGAAGTATTGTTTTCATCTACGTCGTCATCACGGTCCCATCCCGGAAAGAATTAGCTAAATCCGCCGAATGAAATATTTTGCTGCTTTTTTTTCCCCTTCTTTCCTTCGCCGAATTCCTTGAAGTGTTTGGTTTTTCCATTACTAAGCAAAATAGGAGCATTTCCTTTCATTCAGAGCGGTCCCTAAAGCTGCCGCTAGCCTCCAGGAATGTAAACACAGCGGTCTGTAAACAAGGCGCTTTCTCGCGCTCCGGACCCGGCCCGCGGCCACAGCGGACCGGTTTAACGGCATCCCGTTCCCGGCCCGACGGCGTGGAGGAACGACTGCAGGTGAAGCGCGGACCCCTGGTTCCCGGGCCCGGGGGAGAGGGATGATAAGAGAACACAATGCCGGGCTTTCTTCTGGTCTCCGGGCCTCCGTGAGCGGAGGAAGCCGAAGCTCCTCAAATGATCCTGGACCGCGCGGTCGCCAATCGGTGACTCACAGACAGAACAAAACAAATGTAGGGGGGATTAATGATCTAAGACTCGGTCCAGCTGCCTGCTCCTCGGGGAGGGGAGCGGGTGGGGGGGGGGGGCTGTTCCATTGCCTGGGAGCCGCCGTGCCAGGCTATCAGCACTTTCCGAAATGGGCTCAGAGATGAGCCCCGGGCCCTGGATCAGTGTACCATCAACTGTGCCTCTGCTCCCCTGCGAGAGCACTGTCATCGCCGCCCCCACACCCCCGCCCGAGAACAAAGGGCACAATCATCCCCCCACCCCACCCCGGCGCAGCTCAGGGGAAAATTATTACAAGCCTCATTTGAAGCACGCTGTTTATATTACGCTGCAATGAAGAAATGGCTTCTAAGAGCTTTGAGGGTCAGTGAGGGTGTGTGTGTGTGTGTCTGTGGGGAGGGTGAGGGGTAGGATCAAGGCACATAATTTTGTGTGTATGTTTGTTTTTGGGATGGGGAGGGCAGGGGAGGAGGGAGGGCATTCTCCTCCTGTTCATGAGAAAGCCCTCTCTGGACTGAAAGTGAAAATGCACATACCCAGAATTGCGTGTGAGGGTGGGTGCCTAATTGGGACTTTTCGGGACTGAGGAGGTGGCTCGTCTGAGTCACGGGGGATCGTTGCCGACACCAACCCAACGGGCAGCCTCAGCGCACGCTGTCTGGAGACGGATCAGCCTCCGAGAGCGGAGACAGAAACTTCCTCAGAATTCGCAAAGTTACATCTTAATGATTAGAATAGCTGCATAGGGGGCCTCCGATAGCGTAGCGGTCTAATGCACCCGTATTGGCTGGTCCTTTATGAGTGTGAGCTGCCTATCACGGTCGTGGTTCGAAGCCCGACTGTACCAGACTGGCCCTGGTGGGGGAGGGGGGAGGGTGAGCCGGCATGAGTTCGCCGAGAAGGGTGACTCCCGAACGTGGGTGGGCGAATTCCATCTCAGAAAGCTTGAAGGCGGAAGGCTCAAGCGTTTGCTGCCCTCAGAGAATTAGCTTGCCTCGTAGATACGAGCGACAAACTCGTGTGGGGAGGGCAAATCGAAATAAATAGAGGGTATAATTGGCCACTGAATTCTGAGAAAACCGTGAAAAAATCTGAAACAAAACTGTAAAAAATAAATAAATGAATAGCTGCATGTTTCTCATTTCGAGTTTTCAGATGCGCAGTTTGCTCTGATTACCGTGGGCAGTGTTTTCCTAACGAGGTAGAGTAAAACAAAGCCCTTTTGAACAAACAGGGGCCTTGCTTTCCTAGAGCTCGAAACTCAGGAAAAACAAAAGCGCCGGGCAGCAGATTGATTCAACACACATTCAACCGAATCCATCACTGCCTTCAATAGCAGGGCCCTCACTTGGCATGCCCTGGCCATTTTTACACCGATAGCAAGAGAATAATATTAGTAACCAAGAGGAGTACAGCTGCTAAGAAAAAGAATGCCTGATTGATGAATTCCAAACTTGAGTAGTTCTGGAGAAGGAAGTGATTGGGTGGGGGGGGGGGGGGGGTGCAGGGGGGAGGTTTGGACTGCAGGTCATTCAACACAAATCCCGCAAAAACTAAACGTTTCCACTTCCACTCCACCAGCAGACTGCGAAGGGGGCCGTGTGGCGGGGAGTGCCGCGTTATCAGAAAAGGCGTCCAGGATTTTTTACAAGTGTCTGCAAACACGCGTGTCTGCTGCCCAGGGGCCGGACCGGGCTGTTTACAATGGGCCACTTGTTGACGGGGGCTCAAACTGCCAAAGCATCTCCAGAGCAACTGAAAACAATGAAGGCGTAAAGGACAAAGAGGCAGACGCGCCGGGGGCACACTGCCGCAGGGAACAAGTTTACGAGCGGTTCATATCTGATGTCTGCGAGCGGTGCGTGTTCCACTCGATGCTCTGTCCTCGTGCGGGCAGCACAAAATGATCCGATCTGAGCTGACGTTTATTTCCTCTTAATCATCCCATTCCCCTCCAAGAAAAACAGTGCCTGGCTCCACCGGATGTTGCCATGGTCTATGCTTGTAAGATAAGCCCATGGGGTGGAAGTGCACACACTTTTACTGCTCATCGATAACCGGGGATCGATAACTCAGACGAGAGACTAGGTTTAAGTGCGTATATGAAACGGTAATCTAATAAGGCCCTTGTGCAAGTGACGGCGAGTTTCGCTAGCACAAATAAAAATGTTGAGAAAATGTTCCCCACAATTGCTGAGTCTTCCTCAAAGCAGAACAAAGGCAATTTTAAACTGGCTTTTAAGGGGCGGAGTGCGATATTAAAAACTGTGTACCATTCCGCGGCTCTAAAGTGCTGAATAGGTAGTGTTACAGGGGAGCGACCGCAATGGGTGGGCGTTGGCTATATTACCCAATCTGCTGTGCGGAGGGTCTTTATGACATCTTGGATGTCGTCAAGTTCATAGACACTGAGTTTGCGCAGGCCGGAGGCTAGGAATCAGTCCTGTTTCCCGCAAGAGACCAGTGACACAGTGTGAGCGCATATTATGAACTTCACAGTCCAGGGCTGATCTATTTCCAGAGCATGCTGATGGGCAGGCACCTCGTCACCATGGTCTGGAAATCATGGTGATTTATTTTTCCAAAAGCAGGGCAGAATGCCATCATCAGGCACACAGAAAACAGCAGTTTCTCATCGTCGTGAATGTGACCGAGCTTCGCTGTATTACCTGACACCGAAAGTGGCAAAACGATCGATCAGAGGAGAGGCATGCTACAAAATTGAAAAATTACAAATGACAGCAGGCTTGCGTCGTATCGACAGGCTCAACGGCAGGCTTTGAGGTTTGAGGAGTCTGAACAGCTGATGAGGGAGACGTCCTACTTTTCGCCATGGTGACTGCGAAATGACTCCGAGCTCGCGCTGTGCATCAGGTACCTGACCTGTAATATCCACCTTCACATAACTGCAAGCAGAGAAGGACTTCTACTTCAGCCAGCCTCGAGACATAAATCGTGCGAGCAAATCACCATAATGGTTCAATAAACACACTTACTGGGGCTTACCTAGAGCAACACATTAAGCACGGCAATATATGTGACAAAGAAGCGGAGATAAGGAGGAGGCACAGCAAGCAGTATGGTCAATACACTATTGCCGTGCGAAATGACTCACCAGAGGCTGCGCCGTTCACAAAAAAACAAACGTGATTATGAGCCCCGCTACATTCTGTAGCAGGTGCACATTTTCCTTGCGCACACTTCCCACAATGCCTTGCCTCCTGCCTCCTGTCACAACCCTCTTCTCATTCTTCCACCGTGGTAAATCATGGAAGAAAAATAAAATTCTCAAAATGACAGGGAGCATGTAGAGAGGAGAGGACTCCTTTGATTCAAAACACTACTTTAGCGCCCGTCTCCAATAGCACCACCACCACCGAGGAAGATTATAAGGAATGCTGGGAGCTGCACTTAGGCCCCCAACAAGGGACATAAGCCTTTGAAGTGGTTGTGAATTCTGCCCGAGTTACACGGTTCTCCAGGTTTTAACCAGCCAAACCTGCATCTGTCTGAGGGTAGCAAGCATCTTCTGATGGGCTGACCTGCGACTTACCTCAGTCTCAATTCAGTCGAACTGCAACAGCCTTTGCCCTTCAATTTGTTTAATCAATTTAAGCACATCTTGGTTTTTTTCCTTTCTTATGGTCGCACGATGTTGTGATTACGAAATGTCCTGGATCTAATGAAAAAACCCAACGGAAATAAACAGGAAATGTAAGAGTCGATAAAAATTCAAACCTCAATGAAGAAGAAAAAAGGGGCATTGCAAACTGTGTAGCCCGTTTAATATTGCGCGCTGCTTTAGATTAAAACGTGGATTCGCACACCAGCAGATGTGTGAAGGGGGAAAAACAGAGCTATGAAACTAGTAGGGATGTTTTGTCGAGGAAGCAGCTGGGCATTACGGAGAAGGCCAACTACACGCCTCGTTATTGTGTCTCCTGCTCACGGCGAACAAAGAGGGCGTCGTACGAACGGCGGTTTGTTGTGAGCGGCTTGTTATGAAACTGTTAACATAAACGGGCCATACGTCTACAAAGGACCCGGTAACCTTATTGAGTAAAAAGGAAAAAGAAAAGGGACAAAGCAAACAAAACTGAAAGGGGGGGGGTGGAAGGGACCGGGGGGGGGGGGTTGTGAAAACACCCCCCTTCCTCCACGCTCTGTGGAAAGCCCGATTTCCAGGTACACGTCGTCGCGATGCCGCTGTGGCCCCATTTGCTCAGTGTTTTCACAGCCCCGCCGTTCCCACACACCGCCCCTGCGCTTGACCGTTCCTGCGGACTCTCTCTGAGCGAGACCTTCGGTCAGAGGCCCAGAGGTTACACCAACACAGCGACTACGGCGTGTCACGTTGCCTCGGCTGGTTGCCGTGGCGCTGCGCTGCACCGCCCAACGGCTCCCCGTAAGACTTGGGAGACGACGCTGTTCCCCCTCTCTCCCCGAGATGCCCCTCTCACGCCCCCTCGCAGAACGCCACTGCGCCGTGTGTCCCCCGAAAATTATTTTCCTTTTCCTCTTACCCCGCCCCCCCCCCCCCCACTCTCCCTCCACCACCTGCCCTTTGTTTAAATCTTCTTGTTTATTTTTCTTTTCTTCTCTTTTTTAAGATGGAGTCACATTCGATCCTCCAAACACAAATCTACAATTAAGCTGACAGTGATGTAGGACGAAGAGGCTTGTCGCAAACATCTGTGTTAAACAAATATTGACCATGCAAACTGTGCCCCTTAATCTCTGTCATTGTCAAGCGCATTTCCCGTCCTCCCTCTCCCCTCCGCAGTTCTCATCACTGACAGGATGGTGCTGGTGCGCTTTTGGACCCGGTTCTGACCGGGGTCAGAAGGTTCCTTTGTCCACATCGGTCAGATCTGCCGCACTCCCTTCACAGCTCTAGCCTTGCTTCCCAAGCTGCCTCCTCATTACCAAAGCCTATTCACCCAAACCGCTGTCTGGCTGCCTGATGTCTCATCAAGTCCACGCAGTGGTCTGTATGACACCAAAGACCGTAAAGCAGTGATAACACCGGTCTAAAATTGTTTGTTCAATCTGCCTTCCAACCCACACTCATTCTCCCTGTCTGCCTCTGACTGTGCGGTGCGATTCGCCCAAGCAAAGGCATCGTGCGCACCCAGAAGACAGAGGCTACTGTCAATCAATGTGTGACTGCACAATCTAACAGGACAGACACACGCCGCGGGACAGGGGGCCCCTGTGGGACTTGATGACATTTCTGGGGGGCATCATTTCAGGACAGCAGACCAGCGAGCCGATGACCGAGCTGAAATGCGGCATGCCGTCACTTGGTAGGGCACATTGGGCAGGTATGTGGAGGCACGCGGTGTTGGCCACGCCATCGTTATATGAACACAAGAACATAAGAATACATAATGACGAGAACGGGCCATTCGGCCCATCTAGGCTCGTCATGTCCTAATCTAAATAGTATCTCGTACTACATCTAGCCTGGACTTGAATAGCCCAAGTGTTTCTGCCTCATGTTATATGTCGTCCCTTAACACGTGTGTCGTCATTGCAAAGATTACATCGGTACCTCTGTGCCCCGGACGACAAAACGTGTACAGCCAATGTTGCGGAAAATTGTAAAAGGGAGTTTTAATTGCAAAATGTAAATATTGGGTTTTCCCACAAGTAGGAGCAGACCACCCAGGGTGCAAAATAGTCATTTTTCCCCCTTCTCTGCTTCGTGATGGCGCGGGTAATGTCTTTTTGTGTGTCTGTGTGTGAAGCATCACCAAACGTGCTTTCCCACAAGCCGCCATGGAGACTGAAACACAGAATTGATTTTACCCTTCTTTTGGCACACTGCTACAGAGGGGGGAAACTATCTCGATTCCCTGACAAATCTTTCTTTTCTACGTTAGGGTTGTTCAATTGAAGACATAAGCAGCAAACAAAAACCCAAACACTACCTGTACATAGTGTGTAATTGTTTTATCATTGTCATTATTATAACTGCCATTATCTCCTAAGCAGCGTATCCTAGCTGCCTCTCACAAGGCTGCACCTCAGCCACATCACATTCCCACACCAGAATAGGGCTGCATGTACATACAACCTTAGGTTTAGTAATGTACATACTGGTGAAAGCTCATAACACACACAGCACTGACAGGTGAGTCCAGACCAGTGTCACAGCCCAGTGTCAAATACTTGGACTGAATACATTTTAATGGTCTTGGTCAGTGCTCAATTTTTCAGTAGCTACAATGCAGTGCTTCTTTTGTCTTTCAAGGTTTGACAACTAATGGCACCACTATCTTATCTTAATGACTTATATGGCTTGTATAAATCGGGAAAGTGGCAACACTTAGGCTGGTACTTCAGCCTGTCAATAAACAGGTGGGTAAGACACTTCGTTTTAAATCGCTGCAAGGAGAACGGACTGGAAACTGTCGTAACGTTTGAGGGATGTAGCCGGAGCTGCAAAGAGTCGGTAAAATGCAGCAACGATCGCGCTCGTGCAAGTTCCCAACACTGGTGACACCGCGAACATTTTAAATCAACTTATTTATTACGGTACTCTGTGTGATGTCGTATATTCAGAGTGTGTATATTCAATAATGCGGTTACCTCGCAGTTAAAAAACACTTCGAAAACGATTATGTTTTTAACATAACGGTTTAGTGATGACTTTTGCCGTTTTTATTTACACAAAGCCAATCTAAACAGTGTACCTGTGAAATTCCATTAAATGCGCTATCATCCACAAAATAGACGAGATGGACACACTGTTCCCTTTAAAAGTTTCAGTCTCGGCGACTGTAGTGCGATAAACTTCGTGGAGTTTCTAATTCGGCTTTTATCTGTCTCCTCACCCGCTAAGACTGTAACAGATTACCTATTCATTACTTCAACAAAAGGATTATTTACAAATCGTCGGAAAATAATTCGTGTTTCCCTTATCTATGTACCGGAGTACTGTGAACCTGATTTAAACACGTTGAAGACAGCAACCTCACACATATTTGCCACAAAATTAAGAACGACGTAACAGCACCGAAATAATTATCGGAAGAAAAAAAAAAAACTTACCTTGAGTGGATTTGCTTCCCAAAGCGCGAGCTGGCTGTTGGACAAAGGCAACCAGGCAGAAACCTACCAATCCAAGGCTAGCGCGCATTATAACGTGCGTATACATATTGCATGCATAGATTAAAATACCCTCTGTATGCAACGGCGTTAAACAAGAACAAGCGAGCGATATCTTGTGAGTGCTCAGAAATATAGAGTGAATATTCCTCTCTTCTTTGATCCCTACTCGGGGCTGTGTATTCCTCTCCTTTATTTTGCCTATTTTATTTCAAATGCTCGGGCACTGAGGGGTGACCGCCTATATGCAGCACTGGAGACGCGGAGTTCTGTGATCATGTTCGACCCCAACCAATTTCAATATATAAGAGAGAGAGAGAGAGAGGGCAGGAGAGAGAGAGAGAGATAGAGTGAAGACGAGAGAAGAGGAAGGGGGAGGAGAGATGAAGATCCGCGCATTTCTCCAGCTCCTTGCTCTCGCTCTCCCTCTCTCTTTCTCCAACTACTTGCAAGGATTTCTTTTTCTGCAGGAATTTACAATCAGCTGCTGGTTGGACCGTGGTGGGGGGTTACCATGGAAACGGCTTCCGTGGGCGAGAGGTCAGACTCCGGGACCATGTGCAATCAATGGATCAGCGCGAGCTGCGCCCAACGTCCAGACCAAACAAACCTTACGGCCGGGGCACTTTCCCCCCCAAAATAAAAGAGGGCGAAAATACGAGCGAAGTCCGCTTTTTAGAAACACACGCGCAAATTAGGTTAACAAACCATTCGTTTCAAGTTGGCAAATTATGTTTTTAAAAAGGCTAATACCTTTACATAATTAATAGTAGAAAGTTGGAGTCAACTCGGCGTTCTTATGAGAATTTTAAAACGCATTAGCCTTTATTGATACGATACTGCGTGCCAATGCAAAAGACCACGGCACGTGTTTAATAAAGCAAATATTAGCCTCATCTCCCAATTAAACCTCAAATATATATCTGAAAAAAACGATTGAATAAAGTTAATATACCCGCAATGTGTTTTATTTGAAATGTCTCCATTATTAACTTACTGTATTTAAATAAGCATTTGGGAATCGAACGAAATACTATTTCTGAGCAATACTTAATTCCGAACACCATACGGGCATACACTTCGTGTCTCTACGTGTCCACAAACGGTACAACCCCCTGTGATTGAACTTCCAAAACATTATGAAGCACACAAAACCGTAATTCCACGCCCAGAAATGACGTTAAATACTTTGTATAATCTGTTCCAGCTATTGTTTTCTTAATTTCTCTTTTATGCCTACACAGTTAAACAATCATTTATATCGCCCGAGACCATATATTAAAATTTTACTTCTATAATTGGCACGTAAAAATAAATCCAAGACAGAGGTTGTAATGGTGTCTCAAAATGTAGTAGTTGCGTGACCTTCTTCAGAAGGAGCGCCAGACATGGCAGAAAACGCAAGCTAATTATCGCAGCTCCCCAATCTATGTCTGCCCAACTATGCTGTATGGAATTAATAATGTGTGCATGCAGTAATTAAAGTCTGCCTCTGCCACTGCTGCAGTTTGGACATCAGTAAACTCCTCATACAATCTTTTAAGAAGCCTGGCAGAAAACTCTGCTTTATTTTATTTCACAACCTGTCTGCTTCTGAGTATTACTCACTACTAGACTGTACCTCAAACCCCTGCAAAGCCCCCACACCAACCTCACAAAAACATATTCTCTCTCACACACACACACACACACACACACACACACACACACACACACACACACACACACACACACACACACACACACACACACACACACACACACACACACACACACACACACACACACACACACACTCACACACACACACACACACACTCACACACACACACTCACACACACACACACTCACACTCACACACACACACACTCTCACACACACACACACACACACTCACACACACACACACACACACACACACACACACACACACACACAGGTCTCGTACACTGCACTCTGCTCGTACCTTGCATTGTAAGAGCTTAGTGCTCCTGAGGACTGCAGCTGAAACACGAAACAAGCTGCTCTCATGCATTATGGTCAACACAACAATATTCTCTCGTCCAGACAGCACCGGGTCCGGAGGTACAGCTTCACCTGACCCGCGACAGAGAAGCACGGTCCCACCGAAGAGTGATTTATTGCTAGTGTTCCTCTGTAGTTATCAATTTATGTACACACGTCGCTTGTTTGCTCAGGAGGCGCCAGACTGTCAAGGCATATTTATTTCACTTTTGCAGACTCTCGGTTTTCTCCTGGTCTCTTGTTCATCGCAAAGTCATAAAAGGCTCGGAGAAAAGAAAATGCAAACAAGCATTAGCCTGCTCCTGTTCCCTTCCCGTGATTCACTGTGGATGCTTTTCAAGTTGAATAAAGGCAATGCCATCAAAGGAGCGCTTTACATCATCTGGCTGTTTTCACTGGCACTGATTTCTTTTCCATTCCATGGGCTCTCGGTGGCAAGTTGTTTCTGCACACTGATTTTAAGGCACGAGACACTGCGACGCGGGTCTGGATGGAGGTGTGAGGCTCGCAACAGGAATTAATCACACATCCTGTGCAATGTGCATCGGGGGGAAATGTCTCTATGCCTACTTCCTCGCACACAGAGGCTTCACTTAATTAAACTCCATCGTACGGTCTAAAGGATGACCATACTTAAGGACCCTGAAAATGGTTATCGCGCAAGCAATAGTACTGCAGTAGTAATCGGGGAGGGTTGGATTGTTATTTGTATTTTCCGTTTAAAAACAGTTCTGGAGGCCTCCCGCATGGTCCAGTGGTTACAATGTTCGACACTGGCCACGGAGACCGGGGTTCGATTCAGTCGATTAGAGTTGGCTCTGGCTGGGAGTGTCACCAGGGGCGGCGATTGGCTGTCCGCCCCAGGGAGGGGGGGAGGGAAGCCGTCAGGACGTTCGCTGCGCATAAGAGTGGCCCTGTAGTACCGGGTTACGGTCGACGGCCTGGTGAGTGCCGTCTCGGAGGAGACGTTACTTCGCCTTCATCACTACTGGTCGCAGGACTACGACAGCGAACTCACATTACTAGGGGGGGATTGACATAAAAATAGCGGGGTTAATTGGCTACTAAATTGGGAGAAAATGGAATAAAAATCAGAAACAAAATCTTAAAAATAAAAAATAAAAAAACAGTTCTGGGCTCCCAAGTGGCTGAGTCGGTAAAGGCACTTGCCACAAGCATAGGTTAGGCCCTATTGGCCAGCCCTATAGCTACTTTGAGCCTGGGCGATGTCAAAAGCCAACTATGATCAGGAGCCAACAGCAGCAGGACCTAGCAGGGCAGGGTGATCTCAAGTCCGCCTGGGTTCCTCCATCAGCGCCCCCTATCTACTGTACTTGCCCGGCGGATTATTGCGGATTCCAAATGGGAGGGAAATGGGGAAAAAAATCATTCCCGGTTCATTTGTTGTACTTTCTTATTAACCCACAACTCTTCACTCCGCCCTACAAACCAGTGTATTAACCTACAAGCACAAAATTGTTCATTTTAACTTTGCATACTCATTGTGCCGTGAAAGCTGGTTCTGTGTGTGTTCACCACAGCAGCATTATGTGCAACTGTATAGACATGGCACTTCAAGTTCTCCTGTAAAGACTCGCTGGCGATAAGCGCCGTGTTTGCTCTTAAGCTGAAATGAATCATTTAGTGTATCGCAAGTCTTTTATTGTTATTCTTTTTTTAAAGGTAGATACCCATCTCTGAGAGAATGAAGCCTGTGTTCAA
Source organism: Aldrovandia affinis (assembly GCA_029706075.1). Classification (NCBI taxonomy): domain Eukaryota; kingdom Metazoa; phylum Chordata; class Actinopteri; order Notacanthiformes; family Halosauridae; genus Aldrovandia; species Aldrovandia affinis. Next base: position 591,730 of record JAINUG010000333.1, on the reverse strand, counting down.
TGGCTGAAATTCGAGATCAAGAAATCAAAAGGGTATTGCTCCTGTCTGATGTGTTTCGGTTTGTTTATAATCCTTGCCAGAACTGTAGATATCTTAGAGGAGCTTGAAATTCTGCGTAACACTTGGGTGGTAAAATCTTCAGCATCGGCCTCATCTTACTCCTCATCCGAGAATCGCCGCCTTGTTCAAACAGCACGTATTTCAACTACAACACTGCGCTGCAATGTGCACATTGGTCAGGATGACTACAGTGCATCTCTGAGGTGAATCACTTAATGCGTACCAGACATAACATGGATAATGATGATTGATTCAGTAAGAAATGCACATACCGACAGCAATGTGACTTGTTGCAGATGCCATTTGAAATCACTCATCATAATTAACCCCGTGAACCCACCCGGATTAAGGAAATGAGTTATGGGCTTTACAGTAATTTCAATTAGGAACGGAGGAAATTGTGTACAAAGTACATGTCTGGCACTCAAACAAGGTGTTGCAAATAAGCCAAAAATAAATAAATCACAACCAAGAGCTCGAAAGCATCTCGGAAGCACGGGCCGGCCGCAGCGCACAGAACGCGATCAGAATTTCAGCTGCAGCTGGTTCAGTTGTTCGGAGGGCTGCAGTAACACTTCCTTCATTAAGCACCGAGATGTGTGCATGTTCACAGGAGTCACATGGTGCACAAATATAGACATTTTACATTAATGGAAGCAAGGGTAGCCCAGCAATGTTTTATTTATGACTCTCGCTATGAAAGACTTCAGTCACAGAGCAAGAGGGGAACGAGAGAAAGTAAAGGACACGGAGAGAGCGAGAGACAGACAGACAGAGAGAGAGACAGACAGAGAGAGAGAGAGAGAGAGAGAGAGAGAGAGACTCAATGCACCGGTGCATTTGACCTTCTGTGTGCCGCGAGGTCGAGGGGTCGCGACCTTCCAGCGGTTTCAGGGGCTGTGCGAGTGAAAGGCAAGGGGTGAATTAACCCTTGAGGCCCATTTCAAGGTTTGTTCACTTTGCAGAAGGAGAGCATGCACGTGAGTGCACACATATCTGAATTCAATACCTTGAGTTTCAGGGGCTCTGAAAAATGAAAACCGGGACGGGTAACGGGAAAGCACATAAACAGTGAAAAATGATCTATTACTACCACTGTCTTTGTCACGAGAAAAAACTGCAGAATACTGTGGCTGCTATTTTAGGAAACAACTGAGCTTTTCTACTGCCTTCCAAAACGGCCTTGACAGACTCGAGCGCTAATTAGTAATGTAAGGCATGTGACGTGTAAATTATTTTAATCTTAAGAGGACCACGGTGCGTTTTGAGGTAGTTTTAGTAAAACAAAATCAAAGTGTTCCAACTCTTGTTCATTCTATGTTTCTTCTGCATTTCAAGTTTGGGGGAGAGGTACGGGCTTCCTCGGTGAAAAATGCAGGAACGCGAGTGTTGATCGGCTTCAGCTCAAGGTGGTCAGATGGGTGAAACGTTTCGCTGTTTCAACCTGCTTCCTGGGGATTTTCCACAGCCACGCCAAAGTTTTTCAGCACTGAGTCACATCAGACACGGGCGCGAATTACTCCTTTCGGAAAAGGCACGCCTGATAAACTATGCCATGTCGGCTCACAATGAACATAAATCATTAATTTATTTTCCAACAAAAAAGAAAAGAAACATTAAGGCAAGTTATTATTACCTACTTGCTTAGCAGGCGCCCTAAATCCACAGCAATTTGCAGACGTTCATTTTCAAATTGCACCACTTCCCTTTATATATATATTTAAAATATTTCCTGTGGCAGCATCTTTGCTAGAGCAACTGAGGCACAGCAACTTGCTCAAGGGCAAAAATTCAATCTCTGCGCTCAGCTATGATTCAACCCCTCAGCCATCTGGCCAGGTCCAATGCTTTGAATCATTACCGCAAACAAACGTCCCACAACACAGAGGGGCACATTGCATTTCCTTTCAAGGAATTGACTCCAGATCCTAGATAAACACATTTTTATTACTGCAAAAACTTAATGTGGCAGTCACAGCTGATGATGCTGTAGCAACACTACACAAACGTTAGGGGACAGAAAAATAAATAATAATTGTAAAAATGTCACACTGATATGCTTGCTGGACTGGAGCCCAATCAGTACAGTCCACCCATCTGCAGAGAGGACCCCTCTGTCTCTGGGGTAACATTGCGGGGTCTCGTACTAGGATTAATTAAAGAGGTGACGACACCCCCATGCCATGCCACTGGAGTGTTTGGGTTCAGACACAGCGGGGGGCTTGGCAAGCCCCTCGTCCGCAGAGTGGTCCCCCCCCCTCCGAGCTGTGGTCAGACACGAGCGCAGGCTCATTTTCGGCTAACGCTCGGCCCAGGAATTCCGCAGGCCCCTTTCCGAGGCCCTGGCATCGTGGAGGCGCTTTTCCAAACAGGCACCGCAACATCCACAGGATTCCAGCACACTACAAAAGGACTGAAGCTAAGAAGGTTACCTTTCCCACCTTCGAGTGAAATCCAAGTTGCAGTTCTTTTTTTGTTTGTTTGTTATTGGAGATATTTAAAAAAGGACATTGTAAAATAAAACCAAAAATGTTATTTTCTTACATGCAAATCCACTGGCGTGCGGTAGGCTTTTGAGCGCAGATGGGGGTCAAACAAGGTCACATACTTGACGAGAGAGGACGACTGCATGGCACTGCAGGCTATGGGCGATGGGGGCTTGTTTTAGAATCCACAGCGGTGGCGTATGTGCCAGTATCTTATCGAGGAGCGAGGATCCGAGCGGAGGGGGTGGTTGGCGGGGCAGATGGCATCTAGAGTGGCCCGTGTGGTTTGCCCTGATTTGGCGGCCCTCAAGCCCGCCTTCTCTAAGTGCTCCACAGATAGACGGGGCAGATAGTGTCGGGCGGCACGGAGGCCCATGATACACTTTGAGTGACTTCGCACAGCACTCTGGGACAGTGGGTCCCAAAATACCAGGTCGGGACCCTCTAGGCGGCAGTGTTAGCATAATGGTTAAGGAACTGGGCTTGTAACGCAATGGTTGCAGGTTCGATTCCCAGGTGGGGACACTGCCGTTGTACCCTTGAGCAAGGTGCTTAACCTGTATTGCTTCAGTAAATTATCCAGCTGTATAAATGGATTGTATGTAAAGAAATGTAAACTGTGTAAGTCGCTCTGGATAAGAGCGTCTGCTAAATGCCTAAAATGTAATGTAAATGTAAATGTAAATGTAATTGGACATGAGCGGGGGTTGGGGCGGGTCACAAAATGCCTGTGGAAAAACACAAAGCTACTGTACTTCACTCCATGCAGGCAATCTCACACAAATCAAACTAAACAGGGCACTGGCAAGTGTTAACATGCATTATTTATAGAAGATATGTTGGCTATATTTTGGGGCTGGTACATGAAAAATTTTTTTTAAATTAAAATGCCATTTAGCAGAGACTTTTGTCCAAAGCAATTTCAGTATATGTGGTTCCAATGGGAATCAAACCTACAACCTAAGCGTTGTCAGTGCCGTGCTCTACCTACTGAGCCACGAATGAATAATGAACACAACATATGCCATTTAACAGGCGCTTTCATCCAAAGCCACTTACATCAGGAGTCAGTCAATGCATTTGCTCATTAAGTGGGTTCTGAGCTCATAAAGTTTGGGGATCTCCTGCTCCATGTGTGACCCCTTCCTTATTGTTTTGTCAAGATGTCTCCATTTCACTGGAGTTGGCCGTCTGGATAATGAGGTGTGTTGGCATTATTAGTCAGTGGTCAGTGGGTAGGAGTCTGTTCATTCTCATGTTTCTGAGGCCTTTTGACACAGCTGGGTGAGCGTCTCTTGCCATGTGGTTGCTAAGGGCAGAAGTTCATGCCCTGCGTGAGCCAAAGACCATACACGCGCAGTCTATATTTTGAAAAAGTGGGGCCAAAATCCACGTCCGGCATTTCATTTCCTGAGCGTTTTTTCTCTCCACAGTTCCCGATATCAAACGTCACCTTTAATTGGGAGGGGGAACTCTGTGCCAGAGCTCCCTCGTTTGTGGGACATGCAGAGCCAGGCCGTTCACTTTAAACCGATAAGAGTTCACCGCGCTGTGCGCCGTCTGCTCGTGCATGGTCTTGGGCTGGTGCGGGCAATCGATTAAGTCATTATGCGTAGTAATCTTTAGAGGCCCATGGAAAGGAGGTGAGACAGTAGCTAAGCGAACAGGCTGATCCACCCCCTGCACCTCCGACAGCCTGAGGAAATGTACCTCCCGTGGAACGGTGCGGAGGACGGAGGAGCAGGGGAAGTCCCATGACCTCACCGTCTAGCCACAAAGTGTTTACACGTACCCTGGCAGGACCACACCATGGTGGCGCATGATTATGCATTTTAAAGACGCAGCATGAGGGTATCTGATGCTGCCGGGCTTAACGCTTCAACAGGGCGTGTCAATGGCAAATACATGGCATGAAATGTACAGAGTTCAGAGATGACAGTAGTTCAGAAAAGAGAAAAAAAAAAGAAAAGAAAAAAAGTTCCCCGAGATGCCTTCCCTGCAATGCCGGCATTCCCTTCACAAATATGTTTGGTCTTGTGCATAATTGAAGCAACTGGAGGGGTTTGGGGGCAGGGGGCGCAAGCGGCAGAAATATGAAACAGCGTTTAAGGCGAGGAGCTTTGTAAGACTATTGTGCTCCGTCAAAACAAACCTTTTCTGTGCGCGGTTGGTCTGAGCGAAGCTTTTGTCCAGGCCATCAGGCTCGTCTCTGGGCTCCAAAGGCCTCATCTTGTAAGGCGAGGAAAGCGGGTCGTGCTGGGCTCCCCAGGTCACCCCAGGTCACTGTTTTCACTTTTTCGAGACTGCAAACAAATCAGTCATTGTTGGGGTGGGGTGGCGGGGGGTTCACCGACAGGAGGAACACAAAACTGAGAACCTCAAAGGGGAAAACAAATAATAGTGAGGACCGTAAAATAATAATAGCTATGGAGGTCTGACTATTTGTGTGTGTGTGTGTGTGTGTGTGTGTGTGTGTGTATGAAAGTGAGAGCAAGAGAGAAAGAACGAGAGAGAGAGAGAGAGAGAGAGAGAGAGAGAGAGAGAGAGAGAGAGAGAGAGAGAGAGAGAGAGAGAGAGAGAGAGAGAGAGAGAGAGACAGATTGTGTCTGCATCTGTAAACCTTCATAATATTTCCTTTATTCATTTAAAAACCACTCTTTACTGGTACCATACGACGCAGTCGGCAGAGGTGTTTTTCTGCCAACAATAATGGAACTGGGTTTGTTTTCACTGTACCCTTAATAGACTTTTGTCCAGCATCCAAAGTGCATGAAGCGACATTTCCTTATTTACTTCCCTATTTTCGTTGCCCAAACTACCAAATCTTTTTTTACTAACTTGAAAATTAATGACTGCATTGTGCACGTCGAATGAAAATTGCACTAAACATCAGCAGAGATTCATTCACTTCCCTCATGATCTTATCCTCCATAAATTGTTCCAATATACTTAAATACTTCCCTAAATCCTCAAATCAGGGATTCAAGCCGTAAACCTAATTCCATTTCTATAACTGTGTATGCCTTCCCTTAACTGAGAACATTCTTTCTTCCAGAAATTAATTATTGAATGACTATTACCCCCTGCCCCCTACCCCCATGTCAAACATTCTGCAACAATGGCAATAAATAAATAAATCTTAGTTCAACCCATTCCATATGCAGAGTAATCCCCTTTAAAGTCCCAAATCCAATTTGCCCATTGTGTGCATCATAGCTTTGGGTTATGAAAGAGGAGCCACAGCGACTTTTCAGCTTTTACAATCTGATATTTTGCCCAAACTGAGACTAGCCGTCCTTGAAAGGACCTGTTGACAGATAGCAGCCCAACACCCAAAACGCCCCTGGCATCTTAAAACCACCTCACAAGTCTTGTTTGCATCCTTCATACCAAAACTGATATAACACGGTATTGTGTATAGACATGCACAAACAATGTCCTGGGCAGTAAGTCTTACAAACCTAAAAACCAGGTATTCTTAACAGACTCCATACAAACAGACACACAAATACATAATATATATATATATACATGTGTGTGTGTGTATATATATATATTGTCAAAATAAAGGAAACACTAACATAAAGTGTCTTAATAGAGCGTTTGGCCACCACGAGCTACCAGAGTAGCTTCAATCCACCTTGGCATAGATTCTACAATTGTCTGCAACTCTATTGTAGGGAAGCAACACCATTCTTCCACAAGAAATTCCATCATTTGGTGTTTTATTGATGGTTGTGGAAAATGCTGTCTCAGGCGCCACTCCATAATCTCCTATAATTGGGTTGAGATCTAGTAACTGAGGTGCCCTTGGCATATGGTTTATATCGTTTTCTTGCTCATGAAACAATTCAGTGACTCATGCCCTGGGGATGGGGCATTGTCATCCTGGAAGAGACCACTCCCATCAGGATATAAATGCTTCACCATAGGATGAAGGTAATCACACAGAATGGCTTTGTATTTATAGGCGTTTACCCTTCACCCAGAACCCTTCATCGTGGGAAACAAGCATTAGGGCCTGTAGGTTTCTTTTGGCGTGCGCCACACATGCACTCATCTGCATGTTAACAACAGGGTGAAGGATGACTCTTCTGACCATATGACTTTTTTCCACTGCTCAGTAGACCACTGTCTGTGTTCTTTGCACCACTTTGCTCACCAACGTGCATTTTTAGGTGTAATAAAGGGTTTATTCACTGCAACCCATCCATAGTATCCTTCTCTGTGAAGATCTCAACAGACAAGTATTGATGAAACTGCCTGCTCATACCCTAGATTGATATTTGCAGTCAACTGATTCCTTGTCTGTTTTGCCTTGCATCTCAAACCAATGATCATCCATCATCATCAAACCTCGTGAAACATCAGCAACTTGAGCCAGAGATCACTGAGATGTCTTCTTCTAGCCATGGCAGCCCGAATAATGGGAAAGTGGGGTCTGTCCAGCATTTTTACGCATGAAACAGCATGATGGGATGTTAACTGACGATACAAAATAATTTAACTACTTGAAAGCTACTAGATTTTGGAAGTAATTAAACTACCACACCTTACTGGAAAATAGTAAATGAGTAGTTCCGCTACCTGTAATTCCGCTACTCCCCAACACTGGGAACCACACCCGTGTGGAAGCACTTGCTTTCAATATGCTTTGCATCCCTCATTTACTCAAGTATTTCCTTTATTTTGGCAGTTGCCTGTACATGCATGTAGTGGCCAAAAAGGTGGAAAGAGCACTATGAAGTCACTTAGTGGGGAGTTCGCCAAAAGCCCCCAGAACAGGTCGTATGCACCATGGCGTAGAATTCTCCAGGAGGGATGAGGCCCCATTCTTCCACAAGCAAGTCAATCAGCCCATGCCTTGTGGATGGAGGTGGGAAACGATGTCTCAGACTTTATTAAAGAATCTCTCATAAATGCTTGACTGGGTTCAGACCTGGTGACTGACAATGCAATGGCATATGGTTCACACCGTTTTCATGCTCATCAGACCATTGGATGACAGCACATGCTCTGTGGATGGGGGCATCGTCATCCTGGAAGACACCACTCCTGGCAGGAAATAAATGCTGTAAGATGCATTTCAATTAGAGCCTTTTTTTTTTTTTTTTTTTTTTAAACCTTTATTTAACCAGGAAGTCTCATTGAGATTAAAATCTATTTTTCAAGAGAGACCTGGCCAAGGTAGCAGCAGCAGGCCTACACAATAGATACAGACAATACAACAGTCAACGGTACATACAACAATACACATTAGAGCCATTAAGTAGTGATTAGCATTGACCTTGCCTTCTAATGGAATGAGTGCACCCAAAACCATGCCAGGAAAATGCACCCCGCACCACCACGGAACTGGCAGAACCCTTTGCTGTGGGAGCCAAGCGCTCAGGCCTGTAAGCTTCTTTACGTGTGCGCCACAGGTGAACTTGTCTGTTTGTCGAGAACATGGTGAAGGATGATTAATCTGAGCATATCACATTTCTCCACTGCTAGGTAGTCCATTGCCTGTGCTCTTTGCATCATTATACTCGACAACATGCACTACCAGGTGTAATGAGTGGTTTGTGCATTGCAACTTGATTACGGCACCCTGCTCTGTAGCTCTCAATGGACCGTTCTGGTATAGAAACTGCCTACTCACACCCTAGTTTATATTCCCAGTCAGTTGACTTAGAGTTGCTCGCCTGTTTAGCCTTGCACCTTAAACTAATACATGGATATCACTATCCAGGAGTATCCACTTCTGACCACAGTTGCCCGGGTTGTTGATGATGTCTTTCCCTCAGACTAGGGCCTGGCAAGGGGGCCTGGCAAGCGGAGGGTTGCTGGTTCAAATCCCAAATGAAAAACAATGACTGGAAACCGGAGGGATGCTAGTTCACTTCCTGGGGCACTGCCGAAGTGCCCTCGAGCAAGGCACTGAACCCTTAACTGCTCCAGGGGCGCTGTACTATGGCTGATCCTGCGCTCAGACCTCTCTGATGGTGTGTACGCATCTAGGAGAGGTATGCGAAAAGACACATTCCAATTACCTTGTAAGATGGCAATAAAAATATTCTAAAACTTCTAAACTTCAATGCCGACATCACCTTAGACACTGTTCCTCGTGAAGCTCCCGTCAAACGTGCCCCAACAATCACACCTCTTTCAAAGTTGCTGAGGTTTCATCTTCTAGCCATAATTATATGCAACTAGGCCTGCTCTGAATTTTTTAACAAGACCCTGGCATGCTGGGATGTCAATTTCTTAATTAACTCAGGAACAAAACTTGTGTGTAAGCACCTGCTTTCAATATATTTTATGTCTCTCATTACTCAAGTGTTTTCGGCCACTACCTGCACATACACAAAAGTCAGGACAAGACCGTTTCTGTCCCAACTTGTTGTCGGGTCAGAAAAAGGGCCTGCCAATCTCTGGATCTACATGATAAGGTGACACAGTGATTACCCAACGCATTTGGTTATATTGACCACTTCTGCAGTGATTATCTTTGTGTGAGCTGCGCTGAACAGCACAATGCCGTCATCTGTCAGCAAGCCCCGCATTACTGTCGTCAGCGATGGATATCTGGCTCAGGGCCTGCATGCACGCGTCTCCATCCTCGCAGGCACGTGGGCAGCCTTTCCAGCACTCACAGCTTCTGAAAATTAATCAACTCAAGATTTTATCTGCATTTTTTTATACAATTTTATTTGATACAATAATTTTGTTAATTCACTATGGTATGTATTTATTATTTCAACAAGTTAATGGGCAGTTCAGGGAGGTGGGGGGTGCTGTTACCCCACCCAAGGCTTTCTCACTCAAAAAGCACTATACTGTAAACATTATGAATTTACAGTACATTCCCTCAAAATAAGAGGGGGAACATGCCCGCCATTAACTATGTCTGAAATCTTAAAATTTGTGACACACAGAACATTACGACAAAATCTAGCAAACTTTCTCAGTTGTAGCATGAGGGAAACTTAAAATTGTGAAAAGGACAGTTGCAGATATATATAATTTATCCGTAATATATCTATAATGCTGTGACCCAGTTTCATATGTTGCTGTACAATACAATGAGTGTTGTTTTATTTGTGCCAATAAATCAGTAGATGAATCACCTAATTCCAAAAAAAGAATAAATAAATAAATACATTAACCAGCAAACCATGGGAATCATGGACTCCATACCATCTATAACATTCAGATAATCCATTAGTCACTGTCTTCCTGAACTAAGTACCATCAAGGGTCCACAGCAGTCAATAGAATTCCATATTATACTGAAAAATGAAACGTAACTTGTGAATGAATCTCACTCCAACCCAATTGTTGACTCCAATTGTTAGCCTTCCCAGTGCTTCACTGAACTTATAAGATTTTGTTTGATCAGTGCCAAGTCCCCATATCACAAGAGGACATAGGCGAAGGCCTACATACATCTAGAGTCAATAAACAATATGTAGGCCACAGTTCAGTCTCCTCACATGTGATGTCCTGATACCATACAGAATGGTTTTTCTACAGTACTGTCGTTGGTTCCTGGTTAGACTCATAATTCTAGACAGATCAATCTGTCTAGAGAACACGCTTCCACTGACCATTTGTTTATTTCAGTCCTGCAGCCGAATTTTAAAAACAAGAATACGAATCACAGTTGTAGAACAGTGGCCATCCTAAATGTGTTTTAAACAGGATGACAGAAAGATTGTCCCTTGCATTTTTATATGCATTTTGATTTTGTAATAAATTTGCCTAAAATCACTACACAGCAATGGATTGTGAAATCTTAAGATAACAGTGATTTTAGAGACCATTACTTGCCATGAAAGCTGTGCGCATGGCCGCCTTCAATCCACCGACACAGCTGGCCAGATTCAGCAAGCACGCGGGCGTTAACGCGAACTGGTCTCAGCACGGGTAGCGCCGCGACAGAAAATGGGGCGCACGCTGCACGCCTATTTTTTTCCCAGTCCACTTGCCATGGAAGCTGAACCTGGACTTCAATCCGTCTCAGTTGGCCAAATTCAGTCGCGGGCGTTGAAACAGAGGTAGCGCCGCACTATGCACGCTATTTCATTAACCCATTTTTTCCATTAACATTTTTTTCCATGACATATCGGAGTTTGAGAACACAGTCAATCTGGGATTGGAGGACAATCTAGACCAGTGGTTCAAACCTCTCCTCGGGGACCTCTAGCCAGTCCATGTATTTGTTAAATTCCACTACCAGCACACCTGATTCAACTTATTACTACTTAACGAGCATTGATTAGTTGAATCAGGTGTGCTGGTGGTGGAATTGAACAAATACATGGACTGGCTGACTGACATGGACTCCTCTCCGAGGAGAGGTTTGAGAACCACTGATCTACACAATATGGAACCAGAATGCATCCATTTGTTTATATCACGCATCACCACATACTCAGCAGTCTGCAGTCTGCATCCTGCAATCGTTGTGGGCATGACACGACGCACCGATCACAGTGCAGCGAATGCACGCCTCCTCTGCATTTTATTCAACTAGCCTACATTCAAAATATCCTGCTGAGCTATTTAGTTGAGCAGCATTTTTGGCGTAACATGTCACACCCTCATCACCACCACCCACTTATCAATACTTGCGTAATGACAGCACTGCAGTGTCGTGGGCGATTACCAAACGCGATTGGACTGCGTTTGTGTCGCAAGCAAGTTCCCACTAGTTTGTCGCTGACTGCGTCGAAGTTCGTAAGGTGGGCGTTCCCTCCAGGTGTCAGTCATTTTTGAGGAGCACACAATTTTCGATTGCTTCGTATGCTGTGTATACATAAGCTATATGTACAGCATGCAATTTATGCTTAAACATAAATTCACATATTTGACAGAATAACCAAACCAGTTTCCATCTAGCTAGCTAACTGGTTTAGTTAGCCACATGCAAGCTAGTTAGACAACTGAAATATCATTTGTTAAGCAAATTGGTTAGGGAAGATTTCTGGCCCAATTAATGAGAATTCCGAATATGGCAATCTACGAACGTCAGTGTTTATGAAATCTAGTAAAACAATCATAGTATAAAATAACAAACTCATCAGCACTGATCTTTCCATGCATTGTTTCTTTGAGGTTTCAGCAAAAGTTGAATTGAGGCCTCATACAATTCGGGAAACTCCATGACTGCGAGCATTAACTTTTCAATCTTAATTCATTCATTAATCTTGAACGGAAATGTCTTGTTGCGAGATTACCCTCCCCCTTTCATGTAACTGGGTTGGCCTGTCACTTGCCGTGAAGAAGTTCCTCAGAATGTCAGACACGAAGACATTTGTTATATTTCTACATGTCACATGTCACAGGTAGGCCCTACACAATGAATTCCTCTCTTTATTGTTCCGAGACTTGTTGGACAAAACAGGCATGCAGCTGCGAGTTTGCTGGTGGGATTTACTCAAACTCAAGAACAGTTTAGCTGAAAGCCACCCTAGCGGGAAGTACAGTTCCAGGTGCTAGGAGCAACCACATAGTTAAGCTAGGACCCTGTAGGTAAATCTGTAGCCACAATTCAAAGACAGCAATAAAACAAACAGAGCGGAAAATAGACAAAGTAATGCCTAAACCTAATCCAATACATAAACAAGTAGACAAGAGTGCAATACTAAACAGCTACAACCCTAAGCTTACAAAACCGGACTACAGGGAGAGGTGCACCCTGAAGAGGTGAGTCTTCAGACGTCACTTGAAGGTGGCCAGGGTCTCAGCTGTTCTGACTTCCATGGGAAGGTCATTCCACCATCATGGAGCCAGAACCGACAGGAGATGTGACCGGAAAGCACAGGTGCGGAGGTGGGGGAGGTGCCAGGCGTCCTGAGGTAGCAGAACGGAGAGGTCTGGCAGGTGTGTAGGGTTTGAAGATCTTGAGGAGGTATGTTGGGGCTGATCCCTTGACTGCCTGGTATGCTAGGACCAATGTTTTGAATTTGATGCGAGCGATAACAGGCAGCCAGTGGAGGGTAGTGAGCAGGGGGGTGACATGGGAGTATCTGGGAAGGTATATATATATATAATATAATATACGCCATTTAGCAGACGCTTTTATCCAAAGCGACTTACAGTAGTGAATGCATACACAGTAGTGAATGCATAACATTTTTCAGCATATATGTTGCCCCAGTCGAGTCCTTTAAACCCAAAACAACTTAAGTTCCCCAATTGACTCCAACACTGTGTTCTGTTCTACCAACTGAGCCACAGAAAACCAACGGATTTGGTTCAACGGTCATTTCTGGTCCATCATGACCAACATCTCACACCTGCTCTCATCATACCGTTCCTCACTGTATATTAAACAAAAATTTTGTTAGCGCACCCCGGGCCGGGCCGGGCCGGGCCTGGTCCTCCTGTATGGCCTACGTCGGTGTGCTGACTCATTAAATTCCTGATACACCCTGTACTCTAGAGCTGGCCAAGTTTGGGCGGCTGCGACACCTCACCTAATGCAATCAACTATGTCACTCCATCACAACCTTACTCTGCAGTTGTTTTTATTACACCTGGCCTGCGTCCTGAGACCCAGCCATTTTGTGCCTTACAGTAGTGGTTGTACAACGCCCGGCGCTACGGTTAAGTGTAAACCTGCGCAGATAGGCATAAAGCATAGAGAATAAAGCACACGGCATATGGCTGTAAACGGAAGGTCGCTGTCATGGTGACGCAGGAATGAATTACTGTGCTCATAAGGACGTGGAATAAAATATAATGTTAACATAGAAGGGTGCCAAGGGAATACAGAATGCTTTGACCTTTTAAGAATGATAATATTGCTTGTCCTTGCTTGGCGGCAGCAAAAGAGAGGACAATGTGCGTCTATGAAGCTTTTTTTTTTTTTTTTTGGCATTAAGTGAGTCATAACATAACGTAGTCAGATGAGATGTTGTCTAGTTGAAGATTAGATTAAATTGAGTATTTGGTGCCAAACTGCTCCAGACACTGAAACGCTTGTATAAGCTGACAGTTATCGTTTTATACATCCATATATTCTATGCTATATATAAACACAGTATGCGTATCTGTACATTTGCAGCGACATTACATTTTTATTTGTTGAGGGTTGCAGATTCTAATCCCAGCGGAGGCTGCCAGTTGAGTGAAGCTTTCAATGCACTGGAAAATCGACTCTATGAATGGGTCTCAGAATTCAGCGCGAGAACTGTATGCGCCCTGTTCGAGGGAGCCACCGAAGCGATCAGACCCAGCCTAGCGCCGAGCAGGTCAGACTGGTCTAGTGTCGCATCAGATAAGTCAGTTGGTGCATCAGCAGGAAACCTAGTGCAACCTCATTGTTTACAGGAAACACAAGACTCGTTACAGGGCAAACAACACACGTAACTTGTAGGCTACTTCCAAGGACAATCGCTTGACTTCCAGTGGAAACACAAACGCAAAACCTCAGACAATTGTTTGAAAATGTGAAAATAGTAATGGAAGCAGAATGTTCATACAAATGAGCCAAGGACAATGTCTGGGATGTTAGGCTCAAATTGTGTAGCTACAATATACATACACACACGTGTGAAGAATGCATTTTTATTGTCCATTCTGGTTTTATTTTTAATCCATATGTTCCTCTGTATTCTCTATCTCCCAAACTTGCGCTAGTTCGTTTAATATCTCAAAATGACACTTTCGATTTATCTTCTCTGTCCGAAACTTTATGAAATTGATTTGTATTGGAGATTGCAATTTATATACATGCATCAGAATTTACACAACTATCAGTAAAACTATCAGCACAAAATACGTGTATGGCTACCATTTGGTTACAATACCTGGCAGAGGTTTACAAAGTACATATTAACCTAGTTCAATTTATTGGATAGAACACAGAAAGGAATGCACTCATTGGTTATCAATTTACAGAACGTCCTTGCTTTGGAGCCAAATTCTTTGAATTCTCATTCCCAAGCAAAACATTGATTGAGTAACTACAATTAGGAGACTTGTATCCTCCCCCAAAAAAGACAAATTTACCTTAGGCCTCCTCCTTTTTCATTACTGTGTGATTTTATACTAGCTCATTTGCGCAGTCTTAAAACACATACCTGTAAAATACCTCCCCTGACCCATAATTAAATGTGAACTCGAATACTGTAGTACAGTGTCCTAAAGAATGCATGTGATGTCATCATACCAACAGGCACAAGGTTACTGACAGAGCACGGTCTCAGATCTGTGTAGTGTTGTTTAATTAGCACGTCTGTGCATGGTACATCTTTGTGGCCTTACACACCATTATTATTGGCCAGTTCATATGGCCATAATTGCAGCAGCCTGAGATCTATCCCACTGTGACCTGATATGTCTAGCGATACCGGAACTTGTAGCCTGGACGCATTACTTTACGCTCTATGCCACAGCAAACCAGGTGCGAATGTTTCTCCTGATAATAGATTCTGCTACTCATAACAACTGCAAAGTGCTTCTGCAATATCTCTGACTGATGGCTAATGCTCAACAGGTCTGTTTTTAGAGGACTTCGATGATCAAAGAAAGGAAGAAACGCGTGTCTTGTCAGCAAAGATGTGTCCACACATCACAGATTTGTAGCTGCACTGTCCACTCACTATACAACTTTATTGGGGATTTACATTTTTTTAATTTTTTTTTATAAACCTTTCCGAGAAGTGGCCCTGTTGTTCGATTCAGCAAGCACGTCAAGAGCTCGGGGCCAGTGGTCATGGCAGATCACATAATTGCATTCAACTGCTGGAACACGCTTCAGGGCTATTGCAAAAAAGCATTAAGCGCACCAGGACAGGTGCAGAACAGGTGGAATGGGCATTAATACAATTCAACACATAATTTACAAACACAATTTGCTTCTGGAAGCCCTCCTGGGGGGGTTAAACAGAGTGTGCAAGAGAACCAATAATCCTTCACGCAAAATTATTAAAAATAACATCCGTCAGTCTCCAACCGGCAATCTCCGTCGCTTGAACGCGGCTAACATTTCAAAGAGCGCCGGAATTGTAAAACACGGCTGCGAGAGCAAAGGTGTTAAAAACAATTAAGAGGCTCCATTTCAACTGAAGGGGGCGGGGGCGCAGCCTTTTGGGTTCATGGGCGGAATTCGATCATCGCTCACTCTCGCCTGTGGCTTCTCTCAACCTCTCGTCTTTCAGCAGGCCCGATTTTCCAACCGCAATTCAGTTCCACAGCACAGACGGCAACTGTACCGACGCCAAGATGTGAAAATACCGGTTCGAACTGACAAAAAAAATAAAATAATAATAATTTTCAAAAATCATCTGTGGTCAGACGCAGGAATGAAAACCTCCTTGCTCTAACAGTTTCACTCAATAAACAAGCTGTCAAAGCCCAGGAAGTGGAGGAATATTTAATGTCGCACTGCAGAGACGCACTCCGTGAGCAGAGACTCTTAAAAGAGACCTATTGTGCTGAATTCATGCCAAAGCCCAGCACTTGCCAATTCTTCAGGAGAAGTGAGTCAGTACTGTAAGTGCCTATGTTACCGGGGGAAAGGGATACAAAGCCAGATACGGCATTGGTGTGCCAGCGAGTTATTGTCTATGAAATTCTTAAGCTCTTTGATTAGACCGCTTTAAGTGATTGGGGTTGTCCGTTTAAAAGAAGGAAATAATTAAGCAGTTCCCAGGCGTGAGAAACAACCTTAACCTATGAGAAGATTTTGATTACGGTGATTGATTGCCCAAAAGACTTGCGCCAACCACACAATGTCAAGAAGGAATGAGACCGCGCAAGGCAACTCGTTCATCTCGTTCACTCGGTAACCAGACAATGCATTTTGGTCCGCAGAGAACAGAGGTAACTGGGCACCTCGTTTATGTGAATATTGTCCCTTGCAAGATTTTGAAAACGCATTTTCAAGACGCATTACAAGAGGGTAAGATGGAGTTAATGCTGCTTCCTGATGTTGTTTATTTAGAAAATTTAACATGTAACATTTGATTGTACAGTACCACATATATAGACAACACTACATTTGTGGTAGTTATAAGGAAGAAATGCTATTCACACTTTACATATTTATACACCTCAGATAGGACATGTTGTGAATTGAAGGTAGTGTGGTGGACAGTACCGGCATGCTATCGCAGCTATAGCCACGTCCTCTGCACATGCATATAGGCTCTCTCATCTCTGCCACCTCTACAGAGATGGATCACGGTGGCCACACTTATAGGTAGTGAAAGGGTCCCAGAGCGCCCATCTCTCTGACAGGCTTGTCGTTTGGCCAGTGCCCAGTTTGGGGAGGGGGCAGGGTGTTGCCCCCTGTGCACTCAGTCCTTAAGCAGCCCCAGCTTCCTCAGGGCCTCGCGGCGCTCCTCTCCCGACTTGCTGTGGGGCGTGATCAGCACGCTGATGCCCTGGGATCGCGGGAGCTTGTGGGACCGCACGCCGTCCCCCAGCTCGATGGCCTTCTCAGCGGCGGCTGTGGCAGGGCTCTTCTGGGGAGCGTCGCTCTGCATGGCTCGGAAATCCTTCCCGTTTCCCAGGGAGGCGGGGCGGGGGCGGGCGTTGCGCAGATGGGCGGGAGAGCCCTTGCCGAAGGCCTTAGGCAGACCCGGATCCTGTCTGAGGCCAGGGGAGCGTGGCCCGTCGAGCTGCTGCCGTCGGCCGACCCCGAGCGCTCCAGGGTGGTGGATTTGCCCCCTTTGGGGTTGGCGGGGGGTGGACGGAGGACGGCCAGGAGTTCGCTCCTTGAGCGCTCGCGGTACCCTCCGCATGATTTGGGCTCCGCGGGGGCCTTGGCGGGCGAGTGCAGGGTTTTGGCTGTGTCACTCTGGGGTGGGTCTGTGGAGGTGGGGCTTTCTGAAGGAGTGAACCTGTGGAATTTGGGAGAGTGCAGCGGGCTGTGCGCCGGACCAGAGTTGACCTCGTCCTCCTTCAGGAGGCCCAGCTTTCGCAGCGCCTCCATCCGCACCTTCTGGGGGTCCATCATGACCCTCTCGCTGGGCGACAGACAGGCGTGGCTGGCGGCAGGGTCCGGGCTGGACACTGGGCTGGAGATTGGGCTTTTGTGGGTCTTCAGGATGATGTTGGAGGGGAGCCTCTTTGGCTTGGGGGCCACGGCGGGCGGGCTGGTCTTTGGATCATCCTGGGCAATGCCCCCCTGGACAAGGGTGTCCTGGCCTCTTGGAGGCCCTCCTGCTGGACTGGCTCGTCCATGAAGTCTGTCGGAGGGGGAATCATCACCACGCTAACCTCGGACAGGATCCTGTGGTGACTCGGACTAGGGTTGCTGACCAGGATTGTGTTAATGGGCTGATGGACCAGGTCGACCCTGTCTGGGGAAGGTCGGTCAGACAGTTGGAGATTGTAGGTAAGGGTTCTGCCACCGTTCCAGTTTTGGGCAGGGTGTTGGAGCCACTGTTAGCCAGGACCAGTGGAGTGGGCACTAGGTAGCTGAATGGCTTGTGGTCCATACCCAGCTCTGTCACAGGATCATCATAGGGATACTTTGACACTTCTGGAAGGGAAAGATCCCTAAAGTCAGTCCTCATAATCTGCCACATCATTTTAGCATTTGCACACAGACTATAGGAGTGGTTCCCAAACTTGGTAGGGACCCACTGGTGGGTCGTGAGAGCAGTTGAGGTGGGTCACAATATTATTTTCTTCATATTTAACTTAATGTATACAACACATTTTCCATTGGCATTCACATTACTCAAATTAAACACTGCATTAATTGCATACACTGCACATGTAGTTGTTTCTGATGTTAAAATAGTTTCACTCAATATTTGAACATCTATATTTAATGTACATTTTTAATAACGGGTGGGTCACAGAAAGTTGATCAAAAAGTTGGTCCTGGCCTCAGACAGTTTGGGAACCACTGGACTAGAGAACTTCAGAGAACTCAAATAAAGTATTACGCAAAGTAAATGTGTTAGGCATTTGTAATGTACACTAACTGCATTAATTGCTAGGATTATAAAAAAAAAAAAAAAAAAAAGAGACAGACTCACCGTCCAGCCTGCCTTGCCCCATAGAGGAGGAGAGGTCGGCCATCTTGGCCGCCAGGCTGCCAGGGACGGGCAGGTCATCGTGCTCATCGTTGGACAGGCCGCTGTCCTCCTCTACCTCCAGTGACTCAATGGTCTCCTCCAGGAACAACAGACATTCCCTCTCCTCAGCAGAAAGGTGCTCCAAACTGTCGTCACTCTGCACAACACACACACACACACGCACATTAATGATTTATTTGAGACCATGGTTAAATATAAGCCCCACATTTATAATGTCAGGGTCTTAGACCTTGTAACTACTCAATGTCAATGTCCATACACGTTGTAGCTTACACAAACACACAAATACACACACACACACAAACTGCAGCAGTTCAGAGTATTCTTCATTGAAAATAATTTAGGTAGAATACAATTCTTGCAGACTGTCATTGTTGTGCTCATTGACATTTTTTCTACTAAATAAATATAGACATCCCAACTGATTTTAATCATCTTTTGAAATAAATTATAGACATTGATGGACAATAACTGACATTTTATTAATCTTTTCATGGTTGTAATGAGCATTGCCTTAAAATGATGGAGGCAGCAACCTGCTTGCCATTTTCATCTCGAATGATTCATGTCACAAAACACAATCATAAGTTAAGTTTGATTGCGGTCAGCGTCTGGTCACCAGTAGACTGGAAGAGTAGTAGTCCTTTCTTTATTGTTAGCCTTGTGAGGCAGGCTTTCGGCTCTAAAAGCACGGTGTTTGGTGATAAGCCCTGTTGAAGGAAAGAAAGGAGGCCCTGTTGATCTGTTAATATGACAAATCACAATCTCTTAGGAGGTGAATGCCCCAACAGCCAGCCAATGAAAAGTACAGGTACTCCTCACTTAACGACCTACCTGTTTAACGTGCGGACTTACGACCAGCTCTCCGACCAGTCAGTATTGTATGCTGTACAATAACTTTGGTCGTGGAAACGACAGCGCGGCGTCTCAGCGTCAAGCATCTCATCTCGCATCACC
>JAINUG010000333.1:564678-567178 GCA_029706075.1 Aldrovandia affinis | reverse complement strand
TCTCTGCCAGACCAGCCCTGGTCGTTAGCCCTGATCGGGAGTGGCACGAACTCACTGTGAAGCACGTAAGGGTGTCTCCATAAAGGGGGGCAGTGAGTTCTGTCTCAAAGGAGGCGGATCATCGCTGGCCTCAGAGAATAGCTTGCCCCATAGAGACGGGTGGTGATTTCGTGGGGGAGGGTTCATGGAACTAAATAGAGGGTATAATTGGATTCCAAATTGGGGAGAAAAATGGGGAAAAATCTGAAACTAAATTTGAAAAAAAAGAATGAAAAATCTTACCAAAATAAAATGAATTAAAATAGATTCACTTAAACAAAATATCTTAAAATGGTCCATTTTAAGACAAAAGTCATTGAAATAGTAGGAGACTTTTAAAATGAGGAACGCTATGCCACTCATCCTAATTAGGAAGTAGTCTAACGTAAAACCATGCCAAACTACTTTATTAAGAATTGTATTGGCAAGATTAAACTCCAAACTGCAATTTCCAAAAAAATAAGGACTTTTCCTCAAAGGACGTGGAGTGTTATTATTCAATGTATTAAATGTGTCCGTTTAATATTTCTTGAGGAAAATAATGGATTGAGACACAAAAAAATGCATGACCCACTTAACGCGGTGTCCTTGATGAAAGCATGTACGCACTTCACTTATTACATCAGTCTATATAAGAGCATCTGCTAAATGACTTCATTCAATTTGGGAAGGCAAGCTGCCAGCTAGGCCATCCTTCTGGCTGACATCCACCGTCCCCAAGCGATGCCACTGCCAATGATCTGTCACCATGCTGGAGCATCTGGCAGCAGTTGACCCTTCCACAGTGCTAATCCAATCCAGGCTTCGGGACGCATGGCCTCGTTACCCACAAGCCCCTTAACCTGGATGAGCCACTCGTCAGCCAATGGGCCGCATCGGTTTTGGAGAACTGGAACCAGAATATGATTTGTACAAAACCAATCCAGTTATGGAAAAATGTCAACAAAAGTTGTGCTCAAGCAAGTAGGTGATAATCCCATTTTGTGGACAATACTGAGACTAGTAGCACAAACCATGATTGGGGATCTGGGTAAACAGGGGGTACCTTATTTTTCTCTAAAAAAAAAAAAAAAAAGATAAATGAAACTCGAGCTTCTTCGCTGTTCCGTATCATGTTTGTCTTACCACACGAAACCGAGTTCAGCAAGAAGAAACACTACCTCTTTTTTTCTGCGGTTATATCAGCCTTTGGGTAGACTGCACCATCCAGGTTTTCCTACGGATGCATGAGGAAGTGATGCACTTTACAAGGAAGTTTCTAAACACAGAAGAGAGATTAGCTCCTCCATTTACACCATCGTGTTACCATGGCAATCCATAATACCATTGTATTACCATGGCAGTCCCAATGAATGTGCATTTCACCTTGGACCGAAAATAAAATCCTTCAATCTGGATTTGAAGGTGGCAGAATTTATGATAATGTTTATTGCCTTATAAACTCATTGCAACTTCACTTTATCTATGGGTGGTGCTGGCAGTCCAATATAATATAATGTGGAAACACACACCAGCCCTGTTTTTAACACCCAACAAAGCATATCAACAACAGTTCCACTGAACCCTCCCTTACTAGAAATTCACATCCTTGAGGGAAGCACAGACTGACCTGCTTTTGGCTTTTTCGCTTAAACAAGGACTGCAAAATTAGACTAAAGTCAGTTTTCTTCAGTTACTGACATGATGACGGCCCCAGAAGCACAACCAATTCGAGACATTGCGTGTCTCCAAAGCGTGAAATCGAAAACAAAGTGTTAAAGTGATGCAATTCAATGGTGTAATTAGGCCAATATAAGTTCATTTCCTGCATGCTCAGTACAACAGACAGAAGAAGAACAGCCTTCCAGGAAATCAATGGTGATCCCCCCCCAGGGGTAAAACCTTGACATGATGTGCTGGTCGAGACAGATCCATGGCAGTCTCTGTGGGTGTAATATCACGCAGTGATAACATATCTAATCTAATCACTTGTTTCACTGAGCTAGCGCTACTGTGCACAGGGCAGCATGCTGGTAGATTCAGGTTCGCTGCCGGGGCTCCGGGCAGATGCATGCTGGGAGGGAGCAAGCCGCACATTCTGAACCGCCGCAGAACACTTCCGTAAACAGCGGAGGAGATGACCCAAAGGAGGTGGAGGTAGAGTGGAAAACAGCACGGGGGCGGGGGGGGGGGGGAGAAGTTAAACATGGAAATGGCAAGGGCCATGGGCTGCCCTAATCTGCCCAGGCGGCCAGTTCGGAGGCACCAATTAAGGGCGCCTCCCGCTGAGGAAGCTGAAGGAGGACGAGAGCACAAAGGCAGCCACAGAGCTGCAGAGCGGCTGCGTGCGACAGCTCTCCCGGAGCACGGCCTACGCCCACCGCAAGGGTTTTAATTCTCCCCTGGAATGCCGATTTGCCTGCTCCCCTCTTTATTTTTTTTAACACAACTCGGTTATTCATTGACGCGCTCGCACACGTCG
>JAINUG010000333.1:505000-564578 GCA_029706075.1 Aldrovandia affinis | reverse complement strand
CGCTTTCCTTCTCCATCTGCGAGACCCCGCACTGCTTTTTAGCATGTAGCGTTTTACAAAAAGAGTTCTGATGACTGAGTATCGAAATACTACAGCTGTGTTTTGCTTGGGAGAGCGACAACCTAGGAGGTAGGGCATACTGCACAGGTTACTTACTGTACTTTTAATGTAAACCACCAGGGCTGTGGGACTTTCTTACCTATCATTTTAGGTATTATTTTTGTGTTAAAACACTTCAATATTTATTAAGAATTTATTTACCAATATATCATCACGCCACATCAACTTTCTATGCAGTACATTTGTTGAATGCAATCGGCACAAAATGTGTCTGACAAACTCGTACCTAGTACATAATTATACACTACCATCTTAACGACAGTAATAGATACTGCATGTAGTTGAACGTTATGACCCCAGCACATGAATATTTAATGGTAGGTTCACACTGCCTGTCAAATGATAACATTACATAAACGGATAGAATTTCAGTGAATGGGGTGTAAAGTTTTACAACAGCAATACTATTGAGATAATCCGTTGTGTTCTTTGTTTGCTTATCGGTTTGTACAGGATTGATTCTCTTGACAGACTAACAACCAATTAACAGATGACTGAAGAAACGCACTTTATTTCCAATCGGAGGTTTTACCCAACGAACTACTTGACGAACTATTCTGGCAACCAGAAAGTGAAATCTGAGTTGAAGAGGGTTGGGGGTGAGGATTTAGCGGAAATTCGTCTTTCCCGAAAATATTAGTTGGATTTTGCATTTGGAAATTGGTGGCGACATCTGCTGAATTAGGTTTCTCGGACTGTGTACACTACAGCACTTAGAATTATTTTGCGTAAACTAATATTTGCTCGGGCCACTAAGGCCTTGACACTAACTTGAGCTAGTTTAAATAAAATGTCCACAACCGCGTATTGAATCGGCCATCGAATCGCTCGGCTACGACATAACGACAACTATAAACAGTTAATGAACCATAACTTTGCAGCAAGTCCCTCCTCTCATCCTACAAAATCGCCAAATTTGATATTCGTCTGGCACACGCAGCGAATAAAAAATAATTGCAATCCATTGCCGCAGGCTTTTTCTTCACATCTCAATATCATGGATCATGCATTTGCAACGTGCGCCTATTTTGCCGTGACAGGAAATTACAGTATTATCAAGTAACGACACGGCTCCAATTACAACTGAAAGAACAAACTTTTGAAGAACATACTTTCGTGGCAAAATACCCATTAATACTGTAACTTACCACAATATGTCTTAGACCACTCTTCTCGCAGGCTATTTCCAGGGTTGTTATTCCACAAACTTAGTTGTCTACACTACAGCCCGTCAACTTTCCTTGCCCGTTCCCCCAGGTTTCGCAACTCTCCAAACTGAACAGGTGAAACGGTAAGATCGGTTTTCCTCTCCAGCCGAGGCATTTTGAGCCAATCAGCACAACGCCCGAATGTCGTCCCCAGCAGGTGCAACCAATCACAAACTCTACCGTTTAAACGTATTCATGTATACTTTTCACATCCAGAAATACTTGTTTTCGTTAGCAGCTGTTTGACATGCCAAATAACTAGTGACCAGCCAACATGAATGCTATTTGATCAATTAACACGATGATAAATAACGTCTGTAAGAAAATTGAAATGGCAAAGACGACTGTCAGAATGAGAATATTGTTGTTATGACCAGGAAACAAATCTGTGAAATAAAAATTGACATTGAACTTGCGTTGTAGTGATTAGATCAAAATCTTGTCAACGCAGGCTCCATTACGTATATGCGATTTCATGATTTTCACATGTTTGATTTCATACTTTGCATATTCATACGTATTTACCTTTTTTGAATCAACCGATGGTTCATTTTAATTATCACCACAACCAATCCCAATATTATCAAGGACGTCTCCACAACTATGGGTGAGAAAAATGTTCGAAATGGATCAGGCTTTTGTCTTTAATCCTTTTGCTACTGTTATATATATTTGTGTGCTAATTTTTAATCCTCAATTTAAAAAGAAAGAGCACATCAAGTACATTTATATTTCTGCTGGGATTCACACGTCTTTTCAAAACTTTAGTGTTAGTGACATGAGTCATTTCCCACTGCACAATAAAGTGACAGCAGTATGTTTTCATTAGCAGTGCTGGTAAGCCAGTCTCAGCCAAACTGGGTTACCTTAGGTTTGCATATTTGGGGGACTGTAGTCACACCTTGGGCGTGGTCTTACTGTTGAGGTTGAACATTTTGTACTACGTGTGCTGCTTCATGTTCCTACAGTCACACACTACCTCATAAACTGATGCAAAGCATTGGAATAAATACTTTCTTCTTAAGTAAATATGATCATAGATCAGGTGTGATAGCACAGACATGCTATTATTTCTTGCACGTTCATTTCATCTCAAGTTTGGCCACCAAGGTTGAAATGGGTACCTAAGAGTTGACACACCTTAAGGACAGTTAAACATTTGCATTCTAAATATAAACAGGATATCGACGACAAAAATATTAGGCGTGCAAATATAAGTTAACGGTTCAAGTGGTTTGTGAAAGATCTAATCAATCACAGCACACAAAGTGTCAGCATCTGAGGAAAAAGGTTGACATTCCTCTTGGCCAATAATTAACCAGACTGAGAGGGGGGCTTGTTTGCAAGTGCTTGAAGTTTGAGATATAGTGGCTAAAGCGTTAAAAGATGCATCACTGGAACATGCCTAATAAAAATATTTTACCTAGTATTTCTCCACATAATGTAAAATTGTCATGGGACGGACCCCAAATTGGGTGTTAATGATTTGTGCTGCTGGAGCAAAGAGCACATCGAAGCAGCCACACTGTTTACAGAACAGATTCTTTGCATTATTCTACTGTACACATTACAACACTAGTAGCACATAACATCCTAAAACGAGGACAGTCATCCCAGCTTTCAACTCTGTCACAGCAATTCAACACAATACACTCTTTAACATGTTAAATGACCTTTCAGAAATATCCTACTGGATATAAATGCAGAAAGACGACTATAACACACACTTCCTGGTCATAATGTAAATGGGGACCACACCATATGGAGTGCCTGAGGAACACCATAAATCAAGTTGTGTGTACCTTAGTTAGAATACACTAACAGACACGGTACAAGCTCTAAAACACCAGCAATAAAACATCTCACACGCCAGCCCTCGCAAAGGCTCAATACAACGAGACTCAGTTTGATGGTCTAAATGATTGTGCCGTTTGAAATAGTCAAATGGTCAGCGTCACTTGAGTCTCATCTCTCCAGCTTTACCTGAGCACAATGCACCTTGTGATATCGGAAACTTTAAGGAATGAAGGAGGTGTTTGAGCATTAGAGCTCTTAGTGTTTACAGGTCCGATCAAGCGTTGCCAAGGAGTGCCCATTCATTGCAGGTAAGCATGATTTACACAGGCCTGGAAACTCAGGAATGTGGAGTCGTAGTACACGGAGGGGACTATCCTGGGTGAAACACTGGCAGGACCTACATCTCCATTCATGGGAGAGCGCAGAGGGAACTAACAAATCACGAAATATATAACTCAAATATATGCTAATTTTGTGACTATGGCTCATCTTCCCTATGGCACTGCTTTACATGGCGGCTCCCTTGAAAATCAGTGGATTGTTTTGGGAATGCAAGTTACAGCAGGATTATGCAGGGTATTCAACATTCCTTTTGGACAATCACTCCTTTAGGCCGCGTAACTTAAGGACGCAAAAACAAATAAGCCGAAAGTGCAAATGTAACGGAGTTGGCTCTGCCTGCAGTTTTTAATCGAGGATCTCGATGTGACAACAGAGACAATTAGCCCGCTGAGCTAAAGACTCAAGTCCCTAACTCTGGGAACTAATCATACTCTTATCGACGTCCCTTACTGTAGCGGACGCTCACGTGTTAACGCGCGTACCGGAGCTCCACCGCTACGCAAACTGTGGACATCTGAACTTATGTCAACGGCAGCTAATGCTGAACACGGTCCAGAGAAAGCTTCGGCCCCAAGTGTGTCCTTCTGCGTTTCTGTCCAGCAGCATTGCTCTGCAAAACGTGAGTCGGATTGGAGCCGCCTCAAACCTTGGCGTACGGGCGTTTGTGCTAAACCAGCACTGTCCATCCCATTCTGACAGTGATCTCTTGCACAAACTATGATTGTTTCTACCATGTATTTATGCACATATTGTAAGTCGCTCTGGATAAGATTGGCGATTGGCTGTCCGCCCCAGGGAGGGGGGAGGGAAGCCGACATGACGTTCGCTGCGCATAAGAGTGGCCCTGTAGTACCGGGTTGCGGTCGACAGCTTGGAGGAGGGGGCGTTACTTCGCCTTCGTCACTACCGGTTGCAGGACTACGGCAGCGAACTCACATTACTAGGGGGGGATTGATATAAAATAGCGGGTCGAATTGGCTACCAAATTGGGAGAAAATCTGAAACAAAATGTAATTATTATTATTATTTTTTTAAGTAAATGTACTAACAAAGCCCATAACGCCTGAAACACACCCCAGAGCGCACTGCGGGAATAAGGTTCAGTGACACATCAATGCGCTTAAAAATAAATCAGAGGAGTGTCAAACACCGGGGCCAATACGAAACAAACCTGCACCGTACACAGATGGATAATACCAATTTTCCCAGGTCACAGAAAAACGATTATGCTTACATAACAAAAGGAGAGGCTTCCCTACTAAAGAGACACTGTACCTACCCCTCTGACGCAGAGCAACGTTGAGGAACAAAATCACTGAATGAAAGGAGAACAATGAGAACAATTGTCTAATCATAACAGACGACAATGGCACAGCTGAAGCCCTGAAGCCACAGCTGCCCAGCTGAATCATGAAATGCATGCATTATTGTGGTTTTTATGTGCTTAATTAAAACAGTCACTTAAAAACGATACCAAGCGTCCACTGAGGTGGCCTTGAGGCACTTTCTGATTTTACTAAATGTTTTTTTAAAGGGAGGTTGGTTTTACATTGTCTGTTTAATGTGCGTCTCCAATTCCAGACCATGTTTTGAACCACACAGCCTTGAAGAATAACATTTACCTGTTCTCTCTGCTGAGGGGTCGAACATGTCAACAGGCCGTATTCTGACGACTGCAATACTCCCAGGAAAAAGGGTTGAGGTTTCATAATCTTTTATTGATGACCGGCCTTGTCCTGATTTCCACTGCACCTGCATTCATTTCCAGCAAATATATAATAATACTGACTATACATTACATGTATGTGCTTATAGGCAGTACAAAACACCTGGTTATGACAACAGTGGCTTGCATTTCTGACTAAAACAGAAGAGACAACATAATGTGATTTGAACCCATAAACACCATCCTGTCAATTCTACCAAAATATCTACCACTTCTCAAAAGCCATTTCCCTTTTTCAAACTATTTACATTTGTTTCTATAGAATGTTCACACGGCAGCAAAAAAAATCTTCTACAGTTCACTCTTGCATAAAAAGCAGCAGGCCCCAGTGTAGCATGGGTTTTCAACCAATCAATTGGTTGCCACTCTAAACCAATTGGCGTTTGTGCTAAACCAGCACTGTCCATCCCATTCTGACTGGCGGGTATCGGCCACCCATCAATCGTGCATGTCCACAGTGTGAGCCTTGTGTGAGAATGTCCTGAGCAATACTACATCCATAGTGTTCCACGATCTGCAATTGTTGACAGAGAACGACAGGAAAAAAACACTACGAGGCTGGTCCACAATGATTCAATCTCAGAAACACACTGTGTCCTCAGTTAACCCCATCGCACGTTCACACAAAGTATGTCAAAAGTCGACATTAGCGGCACAGCAATGTCACAACAAATTTGGCTGCAATATGCAAGATATAAGCTCATTCCTCATTACAGTACAACTAGGCTATAACATTCTTATAACAATCATAAATGACCAGCAGAGAACAAGACAATGACAACATTGCTCAATTCAAAGAATGCAGCTTAATTATTATTATTCTTTTAGCAACATGATATTGGGAATCAAGTAAAACCAGTAATTTCATAGTGCTTCACATGCAACATTCATTAGCTGTGTGCAACTATCCTGGAACAGGTCTCTGTGCTCATACACCCATGCATTTGGAATCACGTTTTGAGCAAACCGAACAATGGTTTTGGATTTCAATGGTATCTATATATTAAGCTTATGACAAAGTTACATTGCATGCCCTTTAACTTATTAAATTAACTTAATTAAACTTGCCACCTGGGTGATATTGTACCTTTAAAGGAATAAACACAGTGGCTTACTCCTGCATTTAAAAACCCCCACAGAATTGTGATTGAAGAGAAAAAAAGGCTGGAGAACACTCACAATAATAAAAACTGCATCAAATGTATGGCACAAAGGCTAGCCCATGATGCACTTCTTTTAAATAAACCGGTATTCTGCCCTCCATCAGAAAAAGAAAAGGCCATTCATGATTGATACACACATACAAATCACACCTCAGTTAACAACCGTCTTTATTTGACCTTTTTTTTTTGTTGTTGGAGCAAAACACTCCAAAGCCCCTATGGTAAATACTTATATATGGTAAATACTTTAATATATTTATGAATGAATAATTAGCCTAAGACTTATGTAACACTATTATTACCTTTGTCAGCTTGAATCGGTTTCGTTTAAAAAATGGCAACGAAACAGTCCCAGCTGTCACATGAGTTTTAAAGGGCTCTTGCACTGTCACTCCACCATGCGTCACTACGATGTAGTGCTAGGGCTAGTGTTCATATTTGATATCGTACAGGCTGACTGGGTTATTTGGTTTCAATGTGTTTAGTGTATGCATGGTTAACACTGGAACAACTGAGACACACAGCTTTAAAGTGAATGTTGCAACATGTTCTCCCTCTCTCTCTCTCTCTCTCTCTCTCTCTCTCTCTATATATATATATATATATATATAACAGCCACCCTGACTATAAAGATATCGTAAGTGCACAAGTGTAAACTGTTCATTCCAAAATAATGGTTAAACATACTGTTCTGTCCAAGTCTAATTTTCCAATGTTTTGTTTTTTTGCTCCATATTCGGCAATCATCTGAAAGATTTTCACAACACTTCTAATCGATGATTTCAGAATCACATAGGTTGCCACTTATCTTTTTTCATTGTTCACAAGGCATTAAACTAACACTCACACAAAACCAATTGAGCAGGCACTGTTCATGGGCTGTGATTACTTCGCAGACCTTGTCGCCGTCTAGTGGTGAAATGCGGTATTGCCGTTAACTGCTGAGGGAGCCAGTAACTCAGGCAGTCAGACGCTCAGTGAGGGACACTAGCATTTCCAGCTGATGATGTTACCTGGCTGCTTATCCTAGCCAAATATACAGAGAGGTCTTAATTACGAAAAAAATGTTTAGTTCCCACACTTCATGTCTTTCATGGCTGTGTTGTGTAGTGTTCTGCAAAGGGCTCCAGCGTCTGTTACCTTACCTTACTGCCCAGGTAAGATACAATACATATCGCTCAGCACCAAGCTGACATAGCATCACCTCTAAGGCTCATGACTACGACTAATTTCTTTGCAAATAGGCAAATGGTCAGTTACTACTTCTGACGAATCCTAAGTCTCGGGGGTGGATGCGTGAAGTGGTAAACCCGCGAGAGACACTGAGACTGGAGGAAGGCCAGAAAAAGACTAGGCCAGAAAAGCGATCCAGATGCTCCATCAGAGTTGATAAGACTAACAAGACCGAATCATATACTCTTTGGGGCTATTTTATATCGTTAAAAGAACCAATGTAGAAACACATAACATTTTGAATGCTTAGGATTCCATCCATTCACTTGTGATTTCAAAGGAAAACTTGGTGTACCAAACGATGACGGAAAAAGCATGTCGCCATGGTTGTGCAATTTTTCATGGGGGCATTTTTCAATACAGCACTTATGTGTTGTAAACGGCTTTAATAAAAAATTGTTCGAAAATTGTTTGAATGTACTGCCTTTTTTACTGCCAGTTTTTTGACAAGCCAGGCTGTGCTACTAAATGCTATGGTCAGGTTGTTTTCCCTTGAAATAAAAAGAATGCAGTGTCAAAATGTGGTGTATTCAGCCCCTTGTTATTTATATTTTAGGTGAGGCATCAATCATGCCTTTGATCAAAACATCAACAACAAAAACACTGGTCGCCATACTATGTTGCCATGGTGCTACTGGTATTGCACTTGGCATTAACAACTTTGAGAAAGTACGAATGACCTTTCAAACCAGATCAAACCTGAGATACGCCCCATAGTTAAAAGAATATGACCTAGACACAACATGAAGCACGTACAGTAACAAAGGTTCAGAGAAAAACAATAAATAATAACGGATTGTTCGTGATGAGGCCAAAGACCTGTGACAGCAGCTGTTGTGAACATTGAACAATGAGGTTGGGCAGTTGGCATGGTGTGTCCGAAGACGACGTACCAGGGCGATTCCAAGAGGGGGCGAGGTAGAAGAACACACCTCAGAGTTCAGACAGGGGCGATGGTGGAGTGCGAGTGTGAGCGTGTGTGTGTGTGTGTGTGTGTGTGTGTGTGTGTGTGTGTGTGAGTGTGTGTGTGAGCGTGTGTGTGCATGCGAGAGTGTGAGTGTGTGTGTGTGTGTGCATTACGGGGGGAGGTCTGCTGCAGGTTTTTAAACACAGCCCTCACCAGCCACATAAGGGGTACGATTAGCTCACTGAGCTAAAGATGAAAGACGCACAGCCAAGGGAACTAAGCGCACTCTTACTGAAGCTTCAGCCGATGGTGAGGTCACCTTCTGTAGTGGACGTTCACATGCCCACTGCTATGTGTGAACGTGTGTTTATGTGGGGAGGTGTGGGAGGGTATGTTGTCAAGGGAAAGTAGGGGCGGGGGGGAATCTCTCACACCTCTCCAAAGTTAGTGTGCCCCGTCTCCTTGGCGTGATCGCGTGCCTCGGCCTGCCCAACCAGGCCGGTTTGGCACACCATGCAGCGCAGCGCGAAGCGGTTGACGTCCGTGAACTGCCGCTTCCTCCGCGCCTGGTCCGCCAGCTCCAGCGCCTGGGCCAGGATGACGTCGTCGGTCGCGGGGAAGACGGTCTGCGGCGGCGCGTCCGACCGGGCGCCTCCCTCTGCAGGGGGTCGTAGTGGATGCCGTCGTAGATGAGCAGCACGCGCTTGCGGTAGCCGGCGTCCTCGCCGAAGCGGTCGACGCGCACCGTCTGCGTGTCCACCACGCAGATCTCGCACCGGTAGAACTTGGAGAGGATGGACACCTCGATGGCGCCGCCCCAGGTGTCGTCGCGCCGGATCCAGGCGCAGTAGTCCTCGTTGGTCTTGCCCAGCACCGCCTCCGAGTACGAGGTGGGGTCGCTGGCCACGATCTGGGCGATGAGGCCCCGCATCTCGGGGGCGCAGGCCGGGTCGTACACGCCGCCCTCCACCACGTAGGACACGCTGGTGAAGAGGCAGGAGTTATCGGCCGGGACCACGCGCCGCGCCAGCGCAGGGCTGGAGTGGAGCCGGGGCACCGCTGGCACTTGATCCTTGGTCACCGCTGCTTTGGCCTGGGGAACCGGCTTGTTCTTCTCCTCCTCAACAATGAGCGTGTCTCCTGAAAAAGAGGTGGGCACGGTTTGAATACATATCTCAAATAGTGGGAATAGGCACAAACCCCCCATCTGGACCGATCAACAACATTGTAAGTCGAAGTCATATGCCCCCTTGGGGTGACCTCACCTGATTTTATGGGGTAGTCCTTAAGGGAGCCCCCGCTGCTGAGGTCCAGACTGGAGGGAGGGTATCCCACCATGATCTTTTGCACGTTGCAGGGGATGCCCGTCAGCTCCTCCACCTTGCTCTTCAACTCCTGGACGCAGGACTGGTGGGTCAGGCCCTGCATCATGTGAGTCCCGTTCTTGGCCTTGCATCGCAGACGCAGCATTCTTCCACCGGTCTTTCACTTCCTGCCAGGGGCCGGGGGGTGGGGGGTTGGGAGCACAGTCACTGCTTGCCAGGGTTGGAGATCTATTCCATTTAAAATTTTAGCCACTTCAGACTAAATTCAATTAATGAATTGAAAAACTGCCCATAAAGTTCTACGAGGATTTTACAAGTAATGAGTTGAATTTCAATTCATAACTGACAGACCAAAACTACTACTACGCATATACTGATATAGCTTGCATCCCAGATAGCAAATTTCATTCACTTGACTGGTTTCCGGTCCCCATCCAGCATCGAGATGCGGCCCACCACTAGATCTAACCCAGATACGGCTGTCGAACAGAAGTTGAAGGTAGGCCAAACAAGTGACGGACCCTTTCCACACGTTTTACATTCATACAGCTGGATATTTGCTGAGGTCATTTGGATTAGGTCACTTGCTCAAGGGTGGAAAGCCAATGCTCCACAACAACTTGGGTTCCATTACATTACATTACAGGCATTTAGCAGACGCTCTTATCCAGAGCGACTTACACAGTTTACATTTCTTTACAATCCATTTATACAGCTGGATATTAACTGAAACAATTCAGGTTAAGTACCTTGCTCAAGGGTACAACGGCAGTGTCCCACCTGGGGATTGAACCTGCAACCTTAACGTTACAAGCCCAGCCACTGCCTTTCCTTGACCCCTTTGCCAGACTACTACTAGGAGGCTCGGGGACTCAAACCATGTTTTCAGTGTAAAATGGCCTGAATGCAATTACATAGAATGTCATTATAAACAAAGGCATTATGTATGGCAACCGCTTGAAAATGCAGGCCAAACATCTATTTTATTTTGAGATATATTGCCCTAATTCTGATTGCCTAGGACAGCGGAATTGTCCAATGTGGCTAATCAATGTCTCAAATGTTTTTTTTAAAAAGGATATAGCGTATCGAACTGAAAATCTGAACTATCAGAACAAAATATAAAACGCTTCTATGCTAACGTTACGTGCGCGAATAGCTAGAGTAAAAAAATAATTCAAAAATTATATTTTAAAAGTAATCATCAAACCAAGGGTCCGGTTTGTTTGAAATACATGTCTGCCAATGAACTGCATGCTAGCCGTATTCCAAGCTATTCTCATACTTCTTTTTAATAGTTAAAATTACGTAATTGACAGCTCTGCACTCACATATGTGTGTATGTGTGTGTGTGTGTGTAAAGTTAGCAAACAACGTACTCAATGCATAAAGCTAGGTGGCTAGCTGACGCGTGTACATAATACATACACCTGCGTTATTGACCAAATTAACTAGCAAGCAGGATATTTGTTTCATATTAAAAGGGCCACCGACAGTTTGCTTGTGACCAATATTGCCTCCCTACTACTAGCAGGCTAGGGTTAGCTGCTGCTAACGTCAATACTCTGGCTGCAACACGTAGATAGCTACCTAACGGACTACTATCCGGCGAGGCAGCCACACATTGGGTAGCGCTAACAATATGATTGGAGAATAATACTAATTATCAGCTCTAATAGGCTTTTTGCTGACCCACGAGCGGCAGCTCGAGCTAGCTAACGTTAGCCAACGTAACTTAAAGCAACACAAAACGAAGCAGGCGTTAGCTGTCATGGGAAACTAACACAGCTAACGTTTGCTACAAACATCCCCACCAAAAACTAAACAGCGAAAACAGTTTTGTTCCTTCATGGACGTTCATTGTATACATCTGAATACACCTGGTTTATAACTTTGTCAACCAGCTGTAGTTTTTTACCTTTATTTTCACCAAGCCGGATTCTCTAACAATGAATACTTCGGGAGAATCATACGTGTAAATCGTCACGGATTGAACGTCAATACACAAATGTATGACGTATACACACATTTTCTTTAATAGGATTTTCTGGGAGCGTCCCTGAGGAGGTGCCAGGGCGAATGAAGCCCCGCCCCTACCATTTAAGGTTTATTTCATTTTATTCTAAAGTTTTATGTTTAATTGCAATAAGCCCAAAAAAGACAAAACAAACAAACAAACGCAGTTTACAAACAACAAGTGTACATAGGACCTGTACGTTTGGCATACAAAATACAATTAAAAAAACAGGCACAATATTAAATTGCCAGGATAACAGAAATCAGGAATACAAACGCTAATAAAACCATAGATGTTATGTAAACATTAAGATAACTTACTCAAAAACATCAGCGGAACATGCATATTGCACATTCTATGAATGTACATTTCCAACATTCATGTAACTTGAAAAGGATGAGAACACAAATATCTTCCTGGAAACGTTTTGGTAACATTCATAGGAATCCTTTCTGTGAATCAGAGCAAATAATGGCAAACATGTTGGGATGAATGGTGGAATCTTATCATCTTAAAATAATGTTTGCCATATCCGTTTCCGTTAGTAAATCAGCTAATTATCTATGTAGTAAGATTGCTTTGATCCATAGACACTTGAATTCTGTCTGTATTTATGAATATTTAAAACAATTTTGAGTAGCTTGCTAAATAAACGGAGAAACTGAATAGCCACTGAAATATTTCAAAAATGTCATAGCTGTTGAACTCTAGTTCAATTGTTTAGCAGTTTTTTCTTGTTGTCATGTTTCACTTTTCCTGGGTAGCGACTAAGCTCTTGCTCGGTTTAAGTGAATACAATTAAGAATCGCCAATGCTTTAATTTTCAACAAGTAACACATTCCCACAGTACCCTGTGCAATGTAACTGCCACATAGGAGTAGCACACAAATAAATACAGCCATCAAGACAAGAGATATTGCCTTTTGTCATTGTCTGAGGTTGATTAAATTGCAAGGATGGATTTAAATGTTAAATAAAAAACACTTTGGGTTTTGGACAAATATCTCAGATGGAATGATTTTATTTCATATTAACAATGCTGGCTCTGTGCCTACGAGATTCCATTTCCATGGCAACTGTTCACTCTGTTCACCTTGCACATGCCCAGTGTGAATACACACCTTGTACTAAAATGGGATTTTATCACAGCAAGGTACTTTGTGTGTTCAGCGCAGAACATATTGCTACAATTAGGAAATGCAGAAGGGATTTCAAGTTCCTCTCATTCATGTGTCACAGAGAGACTTCAAAGAATTCAGGTAAAAAATGTTTTTGATGACTTGATATTTAAATGTAAAAATGTAAAATAGAAAATGCCTGAAAACACATAATGCTATCATTTCTTTCTCCTGTTTAGAATCACTAATGACACTATGCTCTCGTGAACCCCTCAATGCCATCCGTGCTGCACCTGAGCATGTCTCTTCCAATACATTTGCTCCTGAGCCAGTGTCTATATCCCATACTACAAGCAGCATACTCCAGGGGAGCCAGCATTGACAGGAGCAGAGGCCAAAACCTGTCTGGTTCTTGGCCCGATTAACCAGTGATAATCCAAAGAACTCAGGCCAACCCTCCCCTGGAGGGACAAAATTGTGTCCTGCCACCGCTGACTACCAGTCATAGCCAACTAATGGCATAGCCCAGACTTGAACCAGTGATGTCTAGGCTATAGGCCTCAGTCGGTTTTCAAATCTACATGTGAGCCTCAGGACCCTATATCAAACCATACATCTTCAAATATTTAATTAAAGGCATGTACGCTACTGGACACAGACTAATCAACAAATACCTTGTGCATTCTCCCAATTTGCCCCACAGATTATTAAATGATAATAACCTGAGGCATACTCCCTTTCCCCCCAGGGCTAATGTGCACTACCCTGATCACAAGCCCTTTGTACCTTCAGCCCTGTTTCACACCCAATCAGATTTGAAGGTGCATGTAAAGGTGATTGGTTAGAAAGGATTGCAGTTGGTTTGAAATTTGGAGTTAATATTATACAGATAATTGGATGTTCTGAAACAATGATTGAGTACAGGATCTTTCAGCAGCTAGGGATAGTTATTAGAGCGAAGCTATTGTTGGATTTTGGACAACACTCATTTCTACCTCATGGTCTAAATGCAGTGCCAAGAACTACTTTCAAAAGTAAACACTTTCTTTTTTTCCATGGTCTTTTAGCACCAGGATCGTAGAATATATAGACCAGCCAAATGTGGTGCGCTAGACCGCTACGCTATCCGCCGCCCCCTCTGTTTATAGTTTTGATGGAGAAATTAGATTTCAATAGAGATTAGCTCAAATAAATGTAAAAAAAAGATTTGCTTTTGCGGCAGTGTTAGTTTTGAGAGAAAATACTTTTATTTGAGTACTTGTGCCAAATCAAACTTTAAGAGGTAAATTATTTTACAACAAAATTTAAGATACATGTCCCACATTCGCTGTCAGAGAAGATTAATTGGATCCAATTAATCCTAAAACACAAATGCTGCTCTACATTGACTCAATAGTGACCTCTATCATACAAACCTGCCATCTCCCATGATGGGTAGGCACAGTCCATTTTAACATTAAATATGGTATTACAATGCAAGGAAACAGTCAAGTGAAAATGCATAAGTACAGGATCACTATAAAGACATGGAAACAGAAGGCTGGTTTGGTTAGATTTGTTTATTTGTGTGGATATTAAAAAAGCATTGTTGTCCATTTAGCGTTTATGGCATTTTGTCTCACATCCCTGTCAATCACAGGATGACATGTCCATTACTCCATCCTTCTGCTTACGCTTTTCTCACCAGTTCACAGGTCGGAACCTTAGGATGCCACGTGCCATCGTCTGAACACCTTATGTTAACATCACCCATCAGCTTGTAGCCCCTTGTGCAGACGACTCTTACGGTCACTCCAGCCCTCTTGTAGTTTGCATATTTAGCATTCCGTATGGATAAAGTGGGGCAATAAATCACTACAAAACAGAAAAAGAGACATATTTTCAGACGGTAGCCCGACATCAGCAGTAACTAGCAACAGCAACTTACATTTAAAGTTAAATCAACGTGCCTCCATCTTCCTCCTTGCTTCATATATTTCAGGAAGGAGCTATATCTTTACAGTCATAAATAAATAAATACAGTCAGGGGCACATTTTCATGACCCTGGCACTTACATATCTACGGGGGAGTGAGTTTAATTTGTTAAATGCCACTATTGCGTTTACCTTGCTCATATGGTAGAAATCTGGGAAGGAATAACTTTTGATAAATGTTGCCTCTTCATTTACATTACCAGAGGACAGACTTACAAAGACATATTCAATTGGGACATCCATGCTTAAGGGACAGTCTTGAAATTCAAAAACCATTCAATTAAAAAAAATATATATTAATTTAAGAATTTGTTTCTGATTTTATCCCATTTTTCTCCCAATTTAGTAGCCAATTACACCCTCTTTTTTTCATTTCAATCCCCCCCTCGTATTGTGAGTCCAAAAGGCGAAGTATCGCCTCCTCCGACGATACTTGCCGCCCCCCTTGTGACACTCCCAGCCAGACCCGACTCTGGTGCGGCCGGTGGAATCGAACCCCAGTCGCACAGTGGCCAGGTTCGAACGTTGTAACCGATAGACCACCCGGGAGGCCCAGAAACGAATCATTTTTTTGAGCAGTTGATACATGGCACAAAACCAGAACGTGCATCTTCACACATAACCACACTACAGCAGCACATGTATCACTCAACATCAAAAGAAGCCAAAGGCCATTATGGGCTCAACTGAAATCAGGTACTCTGCCCCTGGCTTTGGAATCGGGTTGATTCGCACGATGAGAAATATTTAGCTTATTTTGCGATCTGAAAGAAATTGAGAATGAAATTTGTTTGATGTGTTTTACCATCCCCTGTACAATGATCTCAGATATTTATTCTTTTGCAAATTGTCTGCAGGATGACCTTAGGTTAGAATGGGGTTGCAGTAAGGGGGGTTTTGAGACCACCAAATATATTCAGAATGCATGGGATGGACATATACGTGTACCATCCTGTAGTGATAATTATTATTTAAATGTGTATTTTAAGTTGTGTGTAATAAGCACATGACGACTAAATGTAAAAGCACGTACGAGTACGAATGCCCTACTGTATGATAGTATCTTAGGAGCCCAAATGGGCTGGGCATCATACTTGTGTACAAGACACTGAAATAAAATCTATAGAATCAATCATATACCACACACACTAAACATGTCAGATTAGGCCTAATGGAAGGCCATCATCACAAACAGGATCTAATTGGAATAATTTGAATCCACCTACCCATATAATGTTTAAATTGTATTTCAATCTAAATTACAATTACATTTGAACTGTACATGTGTTTTTAGAATAGTGTCACACAAGAACAATGATGTAATTTCATATATAAAAGACAAATATAGTTTTACATATTTTTTGTAAAAAATAACAAATAATAATGATTTGAAAACACATTCCAGAAAGTAATTATTTATTTTTAAATGATTGGCAAGTAGCACTGTCGCCTCACAGCAAGAAGGTCTCGGGTTCGAATCCAGGCCGGGGGCCTTTCTGTGCGGAGTTTGCATGTTCTCCCCGTGTCCGCGTGGGTTTCCTCCGGGTACTCCGGTTTCCTCCCACAGTCCAAAGACATGCACGTTAGGCTAATTGGAGAGTCTAAATTGCCCGTAGGTATGAGTGTGTGAGTGAATGGTGTGTGTGCCCTGTGATGGATTGGCGACCTGTCCAGGGTGTATTCCTGCCTCTCGCCCGGAACGCATGCTGGGATAGGCTCCAGCACCCCCCCGCGACCCTGACCAGGAATAAGCGGCTTAGACAATGGATGGATGGATGGATGATTGGCAAGTGAATTATACAGATATTTAAATATTTATAAAGTAAGTTGGAATACATTGGACTGTAATAAACAGACTTTTAGTTTAATTATCATCCTGAATTCAAAGGAGGTTAAAACTTGTCCATATTAACCTTCTTGCTCCTCATTTGAAATCCTACTCAAACATCATGTAGTAATTGCACTCATTAACTGTTTGGGAACCACTGAATATATTTAACACTTTTAAAATATATAAGCTTCAGCTCATTCATGTTTAAATTATTTCAAATATTTCCAAGATCAATATTTAATTAACATATTTAAATATATATTTACAATTAACATATTTGCATATATTTTTTAAATGCCTCAACTATATTGAAGACTTGGCATTTGCAAATAAAATGTAAAATGCAGCCATTTTTGGCCCAGGCCTATATATACAGTACCCTCCAAAATTATTCACACCCTTGTGTATTGTGGCCTCCCATGGCTTCCCGTTTCACTGGAGTGTAAAAATATACACGCATGTAAAATCCATTTGTCATCCATCACTATGGGGAAAGGCAGCCCTCAGAAGAAACAAGACAAAGGGTTGTGGACCTTCACTGACCTGAAGTCAGCAGGTGGTTACAAACAAATAAATGAAAAGAAAAAACGAAAAGATAGTACTTTCCACTATTAGGTCAATAATTAATACGTTTAAAACCACTGGAACCGTGGTAAACCTGCCTGGTAGAGGATGCAAGGGCATCTTGATGGTTTGGGAGACAAATAAAGATCCAAGGGCCACAGTTGGAGATCTACAGAACTTGGTTGCATCTTGGGGACAGCACAGTGTTTAATAAATAAGGCAAACATTGTCATCCCAGTCTGATACTTTTATAAACTACTGGTTCTTATATGACCTTTTGGCCCCCAACCCCATTTACTTTTCATATCAGATATATCAACTATTTGAGCATCGCACACAGCATGTTTATATCTACTGTGACATTGTGGAAGGCTAGGTTTCCACTGGGTTGAGGATCCACAATTCCTGCGGTTCGGTCATCTCAATTTATGGCCTTTTAGGTAGGTTACAGATACAGGCTCTCCATACTTACACATTTTACATTCACATTTTTTCACATCTTTCACCTCAGAAACATTGCCAAGGTACAGCCATTCCTGACCCAGCAAGATGCAGAAAAATTAATTCATGCGTTTATTTCAAGTAGACTAGACTATTGCAATGCACTCTTTACTAGTCTTCCTAAAAGGTCCATTGAGAGGCTGCAGCTTATCCAGAACTCCGCTGCCAGACTACTAACTAAAACAAAGAAGAGAGAACACATCACTCCAGTCTTAGCTACACTGCACTGGCTCCCTGTATCTACCAGAATTGATTTTAAAGTCCTTCTACTTCTGTACAAACCTCTAAATGGCTTAGGACCGGCCTACATCACAGATTCCCGGTCGTTTTATGCTCCTTCACGAGCCCTTAGATCCTCTACTGCTGGTTTTCTAGATATTCTAAACCCCACCCAAAAGAAAATTGGAGATGCAGCCTTCTTCAGCTATGCTCCCAAATTGTGGAACAGTCTACCCAAAGATATTAGAGAGGCAGGCTCTGTTGACATCTTTAAACGGCACTTAAAAACATATCTCTTTAACCTAGCCTTTTTCTAGCACCACGTCTTATGATATGCGTGCTTCACATGGAGTCCCATATGCTGTTTTTAAATGACCTTTTATGCCCTTAAATGTATTTTTTTCTATCAGTAAATTGATGAATCGGGGAGGGGAAGTGTCCCCTATTTGATTGTTTTATTGTTTTAATTCATTATCTTATTTTCCTTGACATGCATTGCTTTCATTGATGTTTTATTGTTTTATTGGCTTACTCTTAACACTCTTGTTTTATATCTTGTTTTACTTTGTCTGTGAAGCACTTTGCGCTGCATTTCAATGTATGAAAGGTGCTATATAAATAAAGCTTATTATTATTATTATTATTATTTTAAGCATTTAGCAGAAGCTCTTATCCAGTGCGACTTACAAGATGTGCAAGATATACTCTGTGTCCATTCCTCTCATCTTGGAAAAATGTTGTAGGGGTGCCAAGTGAACGCTGTGTGAAGTATATGACAGAGTAGACATTGTGAAGATTCCTCAAGTAGACTAATAGCCCAAGACTGCTCAGCATTTCATAGCAGAGGAACTAGCTTACACACCAAGTTTACCACACACAAAACAAAAGACCAACACAAACAATAAGGTGGCTTGATGATAATAAAAAACGCTTGTTCCACAAGGCACTAATACTATGTTACATTTCTTGAAGGACTATGTTAGATCTTGCTCTCTATGTTATCTTTAAGTCCCCACTCCCCAGCTACCTACCTTTGGGTTTGCATTGTGGGAGGCTGGGAGTCCATTGACCGTTCAGTCCACATGTAACTTGTCTTGGTCCACTTAGACGATAGCCCGTATTGCATTTGAAAGACACATAACTTCCGTACTTATAGTAAGGGCCGTATCCACCCGTCTTCCTGCCAAATTTCACGGAGGGATTGGGACAAGTAATATCTGTATGAAATAAAAAACAAATGCTTTAGTTTATGGTACACTTCACAATGGCATGCTAAAAGTGTTATAGAAGTAGTGCGTCTTGGTTCTTAACTGCCTGTGTGATGTAGGATGTTCTGTTCCAAACAAATAGGATTGAAATT
Source organism: Aldrovandia affinis (assembly GCA_029706075.1). Classification (NCBI taxonomy): domain Eukaryota; kingdom Metazoa; phylum Chordata; class Actinopteri; order Notacanthiformes; family Halosauridae; genus Aldrovandia; species Aldrovandia affinis. The sequence continues at coordinate 545,173 of JAINUG010000333.1, read as the reverse complement.
AGCTATCGATTTAAATGAGAAAATCGATTATGGTAACAATGTTGAAATACTCCTTTAAAATGTGGTTCTCTGTGGCTCAGTTGGTAGAGCACAGCATTGGCAACGCTTAGGTTGTGGGTTCAATCCCCACTGGGGCCACATATACTGAAAATGTATGCATTCACTACTGTAAGTCGCTTTGGATAAAAGAGTCTGCTAAATGGCGTATATTAAAATTGTTTTATTTTATTTTATTGGGTGAACTATCCCAGTAATGAAAAACAGATCTTCGAAATCTTAGGACTGTGAATTCCAGAACACTACATTTATTAGTATTGCTTGATACTGGCACACTTGCTCCCAAGCATCCATACCTTTGCACTCTGGGGGAGAGGCGCTCCACGTCCCGTCTTTTGTGCAGTGTATCTCTTTGTCTCCAAACAGTTGCCCTTGGCGACACCGGTAGTGCATCACGGTGCCGTAAGCGAAGGGCCCCTCCTGTTGGCCTATCCTCTCTGCGTTAACCACTTCAGGGAGGTCATCACACTTCACAGCTGGGAAAACACACACATCTTTTAGATAGCTAAAAGAAAGGTAAACAAAAGTCTGGTCTACAAACTTTCAAGGTTTTTCGCCCTTGATGATAATCTGGAAACCCTTGACAGACAGCAAGTCATGAGACAGATTTTGAATTAGATAACTGGCTAGTTTGTAATGACAATAAAATGAGAGCAAGCATGCATTCAATCTTAGAAATCTGTCCTTTTGTAAAGGAAGATGTTCAGTTGTGAGTCAACTGTTATCAGTGGCAGATCTATCGTAGCTAGCTAGCTGTTGAAAATGGCAGAGGTGATTGCTCTGCCAAAATTGCAGTTAATGGGCACAAGCATCAGTAAACAATCCAATCTGAAAAGAAAATCTACAGCAATCTATAGAAAAAAGAAAATATCCCTCAACACCAGACAGTAATATACTCTGCAAAGTTTCATTGATAGCTTTAGAAATGAATTTGAAGCCTCCTGCGTGGTCCAGTGGTTACAACCTTCAACACTGGCCACGGAGACCGGGGTTCGATTCCCCGCCCCGCCAGAGTTGGAAGAATAAAATCGGAAAAATAAAATAAGAAAAATAAAATTAAAATAAACATTTGAGTTAAGCATGCAAGAAAAAAGTCTGCATTTTGTGGTATGTCATTCTTTCGGCCATATTGTAACCAACTGTAAACATTTTTGAAGGGAATTTAATAACGCTAATAATTTAAAAACTCTCTACAACCCACTGAAGTGGCATATCAAATTTCCCCCCGTTTGCTGATGAACACAAGGTGTTAAATGCTGTCTCAGTACTGAGGCTTGTGCCTCCTGCACTGCACTGTTAAAGCTACGCAGAGCTCACCTTCACAAACAGGAGCGTTGCCATCCCATCCTCGGTCCTGGCACTGCCTGTAACTACGCCCGATCATTTCATACCTGACGAAGAGAAGAGTTAAATTAACTCTGCTGTCCAGTAAAATGAACAAAATGGGAGAGCATTTGCAGTAGAATATGCTCCTTGGCCTGTGGTATATGCTCACACTAGTGGGAGAATTTTGCCTAAATGTAGAGATTTGCTACCTTAGAGCATTTGCAAGCATATTTACCTGCAAAATCAAATTGTCCTGATGACTGGCCTATGCTAATGATCATACACTCCTAATCCGTTTTTTGCACAGTGCATAAAGTGTCTTACCCCTCATTGCAAACGGCAGAAACTGTATCCCCAAAAGAAGCACCCTTGTATTCATAGCGACCATTCAGAATTTCCCCAGCAGATCCGCATGATTTCCCTGAAAAGCCCCCCCACAGAAATAAATACTTTTTTAAAACTCATGGATTGAGACCATTTTGGCAAGTGTAATGCTCACTCATATTATTTTCATGAATTAGGCAAATATTGTAAAATGTCAAGTGAAATCATTTGCAGCTCTCTTTTTAATATGTGGTAGTCTTCTGAATCAATAATTATCATACAAATCTGTGTATTATAACAGGGACACTGGCACACTTATTATCCTCCTCGATACACAGTGGTAACTGTTGCTGCAAATAGCCTACATTACAGGGGAAATTAGTCTAATATTTCTGCAGTTATTTGCATGATTGACATGAAAACAGTAGTTTGCCATCATGAGCAGAGAGTGCTGTGCTGAACTTACGTTCACACTTCAGATTTATAGATGTCCACCTTCCGCGATCACAGCGACTGATGACTATCATCCCCCTTATACTCTGGTATCCCGTGGAACACGTGTAGCGGACCTCAGAACCCGCTGGATATTCTTTCTGTAACAGGTGCTGATCAGTGACGTACATATCCGGGTAGGTGGTTGGTGCACCACAGCTGCCTGAAAATTGAGAGAGAAAGAACATAGTGAGCATATTAAGAACTTAGCATCCCATCATGCTTAGGGTCATGTATAAAAATGATAGGCAGGTCCAGTTTCTCATTAATTTTGCTACTATGCCTGGAAGAAGAGATCTCAGTGACTTTAAAAGATGGGTGATTGTAGGGGCGACGACGTGAGCAGTCTTCAGTGACGAAGAATGCTCAACTTGCCCCTAGTTGATGATGAGTCTGAGGTAAAGACATCATCAACCAGGGACAACTGTGGTCGAAAGCGCATACTCCTGAACCATGATGTCCGTGCATTGGTTTTGAGATGCAAGGCAAAACAGACAAGCAATTCTGAATCAGTTGACTGCAAATATCAATCTCGGGTGTGAACAGGCAGTTTAAACAAGAACTTCACAGAGGGGGATACTATGGTCGGGTTGCAGTGCATAAACCCCTTATTACACCTAAAAATGCACATTTGTGAGTAAAGTGGTGCAAAGAACACAGGCAGTGGTCTACTGAGCAGTGGAAAGTCATACGGTCAGAAGAGTCATCCTTCACCCTGTTGTTAACATGCAGAGGAGTGCATGTGTGGCGCACGCCAAAAGAAACCTACAGTCCCTTTTTCCTATGGTGAAGGGTTCTGGCGGCTCTGTTATAGTGTGGGGTGCATTTTCCTGCCATTGTTTAGGTCTACTCAACCCCTTAGAGGGCAAGTTAAACACCAATAAATACAAAGCCATTCTGAGTGATCACCTTCATCCTATGGTGAAGCATTTCTATCCTGATGGGAGTGGTCTCTTCCAGGATGACAATACCCCCCATCCACAGGTCACTGAATGGTTTGATGAGCACTCATCCCATCTCAGTCACCTGATCTCTAACCAGTCTAACATTTATGGGAGATTCTGGAGCAGCGCCTGAGAGTGTTTTCCATCAACACCAACAAAACAGCCTATGATGGAATTCCTCATGGAAGAATGGTTTTTCATCCCTCCAATAGAGTTCCAGAGACTTGTAGAATCTATGCCAATGCACATTGAAGCTGTTCTGGCAGCTTGTGGTGGCCAAATGCCCTATTAAGACACTATGTTGGTGTTTCTTTTATTTTTACAGTTAACGGTCTGCATATGTATACATGTTGTTGAGTAATGTTCACCACCATTGTTATTTTATACATCTTCATGTGTAATACTTTGGCAATATGAATATTGTTTTTGTCATACCAATAAAGCAAAATTAAACTGAGTTGTATTAAGAGGAAGGGACAGGGTAGGGAGAGGAGAGAGAGAGCAAAAAGAACAGCATAGAGTTTACTAACCCCGCACACTGTGGAAGTCATTGTTATCATTGGAGGACAGACATTCTGGTATTTTGGGGTGCCATTGGCCGTCCGGTCCACATGTGATCTCCCGTGATCCAATGAGAGAGAAACCACGGGTGCAGGTGAAGGTCACATTGTTTCCTCTGCTGTACACTGGGGCCTCTCCTTTTATCTTCACACCGTTGGCCACAGACGGACTCTGGCAGGTGACTTCTGCAAGACCTTATATATTGTAAGAGAGAAGATATCTTCTACATGTTGCTGTATGAGTAGTGCTTTACATGAATCAGTGTGAATTAGATATACATTTCAGCCAGTCGTTAATCATAAGCACGTCATTTAATAATGTTAGCATGCAAATAAAGTATCAATCATTCAAAATGTACATAAGAATTGCACCCATGACAGAGGAATTGGCACAGAGCTCTAAAGGAAACATTACAGAAAGGCTAAATTAACACAAACATATAAGGAAATGAATAAATAAAAATGACAATGATAAACAACAGTTCACATAAATAATAAGAGCTTTCAAAACAATAAGATAAACACAGAATAAATATTTCAGTGCGCAGACTTGTCCGTTTAAGTTTAAAGATCACTCTGAAGGTATCACAAACAGCTCACTGAAACTGTTCTCACTTAAACAGATGTGTGAGCAGTTAGTTGAGGTCGGTACGGTGCGATAATTCGCATTAAAGCGCAGCGGTTAATTCAGCCAAGGTAGGTGAAGGTCAAAAGAAACGTCTCAAAGGGACGACATCTAGGATATCTCCAGCGAGCATGCCGAAGAAAGAGAGAAACACGGCGTTTCTTCAGGAGGGAAATCATTGAGGCGCCTCTGGAAGAATCCAGATGCCCGAGCCGACTCAACCTTCCCTCCCAAATCATATCGGTAAAATGTTTTGCCACGCGACCGTTTCGACAACAGTTTAACCACAGCCACTCATCTTACAAATATAGCCAAGAGCAGCCCTCATGTTGCGTTGCTGCACTATGAGGGGTTACCAACGCCACCTTAGAGGTATTTTAGCTGTACGGTAATGACTCCAATATCCGACACCATCAGAATGTCAGGATGGTTAGAGGTCCCACTTTTTGACTTTCTAGTACTGCGAAACAAGCAACCCACGTCTTGAACTTCTGCACTCTGGGGTAGAGGCGCTCCACGTCCCGTCTTTTGTGCAGTATATCTCTTTGTCTCCAATCAGTTGCCCTTGGCGACACCGGTAGCGCATCACGGTGCCGTAAGCGAAGGGCCCCTCCTGTTGGCCTATCCTCTCTCCGTTAACCACTTCAGGGAGGTCATCACACTTCACAGCTGGGAAAACACACACACACACGCACATGCACAAGATTGATTGTCAACACAACTGAATGTCTATTAGATTTCTGTTCCTGAAACACCTTGCTAGTGTGTCATTCTCTAGATCAGCGGTTCCCAACCACGGTCCTGGGGACCCCCTGTGTATGCTGGTTTTCATTCCAACCATAACTGAATTGTAACAAGTCTATTGTAGGATGACTTACCCTCTTAAGGCCACATTATGTCAGAAATGGCTACGCATGCCATGAAGAATAAATGTCCCATTTAGACACCCCAGGACTTCTAACCAGTGAAATCAAGTAAAGTTCTTTTATTTTCTGTAATGTGTTTTATATGAAAAATTATTTATTTAGAAAGAGGTTCGTTTTTTAAAAATTTGATTCAACTGTAGACTGGCAGGTGGGGTCCTAACTCCTTTCAGTGTGGACACCTGGAAGCTGAAACATAACTGTTTGCGGAAAATGACTAGTTCAATGAGCGAGCATAAGGCAACCAGCCAAATCTAGATCATGTTAAAATAAGTTTAAACAAACACTATGGTACTTAAATACACTTAAGAACGTGTTTTCGACCACCTCAATTGATCAAGATGAACAAAAGACAGCATGCATACTGGGTCCCCGTGACTATGTTTGGGAACCGCTTAGATTATATTATATATTATATTACAGGCATTTAGCAGACGCTCTTATCCAGAGCGACTTACAGTTTACAATCCATTTATACAGCTGGATATTAACTGAAGCAATTCAGGTTAAGTACCTTGCTCAAGGGTACAACGGCAGTGTCCCACCTGGGGATTGAACCTGCAACCTTAACGTTACAAGCCCAGTTCCCTAACCATTATACCACACTGCCTGCCCAGTCATTGTCAGATTAGTCATGGGCGCCATGCAGGCCTGTACACATTACACAGTACGTGACATAGCACCATAAGATGATGAGGTATAACTCAGTACTAGAGGCTTGTGCCTCAAGCTAGCACTTAGAGGAAACCCCACCGCAGTGTAGTGTAATGGTTAGGGAACTGGACTTGTAACTCAGAGGTTTCTGGTTCGATTCCCAGGTGGGGCACTGCCGTTGTACCCTTGAGCAAGGTACTTAACCTGGATTGCTTCAGTAAAATATCCAGCTGTATAAATGGATTGTATGTAAAGAAATGTAAACTGTGTAAGTCGCTCTGGATAAGAGCATCTGATAAATGGCTAAAATGTAAATGTAAATGTAAAATGAAGCAGAACTCACCTTCACAAACAGGAGCATTCCCATCCCAGCCTTGGTCCTGGCACTGCCTATAATTACGCCCGATCATTTCAAACCTGCCAGAAAGATACATGAAATGCATACACAGGCCATTGATGAGAACAAAGCTTTTTAAGCATATTCATATGTGAGAAGCTGACAGACCATGCATATTATTGTTCTTTATTAATATGATACATCATCGTTATGTTATTCTTTTTTATATATTTGCATTATATATGATCCTTTACTGCAGTATTGAGATCATGATTCTTGAAATTGAGAGTTGTGTGTAACAGTCTGTCACTATTGGAGGAGGAAAGGCTTGGCTGGCAATACAGGAATAGATGCAATTTTTTACGGTCAAAGTTATTCACCCAGCAGAGTGCGGTTTTGCTAGCATCCTGTTCATGAGGAGGACTACAAAAACACACGTAGATGTTCCCTGTTCATGAGGAGGACTACAGAAACACACGTAGATGTTCCCTGTTCATGGGGAGGACTACAGAAACACACGTAGATGTTCCCTGTTCATGGGGAGGACTACAGAAACACACGTAGATGTTCCCTGTTCATGGGGAGGACTACAGAAACACACGAGATGTTCCCTGTTCATGGGGAGGATTACAGAAACACACGTAGATGTTCCCTGTTCATGGGGAGGACTACAGAAACACACGTAGATGTTCCCTGTTCATGGGGAGGACTACAGAAACACACGTAGATGTTCCCTGTTAATGTATAATTAGGGGTCTCAAGGGCTAGACCGCTCCATCAATCTGAATTTAAATAATCCTACTCCCGCTCTGATTCGGATGACTATTCGCACCAGCCTACTCTGATTTTGTTTCGTGTCCACTGCATAAAGTGTCTTACCCCTCATTGCAAACGGCAAAAACTGTATCCCCAAAAGAAGCACCCTTGTATTCATAGCGACCGTTCAGAATTTCCCCAGCAGAACCGCACGTTTTACCTTGGTGAAAAAGAAGAAAGAATTACACAAGGATCACAGTATTCTAGTCTTTTTAAAGAGTTGTGATCTCCAGCTCCCCAAGGTCAAAAGGTAGTGCATTCGTGGGGGAAGGGGGGAGGGACGCCAGCACGGGCTCGCCCTGTGTACAGAAGGCTTCCCAGTGGATATTGGAATCGCGGTCGACGGCTTGGCGGAGTACGTTCGCCCGCCCACGTCACTGCTGGTCCCAGGGTAGTGGCTGGTCCCGTAGTTTCACACGGTGGGTTCGTGGGGGGAATAAGAGGGTATTAAGAGGGTACAATTGGCCACCAACTTGGGAGAAAGATAGAGTAAGCGTAAAAAGGGTAGTGTATTCAATGAGCCAAGTGACAGGTTGATGTAACGTGGAAAGTATCTGGCTCCCCCTACTGGACACTTTGAACCAGTACAACTTAGGAACCAACTTTTTAAACTCAACCAGCAGAACTGCACATTCACTGCGCCCAAGGAATGCACTGCTTACACAGCTGGTACAGGCAGACAACAGGCACTCAGTTTACTAGAGGAGGCATTCTTGCATGATGAGACTGTCAATTTCCTGTTTATTGAAACCCTCCCTCCCTGGGCGTCACTACGGTTAATAATGCATTGGTCACAGTCTGAACTGGCACAGTCCAGATTTGATTGTGTACCGTGGGCGTATCACTGCGCAAAGGTGAGGCCTTCGCACATCCAAATGTACTTTGTCGCATGTGCGTAAAAGTGGAAATGCCATGCGATGCAAGAAAACACCTCCTGCACACTGCATTCACTTTAAAAAGTTGCTTTAGCTGGACATGCCACTGGACAGATCCATCCGGGGATTCACATCATTTGCAGACGTTACTTACGTTCACACTTCAGATTTATAGATGTCCACTGTCCGCGAACACAGCGACTGACGACTATCCTCCCCGCTATCCTCCGGTATCCCGGGAAACACGCGTAGCGGACCTCAGAACCCGCTGGAAATTCTTTCTGTAACAGGTGCTGATCAGTGACGTGCATATCGGGGTAGGTGGTCGGTTCACTGCAGTTGCCTGAAAATTGAGAGAGAAAGAACATATCGAGGGCGTGTTTCAGGTGCTGTGTGATTTTCAAAGTGCGTTGGAAGTTCTCCTCTTCACATTATTGGCCACAAATGGCTGCAGGAACTTCTATAATGAGAAAGAACTGGCCACCTTGGTCATGAACAGAACATTCAAACTATGAGTACTGATCTACAGCCTGTGTCGGCACTGCTTTGGATGTACTGCAATGCATTTATATAACCACTTTGGTGGTTAACTTGGAATATTTACCAATAAAATAGTGTCACGGTTAGGATCACAAAACATAAAGAAATATTAACTGGAACAAATTTTGTCTGTGACTCCTTTCTGTTCAAATATGCTACCTGAACCAACCCCTGCCAGCGTGTTCCAGACACCTAGAGCTCTGTCGAAGTGCAGTTCATATTTTCTACTGTTTTAATTTCATGATGTCAGGCTTAAAAACAAATATCAGTTTTAGAATTGCTGTACACATCTAAAGATCGTCCACACTGGCCGATAGCCACACATCCGTCTCCAATGAATGTCCCCTCCAGTTCACAATACTGTACTATGAGGGGTATCAACGCAATACAAGAGCATTTGGATTACCTCTCTTTAACAGATCCACATTATTGGGTTTCGTACTGGGGACGGCGGCCAGTGTAACAAAGTTGCCTGAAAATTGAAAGAAAAAGAACATGTTTCATTGTTGTTATTTTTCAGGCACATGGCTTTGAAATCATGTAATAGTAAGGTTCACCAGTAACAAAGACATAATACAGATATTCATTCATAAAGATCATGACTGATGCTGGCTGAGCATACGAATATAGAGCTATGCATTGGCACACACACATACACACACGAACAGAGACACACAGCTGCACGCACGCACGCACGCACACACACACACACACACGAACAGAGACACACAGCTACACACACACACACACAAACAAACAAACACACAGACACACAGAACCACACACACACACACACACACACACACACACACACACACACACACACACACACACAAACACACACACACACAAACACACACAAAGACACACACACACAAAGTAGTGTTTTCCCTTTACACTGTGGAAGCCATAATTACCTTTGGCAAGCAGACACTTGGGGATGTTGGGGTGCCATTGGCCGTCCGGTCCACATGTGATCTCCCGTGATCCAATCAGAGAGAAGTCACGGGTGCAGTTGAAGGTCACACGGTTGCCTCTGCTGTACACTGGGGCCTCTCCTTTGATCTTCACACCGTTGGCCACAGACGGACTCTGGCAGGTGATCTCTGTGCCTTCTGTATTGAGGAATTGGTCGTGGCAGTCAGGTTGAAGCTACTGTATGTTTACAGATATCCACTGTCCTGTAATTAGTCTTGGCTGCAATACAGTGCACTTACTCTCATGCCATCTAGTAGGTGGCCTTTTTGAAGAAGTTACATTGACCACAAATCCAGAATCAATATAAGGGGCAACAAATAACCCTGATAATAAAGTCATATAGAAGTGTGAATAAATCAGGAGAAATGATCTTAGTGGGCTTATGTCAAATGAAACCTACTCGGTCATCCTGCAGATATCACGGTGAAAGACTGAGCTTTAGAACATCGTTTTATGTTCAAGTTTTGCATACCTTCACAAGAAGGGATCTCTCCGCTCCAGCCAGAATCCAGGCATCGTCTGTATCGGTCTCCCTTTAGACGGTACCTGTGTGAAATTCATAAATACACAATTAACTCACTATGTTAAAATGGGGGCAGTTTGTTTCTCTTTTTTAAAAGAAGAAGAAAAAAAAGAATTTCTTTCACTCGCACACGCACGTAACCTACCCTTCGTTGCACACAGCAGCGACCTCATCGCCAAACTCGGCCTCCAGTCCCATATAATCAAAATGTCCATTGAGCAACTCCCCTGCAGATCCGCATGACTTTCCTGGCGAAAAAAAGTTAAAGAGCTTGAAAAAAAAGTAAGCCCTGACAAGCCCTAAGCACAGTTGGAATTTCAGTTGGAATTTCAGCAACTAAAATGATCGCGTTTGAATTAAATGTCATTAAATGTCGGTAGATTGTTACTTACGCTCACATTCCATTTTTAAACGTGTCCATCCTCCCGCTTCACAGCGTACGTAAGATGCACCGTAAACATGCGCGTAACCCAGCACACAGCTGTAGAAGACGCGATCACCAGGGCTGTACGCAGTTCTATTTGGGTATCGTAGCTTCGTGTTGGGATAGTAGCTCGGCGTCCCGCAGTCTGCTGAAGCTAAAGTAAGCAGAAGCATCTTAACAGACATCCATTCTATCGGCAGCTCCCGGAAAGCGCGCCCTGAACCCAGGTCACACGAAAGGACCTTTGTCCTATACAAATATGTTACCTTTCGAGAACATAATTTAGCAACATTTAACAATAATTTAATCAGTACAGTGTCCCCGTGGACAGCGTGCCACGTTATCAGCTGTTGGAAATTGTACTTGTTTCATTATGGTCAATAAATAAATAAATCAACACATTAGTAGGCTACTTCTTAAGTCGATTTAAAAACACCGACACATTGTAGGTTTGTAAAACATTTCATGCATAACTGCGAATCTAACACGTCCGAAAATGGGTGAATTCCGCTACAATCTGTAATGCCATATTGTATCAAATGTTTAAAATAAATAAATATTAAATCGGCGGAAGAATCTTACCCGAAAACGTCGGTGTGATGAATATTAGGAAAAGTAACAGTTGTCCCCAGCAGTTGAACATAGTGGCGTTTTTGTTTACTTCTTCGGTTTCGAGCAGCCCCAAGTTAAACAGTAGACCTACTGTGCGTAGACCACACGTCTAAATCACAAAGTGATGCCGCAGCCCTTTTAGTTTAAGTAGCTTATATATAGCTGGTGTATAGTACGGATTGACTGCTGTTCTGCAATAGCGTTCCACAAATGTTGACATTTGCTACGGCCATAGCCTTTATAGCGTTAAGACGTCACGTGTGAGAAATGCCTATCTGGTAAATCCTTTAACCTGTGCCTCCACCGCTTGCTTCAAGCGCACTAAAATATTCGCGAAAAATGGACGTTCAATTGACTTACCCAAAGTAACATTTAATGTGCTAGAAATGTGTGAAAGAACAAATGTTAAATTTTATTTTATTTTTTTAAATACAAGAGATCTCCCTCGCGCACCAACTATAGCACCTAACGTTATGTTGTACGTTTGCGACAATATGCTGTCGGTTGTGGCACTGATAACTCGATATTTCTCTTTGCCAAACCTTTGAATGCACTCAAGCCGCTCGGGATAAGGGCATAGACTAAATGTGTAAGGGCCTATGTAATGCAATGTAATTTTTGCAGATAAATACCAGTCCAAAATACACACACGGCACAGCGGTCGCATCTTCAGGATATCAGCGTGATGAGCCATTAAAAGAGAGGCTAGTCACCAACAGGATCCGCTTTTAAGGCAGGACTATAGGCTATATCTGTAGGCTATGCTGTTAATGATGTTCATCCAAACGTCCAAACCAAATAAGAATGAGATTATTTTGAGATGCTGGCACACAAGCAGTTACAAAAAACTAAGAGTAATAAGAGGTCACTACCCAGGAGCTGACTTGCTTTAAGTTACAAAAACGACCACAGTAAAGAAAGGGATTGGAAGGTGTAATTATGTCGGTGCATCACACACAATGTTTTGCAATCATTAACTTGGAGGTCGGAATGGTATGTGTGAAATGTTCGTTAATTGATTTGGCCCACACACACACACAGAGAAGAAACACACATGTACACCCTACTAGGAAGTTATAACGCGATGTAATAATAAACGTATCTTCATTGTTAAAACAAAACCAAAAATCGGGATTGTAGCCAGGCAACAGTGGTTGATAATTCCCTCTAACCTCACAGTGCCGAAGATCCAGACTTGTGGCGAAACATCAGGAGTAAGTGTACACCGTCCAATACATTATGTTCTGTGCAGACCTGGGTCCAGTAATTATATTTGAATACATTAATCTTTTAGACACCAGTAAAATTCCTGCAGACATTTATTTTCACCAATATTCAGAGAAAATGATTATTTCACATTACATCTTCTAAATGACCACCTCAAGATTATAATAAGGTTTGCTGTAAAATAAAACTACTTACACACACTGGCCATAATATCACTGTTAGAATTCAATGAAGCTTGGACTCAAAATATTCGCAAATAAAACAACTAGACAGTGGTTCATATTGAAGGACCCCCAGAAAACTAACTTATCAAGTAGGTTTGGCCACCTTCAACACTGCTGAACTAGCATGAAATAGTTTTTGGTCAAAATGGTGGTTTCTTCCGTTCAGTACAATGTCCCTCTTCAGCCAGTTTTCTCAATCCTGGTCCTGGGGCCCCGCAGTGTGTGCTGGTTTTTGTCCCAAGCAGTTGCAGCCTCCTAATGGTAACAAGCTTGTCACTGTTCTAAATTATACATTTTTAATATCTGCTGAAGGATGGTTTAGCTCCTTAAGGCCACATTATGTCAGAAATAGCTATGGCTGCCATGAAGAATAAATGTCCCATATTCACATCCCAGAAGTTGGATCAACTAACGCTTTCCTTTGCTGTAATGTGCTATATGGCAAATGACTCCTTTGCAAAGAGGTTACAGTTGATTAAATTATAGACTGACAGGTGAAGTCATTGTGGTCCTAACTGCTGAAAGTGTGGACACCTGGTCACTGAAACTAAACCATTTGTTGAAAATGAAGAATTCAAAGACAAAGCAAATGGCAATGAGCCAACCCTGTCGTGTGTTAATAAGTTTGAGGAAAAATTCAGAAAGAACTTACACACGTTATCAACAACCTTAATTGCACAAGAGATGATCTGTAATGAAAACCAGCATACACAGGGGTCCCCCGGGACCAGGATTTAGAACCAGTGACTTAAGCCAATGAGTCACCACAGCCCACGATTCACAACAGGGGGTAATCAGAATGAAGCACAGTTCACCCTTTATACACACAAAGACATAAGAATAGAGTCAAAGATTTTCCCATAGAAAAGACCATCACAATGCACGTCATTTCACATTTTCGTATGACATAGAAACAAATCAAGTGAAAAATACAATTTAAAATGATAAACATTACTATTCTCCGTAACTTGACAGTGATGTGATTCATTCATCTCAAGTGCACGTTGGTACCAAAATAAATGTCTGGAAGTATAAATGTATCAGCAAGGAAGAATTAAGTGGGGGAACCATTTTTTTTTTAATGACCATAGTCCTAAAAGCAAATTATCGCAATAATGAATGTCTTATCCAAAAATAACTACTTTGCTCTGCCCTTGTTAAAACAAGGATCTCCTTTCTTTTGAGTTTCACCGATCAACGGATCGATTTCATCCACAAGAGCACAGCTGGCATTATAGCCAATCGGCACTGACTTCAGCCATAGTGTTGCTGTAGCAACCGGCCCCAGCCACCCACCTATCCCACAAGGTCCTTGGTCAAAACAAGGCTATGAACACTCCTGACTAGTAAAGCAGAACACTTGGGGAGAACAGAAAACAAGGCACCATTTATTAATAGTGTTTCTGAAATGGCGGCCCACTGGAGAACAGAGGCCCACAAGGGGAGACTTGGTCAGAGAAGTGGGGAAAAAGCCGCTGTATTACGAGATGAAGAAAAGACACTCCTTTACGGGATTACAGACCAGTCATAAGAGCTGAGTAATAAGCATTATGGGAACACACATCGTAATAAGCACTATGGAAACAGACACAACGCTTCACATTGGAGCCAACATGGATGCGTGGGTTGAGAACCACTAGTGTGGTTGATTAAAATGAAGACAACTTAGAATTTTTACACAGTCTGTACTCCATTTTGCAAACTGTACCAAACTGTATTATGCATATAAACTATATTAGCTCCTTTCCAGACTAATAACGATAGTAGGTCTATCGTATAATATTCATATAATAATAATACTAATAATAACAATGCAACTCAGAAAAAGCTAAACAAGGCAGAAAAAGCTAAACATTACCGATAGTGTATTTCAACCTACATTTTGTGAAAATTGAAATGGAATAATTCACCTTTCAGCCATCCGAGCACTCATAATTTGCTTGCTTGTTAAATAAATTAAAATGTCAAAAGATGATCAAAGGGCATGCACTGAATAGCACAGATTTAGCAATGCAATGTCATTTTTATTTACTTGTTCAAGGGCAAGCCGTTTTAAATGTTTTTCTCCCACATGCAGTCAGTTGTAGAAACAGAATACTCCTGATATAGAACATAATATGCATATTATTATGATGAATATTATCAGCATTATTATTTTCTTGACAGATGCCCTTATCCAACATAACTTACATAACTTAAAAATATATAATATCCATTTATACAACTGGCTGTGTACTGAAGCAATTCAAAACACTTTGCTCAAGAGTTAAACAGCAATGCCACACATGGGAATCAAACCTTGTGGGTATAGCTCAACTCCTTGACTGCAGCACTGAAGTCTCAAAGTACAACAAAGGGAGATACTGTATCTGTGAGTGACCGAAAACAAATACAATAAACTGATGTGAAAATGTATAAACGACTTGATTTGAAACATATTTTATTGGTAGTGTGAATGTTTTCAAATACAACTGCACTCGCGCAGGCAATTCATTATTATATTGAGACCAAAAGTACACACCATTCATTTGATAAGAATAAACCGTAGTCAAAGTTGTCCCAACTTTTCCACAGTGACCATGTGAAACCTACAAAAGCACCTTGAGTCAAAACGACAGCCCCTGAGTCAAAATATCCATGCGTATATGCGTGCTTTGGTTAAATAAGAAAACAGACAGACACAAAGGCGCTTGGGGTGACGTGACACGTGACTCACTGCGTTGCGTTACCTTTCAACGTTTCAGAGCTTTGGTTCTCCATGGAGAATGGAGACGGCTGAGTTGTCTTGGGTGGTGCCCGACAATTAGTCAACAGTAAGACTAAACCTAAAACTGCAACACAGGTATAGGGCTCGTCACAATATCACAACAGTCAAACACCCAAGGCATTACACCACGGTACCAATTTTATTCCATTCCCTGTGTCCCAGCAACCACACCCAGAGGCATGCCACCTCTAATTGGTGGCAAAAACACAGCACAGTAGTTTAAAAACTCATTTACAGACCATGTGAATTTTACATTCATGGAAAAAAACGAAAAAAATAAAAGGAAAATAAAGTGTCATATCACGTGGTGGGCAAATGTACCGTGAAGCCAACCCATTTCCTTTACGACCCGCTGGTCTCAGCCAGAACCATCTGCTCCACCAACCTTGAGGCTCGACCCCGAAAACAAGGACAAGACGGGCGGCGGTCTCCCTCGTCGCACTTCCAGATCCACTGGGTGTGGCCCAGTCTGGCACCCCGTCCCATTAGAGGAGGATGCCGTTTTGGGAACGCCCCCTCCGTTACTTTGGCGTCTCTGGCACCGTCTCCAGGGCCTCTGTCCGACTTCGGCAGACGTCTGTTTTCTGAAGAAGACGGACATATCGAGACGGAGTTACTGCCCGACAATGCCTAAATGGTTTGGAGATGGGGAACAAGAGTGGGAGTCTCTTGTATGGTGTGCATGTGTGTATGTATCAGTGTATGCACGTGCATGTGTGTGTGTGTGTGTGTGTATATATATATATGAATGTGCACGTGTATGCATGTGCATGTTAAAATGATTCCTTTGAAGAGGAGGATGAAACAAATCGGGTGTCTGCGTGCTGGGGGCCAGGAACACACCATGAAAACCTGCAGCACTCCTTCGGCACAAGTTGCTCATTCTCACGGGGTCACTCTTTTCAAAAGCTCAAAGCTACTTTGTGTGCATTCACCCAAACAAACAGAACATGCATTCTCCGTGACAGAGCTGGCCTGCCCTCTGCCCTCAGGCGGAAAGGTCATCGTCTCCGCTTTATTGTGAACATTTCCGTCATGCGCAAAGCTCGGATGTCCCCCCCCTCCCCCATACATACATACATACATACAGTGGGGAGAACAAGTATTTGATACACTGCCGATTTTGCAGGTTTTCCCACTTACAAAGAATGTAGAGGTCTGTAATTTTTATCATAGGTACACTTCAACTGTGAGAGACAGAATCTAAACAAAAACAAAAATCCAGAAAATCACATTGTATGATTTTTAAGTAATTAATTTGCATTTTATTGCATGAAATAAGTATTTGATACATCAGAAAAACAGAACTTAATATTTGGTACAGAAACCTTTGTTTGCAATTACAGAGATCAGACGTTTCCTGTAGTTCTTGACCAGGTTTGCACACACTGCAGCAGGAATTTTGGCCCACTCCTCCATACAGATCTTCTCCAGATCCTTCTGGTTTCGGGGCTGTCGCTGGGCAACACGGACTTTCAGCTCCCTCCAAAGATTTTCTATTGGGTTCAGGTCTGGAGACTGGCTAGGCCACTCCAGGACCTTGAGATGCTTCTTACGGAGCCACTCCTTAGTTGCCCTGGCTGTGTGTTTTGGGTCGTTGTCATGCTGGAAGACCCAGCCACGACCCATCTTCAATGCTCTTATTGAGGGAAGGAGGTTGTTGGCCAAGATCTCGCGATACATGGCCCCATCCATCCTCCCCTCAATACGGTGCATTCGTCCTGTCCCCTTTGCAGAAAAGCATCCCCAAAGAATGATGTTTCCACCTCCATGCTTCACGGTTGGGATGGTGTTCTTGGGGTTGTACTCATCCTTCTTCTTCCTCCAAACACGGCGAGTGGAGTTTATACCAAAAAGCTCTATTTTGGTCTCATCAGACCACATGACCTTCTCCCATTCCTCCTCTGGATCATCCAGATGGTCATTGGCAAACCTCAGACGGGCCTGGACATGCGCTGGCTTGAGCAGGGGGACCTTGCGTGCGCTGCAGGATTTTAATCCATGACGGCGTAATGTGTTACTAATGGTTTTCTTTGAGACTGTGGTCCCAGCTCTCTTCAGGTCATTGACCAGGTCCTGCCGTGTAGTTCTGGGCTGATCCCTCACCTTTCTCATGATCATTGATGCCCCACGAGGTGAGATCTTGCATGGAGCCCCAGACCGAGGGAAATTGACCGTCATCTTAAACTTCTTCCATTTTCTAATAATTGCGCCAACAGTTGTTGCCTTCTCACCAAGCTGCTTGCCTATTGTCCTGTAGCCCATCCCAGCCTTGTGCAGGTCTACAATTTTGTCCCTGATGTCCTTAGACAGCTCTTTGGTCTTGCCCATTGTGGAGAGGTTGGAGTCTGATTGATTGAGTGTGTGGAGAGGTGTCTTTTATACAGGTAACGAGTGGAGAATAGGAGGGCTTCTTAAAGAAAAACTAACAGGTCTGTGAGAGCCGGAATTCTTACTGGTTGGTAGGTGATCAAATACTTATTTCATGCAATAAAATGCAAATTAATTATTTAAAAATCATACAATGTGATTTTCTGGATTTTTGTTTTAGATTCCGTCTCTCACAGTTGAAGTGTACCTATGATAAAAATTACAGACCTCTACATGCTTTGTAAGTGGGAAAACCTGCAAAATCGGCAGTGTATCAAATACTTGTTCTCCCCACTGTACATACAACAAATGCACAGTACAAAAACAAAACCACGTGTTCGGAGGCGGCCAGAGTGAAGCGCTCGCAAAAGTGTGTTCCTGAGGCTGCGGAATAATGATCAGAGACCGTGTCAATCATTTAACACAATTTATTGAGCCACGAGCATAATCAATTCACATTGCATTGATTAGAGAGTTGAGGAGGTATACAGCAGTCAGTTAACCGCGTACTGTCACAGTCAGAGGCGAGAGTTACACAATTCCTTTCCCTAAGAGGAGTGAACACAGGTAGGCGGTAAAGTCACCTTCCCGATTTCAACACTGCCTTAAATGGACACGGAACTGCAGCTATTGTATTGCACTTCATTGCACAAGTCTGAAGGCTTCCCACAAGCCTGTCCCGAAGGCACAAATGCAAAATAATAATTGAGACTAATCTGATCCACCCCTCCTGGTTCCCCAACAAAAAAAAAAACAAAAAAAAGCCCGTCAGAGTTGGGAGTCAATTCCATCTCAATTCGGAGAATTCAGGAAATGAATTGAAATTCCATGAATTCATGGAAAAAAACCTCATAGAACATGGACATGTTTCAATCCGTGCATTTCATTTCGATCCCTTTCATGGATCGACTGAATTGAAATGGAATTGACCCCAACTCTGCTGTCCATATCTAATCATAGCACTGTTGGCCAAGCATCTTGTGCATTTTTCCTGCATCTGAAATGAACAATAGTATTTCAAATAACATAAATATCAACAAACACACAGCCTCTACTTGCCATAAAGTACCAGGAGCAATAAAATCATGTCATTCCATAGGATTTTTGAAACTGATTTATATAAATATATAGTCGCTAGCTTCATATATAATATACATTTGATGGTTTTACACACCAACGTATAGCACTGCTGCATATGCCGAATTAGCTGGTTCAGTTGTAGCTACAGTAAATGGAGTTGTTGTGTCAATCCTAATACAACAGATGTCTGTACATGCCCTTAAAGTGAATGAAGTAAAGCTACGCACAGCATTGCTTTCACAGCTGACTGGCCACAGTCGTCTCGTGAATCACAACAGCGCACCATCCCTGAGCCTCAATTACATTCACATTGTTACGGCTCCAGCTGTCTGGCTGCCTGGCTTATCCCCTGCTGCGACCCAGTCGTACCATAAATGGGGGCTCATCCGGGATCTCTGGCAGTCAAACGTAAAAGAGAGGCAGAAAACGATTTGCAGTTCAAATTAGAAAGCTTTATTTAATAAATAATATCCAAAGCTTAAAGCCAACAACCTGCTGGTCCGGAGAGTGGAAGAACACCAGAAAAGGCCTTCTCGGATCCTTATATAAAAAATAAAAAAATAGGAGCAGCAGACTAAACGCAGGTGTTGTGAATTGCCATGCTTAGGTCTAATTGCTTACTACTGCTGTTCGCAGCAGTACGGGCAGCAGGGGATAAACCAGGGAGCCAGACAACTAGAGCCGTAACATGTATTGTCACGCAAACATGAATCAAATGTCCCAGACCGCGAACGGTCAGCAAATCAACAGATATTTGAAAATAAATACATCAATAAAAATGTTGGAACAACTCTAACAGATGCTCCTTGCCTTTAAAATTGTTGGTATTCTCATAAAGAAGCAGCAAAAGAGCTGCGGATCTTTAAATGAACTGGACTATGTCATAGTCTGGGCCTGCTCTTGTTTTCTCCTCTTAAAAGAGGGATCTATGCGCATCTTACACAGGCTTGGTCTTTAGGTGACAGGCAGACGCCTCAAGGACACACATTGATTTTGGATCAATTCAGTCCAATTCAAGACATGAAAGTTTGGAGTGCAAATAGCAACTGTTTAAAAAAAAGTAGGGCACATATTAAAATATGATTTATTATATATATATATTTTTTAGCAGATTTTTTTATTTTAGAACCCAGAGTCAAACCAATCTTCTGCAATGCCTTGATTGTTATTTTCTATAAATTTGTTTCTGATTTTCCCCCTTTTTTCTCCCCAATTTGGAAGCCAATTATACCCTCTATTTATTTAGATGAACCCTCCCCCACGAACTCGCCACCCATCTCTGTGGGGCAAGCTACTCTCTGAGGCCGGTGACAATCCGCCTCCTTCGAGACGGAACTCTCTGACCCCCTTTCTGGAGACACCCGTACGTGCTTCACAGCAAGTTTGTGCCGACCCCCTTCCCCCCTCCCTCAGGAGCGGACAGCCAAATGCCGCCCCCGATTGGGGCTAACGTCCAGGGGCGGTCCGGCAGAGATAGGTTTCGAACCGCGTCCCTGATAGGCAGCTCGCACTCGTACAGGATCAGCCAAATACGTCTGCGTTAGACTGCTTGATTGTTATTTTAGGAGTAAAACGAAACACAGTATGTGATTACGGGTGGTGGCCACTGTGTCTGACGGAGGAACACTAAACACAACAGCGAGCTGCGTTCCAATGCGCAGAACGTTCATTAACGTCTGCCGAGCTTTTTCACACTTTCCCGCTCTCAACGTTTTTTTAAACTTTTAAAATGTATTTTCAGATTTTCTCCCGTTTTTCTCCCAATTTGGTAGCTAATTACTCCCGCTATTCTTAGGTCAATCCCCTCCCTCGTAATTTACTGCCATAGCCCTGTGACCGGCAGTGACAAAGGCGAAGCATCGTCTCCTCCGAGACAGCACTCGTCATGCTGTCGACTGTAACTCCGGCACCCCAGAACCAGTCCTGTGCGCAGTGAACAGTGGCGGCTTCCCTCCCTCAGGAGCGGACAGCCAAATGCCACCCCGGTGGCACTCCCGGCCAGAGCAGACTCTGGCCCGACGGGGAATCGAACCCCGGTTGCCGTGGCCAGCGTCGGACGTTGAAACCACTAGAGGCCTCGCCCTCAAGAGTTTGCATTGAAAAGTCGCGTGTGGCTAAAAAAACAGCAACAGCAGGTCGGCTACCCGTGACTTTTTGGAGTTCGGATATTACGACAAATTTGTTTCGACTACTGCTGTTCCAGGGCGGAAACAAGTTGCCAAGCTGAACACGCATCTGCAAACATGGGGGAGGTAACAACGGGCCACGAAGCAGAAGTGCCCATCCCTCCGGTTCCAGTCACGATGAAACAAAAGCCACGGGTAAGACGGAAATACAGTGACACATGTCCACCCTTCTGGGCCACAAACATCCCTATAGGCGTCTCCAGGACTATTTTAACCCCGGCAGAGGAATGCTGTTTATGCTTATTGGACATCCAAGGTTTGTGCCAAACAAAATTCCCAAAAGGAAACGGACCAAAGCCATTTCGACTTTGGATTGGTACACTTGGTTCCAATCCAATCTGGTGGTTCTGTGTGGTTCCGTAGGTAGAGCATGGCGTTGGCAACGCTTAGGTTGTGGGTTCAATTCCCACGGGGACCACATATACTGAAAAATGTATGCATTCACTCCTGTAAGTCGCTTTGGATAAAAGGCATATATTATTATATATATGCTCTAGTTGCTCTATATTACACTTGGCTTCATGCCCTATGCGTCAGAACTGTTTATGGCAACGGTATGTCATTCCGCTGGGCAGGAGTCTCTTTCTAAACACTTATACTGTGAACAGCAGCTAAACACACACACCCAGATTGACTAGCAAGTGAGCATGAAACTACGATGAGCACAAATCAGACGATCGACATCGCCCTGATCACTAAAGCCTTTCATTTGGTGACGGATTGGGGCTCACAGTCTCTGTGCGTCCCGTCGGTCTACATTCGTGGTAAACAAGGCATCGGTTGCTCTCTTCGTACGCCAATATAAGATGCACAGAGGTGAATAGCAAGTAGTCCCCTCCCCCCCCCCCTCCCCAAATGTAGACGTGACCCATTGTCCACATGCATCCCCTGCTTTCACAGGCTGCCTTCGCAGGTTAAAATGGCAATTGTGCAGAGCGGTCTCCTAAAAGCTGATGTCCTGGGATGAGGAGGAGAGAGGCGGAAAGGGGCAGGGGCAGGGGCAGAGGAGGGCGTGTCCCGGGTGACGGAGGAGGAGGCGGGGGGGGAAACGGCACCTCCCCCCTCTCTACTCAGACGCCGACGCAGTCACCAGAGACTCCCGGGCCGAGGAGGCCGAGCGATTCCTTCGAGAGAGAGACAGACACAAACATGGCTACCTCCCAGGAGCTAGAGGGCGCCCTGTCCTGCAAGCACCCAGATAAGCTGATCCGATAACCCCGCCCCCAAAAAAATCAGCTTCCTACTAAATTAAAATGATGGGAATTACTCACATGATATATCCATCAGACAAAACAGGAAAGGGGCCAAAAAACATGAGAGAACAACTAAAAACTAGACTTACCCCTACTGCTACAACGACGTACTGCAATTCACTATGGGGGCAGCCCGCACAGCGAGTGGGTTCCAAAGTCATCCCTTAAGCCCTTAAATCCTTGTTGCAAAAATCCTAATTGACCCATCTCCATTAAGAAACTGCCTCACAACCAGACAAAGGGAGAACCAACGCCGACATGACATGACATGACATCCCGCAAACCGCTGCAGACTCGTGTCAGACCGGCCTCGCCCAGAAGAGGTGGCCACCCTGTGACGTAAACGCCGTTTTGACCAGCTTCCAATTAAACATCTCATACGTTACTCACTCGACGTTTGACGCGTGTTTATTACTCTACCGATCTGGGACAATGTCAGCGAACCCGCTAATTAAATAGGAAAATCACAAATCGACAAAAATACAGTCCCTGAAAATCCTTGAGGACACACAATGCGCCGCTCTCTGGTAAAGGTGAAGATGTGTATGGAGTGGGAAAGTGAACACTTTAAGGTGCATTTGGACATTTTTTCTCTCTCATGTGTCCCTTGTTCCACGCTGTCACGGGATCTGGAATGACTAGTTGGTGCCATCGCAATACACCACGTGGAGTAAGCGCTCACCGAGGGCTCGAGAGACAAATCTCGCAATCCAGGCAATCAGCAAACCGGTGACCGAGTTGACACATTGTCTCGTCACTGGCAAAAGCGCATTTCTTATCCGCGTAAAAATCAGGAACTGGAAAGAGTGCGTGCCTGACTCATCAGATCTGAATACGCTTCGAAGGCACGTGGCACAATAACATGAGTTTGTGTCGTTGAAAATCGGACATTGCTGACATTGCTGATTTCCTTCCGTCTCAGTGGATGTATCTGATGCTACTCGGATTTGAATGAGAATTGCAGCACAAGCAAAACAGAAGCTTCCCTTCAGAAGCTGCATCGTGGACAGAGGGGAAAAAGAGAGAGAGGGAGAGAGAGAGAAAGAGAGAAAACTCAAGCGCAAGCTCCACACAGCCAAGCAACTAAAGAAGGCATCGCTGCTCCAGTAGGTTTTTATAATGTTAAGTAAGGCAGTGACACATGCCAGCACGGGACACAAGACACAAGACACAGGGCAGGTATGCAGGACAGGTAAAGATGTGTGGGGAAAGGGGGGCGTGAGCCAAAAAACACAAATGATCGTGAGAATCACAAAATCAACCACACATCAGGTGGTGGGGTGTGACGAGGGGCGTGGTGGGAGGGGGTGATGATTACGGTGATCACAAGCCGAGTGCCATCAACGGCAAGGACTGAGGACACTAACTTGGCTTTGCTCCAGCACTGCCCCCTCTGGTGCCTCGGGGAATTGCAGGGCGGCGGCGGAGGGGGCGTGGGGCAGCCCGAGCCGGCTGCCGGCGCTGTAGAGACGGGGGCGCTTGACCTGGTCATGACTGGACAGGGGGGTGTAACTATTCCGCCGCAGGAGCGCGGGGACGTGGTCCTTCCTGGCTTTACCCTGATAGGGAGAGACCAGGAGTGGTAAGAGAGGGAGGGGGGAGAGAGAGAGGAAGAGGGAGAGATTCATGCCACTTGTCCAATGCAATGGACCACCCAGAACCACCATCGCCAAACCAACAGTGCAGCTGAACCCGTCGTCTGTACAGGAACACCATGAAGAACAACGTTAATCCAGGGTTATTTATGGGGTACGGTGCGGTAGGAACGCGTAGTGGAGATGTTGAGTGATCCGAGCTGTACAGACAGACATTTAACGGCATCGTTGGCGCACCAGGGGGGGCAACGTTCACACAACGACCGATGCAGGACCAGAAGTGTACAGGTGTGTTCGCCTACCGATGGGAGCTCATCACCTGGTTGGCTGGTCAAGCTGCTGCGATCGATTGGCTGAAAGTTTCCCCTTGAGGTGGAGCGAACGCACAGCACCTGAACTGGACACTGTGCCTCTAGAAGTGACTGAGCCCGGCGTGGTGGAAAAATACCATCACGCATTCGACCAACTCGACAAGCTTTTCCCCTGCACTTCACAGAACACAAACTTGGCTCCGGGAAAATAGAAAGACCGAGGCCGCTGGATCGCCCTTGGGGAAGGACGAAACAGTGAACCCAACAGATAGCACACACATGAAAAAAATCTATGCTGTGATTGACTGAGAAGAGACTCGATGCTGATTGCATAGGCCTATGGCGTTACGGCCTTCAGTCAATACTCAGTGAACAGACGACGAACGCAACAAACTCATAATGACTTCATTATGCATCAGAAATACAAATACATACACAGATGTGTACACGTAACTGCCAAAATAAAGGAAACACCAATGTAAAATGTCTCAATAGGGCGCTGGGTCACCACAAGACACCGAGACAGCTTCAGTGCACCTTGGCAATGCAACACCATTCTTCCACAACAAATTCCATCATTTGGTGTTTTGTTGATAGAGGTGGAAAATGGTGTCTCAGGTGTCGCTCCAGAATCTCCAGAAGTGTTCAATTGGGCAGAGATCTGGTGACTGAGACGGCCATGGCATATGGTTTACATTGTTTTCATTCTCATCAAACAATTCAGTGACCACTTGTGCCCTGTGGATGAGGCATTGCCATCCTGGAAGAGACCACTCCCATCAGGACAGAAATGCTTCACCATAGGAGATCACTCAGAATGGCTTTGTATTTATTGGCATTTACCCTTGCCCTCTAAGGGGTTGACTGGCCCCAAAACATGTCAAGAATATGCGCCCCACACAATAACAGAGCCACCAGAACCCTTAATTTACTCAAGTGTTTCCTTTATTTTGGCAGTTACATGAACATGGGAAAATGTCATAGCACAAAATGAACATTTTAATGAATAATGGCAGGACACTCCAAGACATCACATTTCGGGCAGTCTGAACCAAAATATAACAGCTGCGCACGTGGGCGTTCGCTTGACGACAACTCGGCTAAAACTGGCACAGATGGCAGGGAGGGGAGAACTGGGAAAAGCTGTCTGAAAATGAGAACCATTACCCGCACAAAAACCAGACTGACTTGTTTTTCCAGACATCGCCATCGTGTAGGTGTCAAACCAGGCAACCAACCCACATCTGCATGGATGTCACACTGACTTGCAACAGGTCACAAGCTCCACTGACGTCACAAAATTTCTCTGACACAAAGTTTCAACGAGGGGTTGGAGTTAAGCAGTTACTCATATTGTTATACGAATGTTTTAACAGTTACTCACATTGTTATACGAATGTTTTAGACTCTTTAGATGGACAGATAAGACGGATGGATAGGCGGACGGTATTTAGCAAGGCGTAAAGGAGAGTTGCATCTAGTGTGCATCTACAAAAGGTGTTTGAACTGCAAGCCTTGGTTGAGCAATTTGTTGTTGACGCTTCAGTTGTGTTTAGAAATGAATGTTTAGTCTGCCTGCGATGGATTGAACTGTCAATTCCTGCCTTGGTTGAGCAATTTGTTGTTGCCCCCCCGCGCCCTGACCAGGTTGTGTTTAGAAATGAATGTTTAGTCTGACACGGGGGAGTGAGCGGGAACGGAAGACGGCGTCCACTTACCCACGGCCTATCCCGATGTGTGTTCACAGCCTCGACCTTCAGGTCGAACGTCTCCACGTTACATCCTATCAGGGAATATTGACTGCAGTCACAATAAGACCAGACCATATCATGAGATTACAGATCCCTTGGCTTTACAGACGTCAAGACACTACATTGCATTCATTTCGCAGATGCTCTTATCCAGACTTACAACGGGAAGGAACGCAAATGCGTCCATATGAGTCACGGGCGACAGTGATATAGACCAGAGAGAGAGAGAGAGAGAGAGAGAGAGAGAGAGAGAGAGAGAGAAAGAGAGAGAGAGAGAGAGAGAGAGAGAGAGAGAGAGAGAGAGAGAGAGAGAGAGAGAGAGAGAGACAGAGAGAGAGAGGAGACACACTGAGGCTCACTCCACACACACTCTTAGACCAGACAGTGTTGGTGCGACATCATAAAAGCATAAATGTAGGTGAAGGGTTATGAGTTTAATGTGACAAGCCCAGAGCCATGACGGTGTTGATCACGTGCGGACATCTTACCGTAGGCCACAGGAGTGAGCTTGAGTACTGTGTGGAGCGGACACTTCAGGTAGGGCAGGTCATCTGAGGAAACAGGCACGTGACAGTTTCACCAGGAAAGGGAAAAGATGGCACCTACATCTGAACCCGGGTCACGTGACCGCATGATCACACCCCCACAACATTCCATTGTCCCCACGGAGGACCGGCAAATAAACATGTGTATGTGACTGAGAAGCCACTATGACTGGGCAAGGGTTAGATACGCTGGAAAATTGAGTTGACACCCACGTTCCCTGAGATAAGAGCAGGGGGGCTGCTCATAACAATGGGCCAGGCCCAATATTTTCAGCCATGTAAGAGAATGTTCTTTTTTTTTTTTGCACGTGGTTTAGATCACTGGTTCTAAACCTCGGTCCTGGGGACCCACTGTTTTCGCTGGTTTTCGTTCCAACCATAACTGCAACCTCTGAATTGTAACTAGCTATTAATTGTTCTGAGTTAGACACTTTTCTCTTAATATTGCATTTACCGTGCCATATTATTACCATGAGCAATAAATGTCCCGTATTCACATCCCAGGACTCTAATGTTCTCATTTTCTGTAATGGGCTCTATGACACATGACTAACTTTTTTAATTGATTAAATTATAGACTGAAATCCACGGGGACCTGATTGTTGGCGGTCTGGAAACCTGGTCACTGAAACTAAAGTTGTGCAACAACCTCGCATCGTGTTAACATAGGTTTAAGGAAAAAATGATGGTAGAACTTAACACGTTTTCAACAGCTTCAATTGATCGAGAGATTGGCTGTAACAAAAACCAGCGTACACAGTGGGACCCAGTGTGAGGACCGAGGTTGAGACCCACTGGTGTGGCCACAGATTTACCTACAGGGTCCTAGTTTAACTATGTGGTTGCTCCTAGCACCCAGAAACTGTACTTCCCACTAGGGTGGCTTTCAGCAAAACTGTTCTTGACTACGGTTAGCACTTTGTTGTACGTCGCTCTGGATAAGAGCGTCTGCCAAATGCCTGTAATGTAATGTAATGATTTTCCTTATGCACTTTGTAGAACTGCATTTCTCAGAAAAAGTGGAAGGTTTGTAATTCCCACCCCCGTGACTGATACAGCATCCGGTAACAGCCGTCTGCATGGCGGTGACGGCGAGGAACGGCAGTGTCACTGTGTTTGTGGCCCGTCTGTGTTTTTAAAACATTTTTATAGTAGGATATTTTTACCTCCGACAAAAACCACAAAACCACTTGAAGTCTGTCTTTCAGCATGCCTGAACACAGCTTGTTTATGCTCCCGGTTTCAAGGATGAGCGGAAATAGTTCTACTGGTTTCCATTTATCAGGAAAAATGACTTTTGTTGTAGGATGAGGCAAAACATTGACATTTTTTTAAAAACATGCTGCATTGTCTTTGTAGTCCTGTCCCATCGCTGTTCTCTCCAGTGCATGTATGTGTATGTGTTAGTGTGTATGCTTGTACAGTGCCTTGCAAAAGTACTCAGACCCTTGGAAAGTTTTCAAACCTTGCTGGATTACAAATGATATGTTACATTATTATTTTTTTCTTTTTTCAATTTAATATTTCTTATTCAAAACTAAATGTTAAAAATTAATTTTTATAAAGAGGAAATTAGTTATGCCAGCAAATATTTTAAAGAAGAAAATGAAAAAAATATGCTGCTTGAGTAAGTATTCAGACCCCTCGCATTAATATTTGGTGGAGGCATCTTTTGCTGGAATAACAGCTTTAAGTACATTTCTACCAACTTTGCCCACTGGTTTCAGGTGATTTTCATCCATTCTTCCTGGCAGAACTGCTCCAGCTCTCTCAAGTTGCTTGGACATCGCTTATGGACAGCAATTTTCAAGTTGGGCCACATTCTTGATGGGGTTCAGGTCAGGACTTTGACTGGGCCACTCAAGGACATTTACCTTTTTATTCTTGAGCCACACTGTAGCTTTGGCCCTGTGCTTTGTATCGCTGTCCTGCTGAAAGGTGAATTTCTTGCCCCAGCTTCAGTTTTTTGGGAGACTGAAATAGGTTTTCTTGCAGCATCTGCCTGTACTTTGCTCCATCCATTATTCCTTCTATTCTGGCAATTTTCCCAGTCCCTGCTGAGGGGGAACATCCCCATAGCATGATACTGCCAGCACCATGCTTCACTGTAGGGATGGTGGTACGTGGGGCATAGGCAATGTTAGGTTGCGCTGTAAATAATGCTTTAAGTCTCATCTGACCATAAAACCTTTTCCCACATCTTAGCTGGATCAGTCACACACTCTCTAGCAAACTCCAGGTGGGCTTTCAGATGTTCTGTTTTGAGTAATGGCTTTTTCTTGCCACCCTGCCATACAGGTCAGTATTATGCAGTGCTCTTGATATTGTTGACTGGATGAGCTATTACTCCATTCTCAGCCACTGAACTCTGTAGCTCTTTTAGAGTAATTGTTGGCCTCGCAGTGGCTTCCTTCACAAGTCTCCTCCTTGTTTGGTCACTGAGTTTGGTGGGACAGCCTTCTCTAGGCAGGGTCTGGGTGGTATGATGCAGCTTCCACTTCTTGATTATTGAGCCAACAGTGATCACTGGGATATCCAAATCCATTTTTATTTCATTTGTTTTCATTCATTTCAAAATGTGAAACAGGGTCTGAGTACTTTTGCAAGGCACTGTATGTATGTGTGTGTGTGTGTGTGTATGTGTGTGCATATGTGTGTGTATGTACGCATGTGTGTGTGCGTGTGTGTATATGTATGTGTACGTATACACACCTGCACTCTTGTCCAGGAAGTAGGCGAGCAGGCAGCGCATGACGGCCTGATGGCAGATCACCAGCACGTTGCCCTGCCTCTCCAGCTCCATGATCACAGGCTCCAACCGCTGAACCAGGTCCTGGTACGACTGTGGAGAGAGAGAGAGAGAGTCTGAGAGAGAGAGAGAGAGAGACACTGAGGCTCACTCCACACAGAGAGAGAGAGAGAGAGAGAGAGAGAGAGAGAGAGAGAGAGAGAGAGAGAGAGAGAGAGAGAGAGAGACTGAGGCTCAGACACAGAGAGAGAGAGAGAGAGAGAGACACTGAGGCTCACTCCACACAGAGAGAGAGAGAGAGAGAGAGAGAGAGAGAGAGAGAGAGAGGGGACGGGACGGGACGGGACACTGACCCCTGATTCTAACAGGGGGCGATTCGGCAACGAGTGCATTGATTGTCTATGAGAGCGGGCGACTTCCGATGATTTGACCGATTGGCCGATTTGTGGGCGTGACGGCAACACAGAAAAGTTGAAAATTCTGAACTTTCGGGCGATATCGCCCGGTAAGAGCCAATCAAATTCATGTCTTGCTCTTTTTACCTCCCACGCAGAAACCAACACAACACCGAAATTTTGTTCCTAGTTCCGACACTTCAACATGAATGAGGAGAAACTGATAACAGCGGTCTGCAGTACCGCCATACGTTATTTAATCCTAAAAGCATAAATATTTATAGCTAGCTAAACTTATATGGCCTACATACATCTTATTTAATGTTTGTGTTGGTTAAAAGGCAATTTTTTATCGCATGGGTACGTTTGGAAAAACGTACCGGAGACAAATTGCGAGCCGTTTCCAGCGCAAGTAAATGGCCACAATTGTAAAAAGCCTTCTGAGTTTGAGTTTGCGGTTCATGATTGAAGGAAACAATACTGCTAGCCAACTAATATTTATAATAAAGATTCTCAAAATCTATGATTAACTATTCGTTTACCATGCAAAAATTTTGTAAGCACGTCGGAAGCATTTTTGAGGAAGCCATTCAAGCGTGGGGAACGCCCACGCTAGATTTATTCGCCTAGTATCGCCCCGTTAGAATGCGGGGTGAGGCTCACGCTCCACATGGGTAGCCAGTGTTTAGCAGCAGGTTTACCTCTCCTCCGGGGTAGCGGTAGTGGTATTTGTCCTGGTCCCTCAGAGCAAACTCCTCTGGATACGAGTCCTGGATCATCTCATAAGTCATCTCCTCACACACCCCCTGAGAGAGAGACACACACACACACACACGCATCAATTTTCTAGAAAAACAGATTGAGCCTGCGAAGACACCGTCAGTTTGCGTCATGTGACGGGGTGGAAGGGCGCGGGGTCAAAGGTCAGTACTGACAGCATCGATCTCATTGAGGATCTTCCACTGCTCGTAGGGCACTGCCAGCTCCTCGGCCGTCTGGATGGTCCTCCTCAGCTGGCTGGTCCACACCTTCAGGTCCGGGAGGCACTGGTCTTCAACAAAGTCCTGTAGCGCATGGGCAAACTGAGAGAGGGAGAGAGGGAGAGAGGGACGGAGAGAGAGAGAGAGAGAGAGAGAGAGAGAGAGAGGAGAGAGAGAGGGAGGGAGAGAGAGGGAGGGAGGGGAGGAGAGGGAGAGAGAGGGA
The DNA here is from genome assembly GCA_029706075.1 of Aldrovandia affinis. Lineage (NCBI taxonomy): Eukaryota > Metazoa > Chordata > Actinopteri > Notacanthiformes > Halosauridae > Aldrovandia > Aldrovandia affinis. The sequence continues at coordinate 514,507 of JAINUG010000333.1, read as the reverse complement.
GAGAGAGAGAGAGAGAGAGAGAGAGGGAGAGAGAGGGGGAGCAAGAGAGAAAGAGAAGGAGGAAAAGAGGTAGGCAGCGGGGCGTAGAGAGGAGGGGGCGGGGTCCCATATCAAATCAGAACACCCAGGACATAGTAAGATCTGTTATCTCTGTGTTCACCTCTTATACACACAAGAACACAGAGCCGATCAGATTACCTCTCCATTCATCCTTAAAGGGACTTAGTTCTTTAATTATGTATCTGTAGGGGTAGGTTTAATTAAGCGACCGATATTAAATTACACAATTACACAACTCAGGATTGAATGAGACCCAGTCTGCCCGAACACAAAGGGTTTCAAAGACCCTCCACATTCATACTAGAAATCCCTGGATGAAATATGATTAGGCCTGAAACAGGGCATCACAATGCAGAGGATTACAATGGACAGATTATTACAATTCACAAAAATCTGGCCTTAAAACAACCCTGGACTTTTCATGAACACTAATTGACCCAACCCCCATTCTTTTGCACCACTGAAATTGTCTTTGTGTATTATCCCTTTAGATTTATTTCAAATTTATTCATTCATGTCATTGTTATTATACACTCATGTTCATATTGTGTAAATATTATTCATTTATGCTTCATTTATGCACTTTGAGATTCATAGTAATGAAAAGCTCCATAAATAAAATGTATTATTATTATTATTATTATTAATAAAATAGATAATCTTCATAAACCGATACTGCAATGACCACACGTGAACAGTTGAGAGCGGAAAGACACAAGCGGACCGTAATGCCTTCAAGCATCTGCAGCGGTCAGTTGAGCATCGTCGCCCAAATTAGAGGGAAGACTCACTTGAAAAGACATGTTTAAACCTGATGAAGACCAGTGCAGGCTCTTGGTTTGTTATTAAACCGTGGGAAACGTTAAAACGGCGTTTGAGACGTGCAGTCAGTTTCCTCCACCTGCATTCCCTTATCGACCCCGCACCCGTGTGCACTGCGCCATGTTTAAAACCCTTTTAAAAACATACTTTCACAGACTTGCTTTTACAACCTTTTAACCTTTGTTTTGTGTTTTTTCATGGTCAACCAATTTTTATTATTTTTATATTCTCGTTTGTCTATTTAAAAAAACTAAACATTTATATCCCTTTTATATTTTTCGCATTTATGTTTGTGAAGCCCTTTGTGCTGTATTGCTGGAAAGGTGCTATATAACAAAAAATTGGCATATATTTATTTTCCATTTAAAATGTCTCAAACTAACGATTTGGTGTGGTGTGCGCTGCCCGTTAGGGACGTGGATCGAAACCCGCATCTCTACCAGACCGGCCCTGGTCGTCAGCCCGATCGGAAGGCGGCATTTGGCTGTCCGCCTCCGGGGAAGGGGGGAGGGAGAGCTGGCACGAGTCCGTCGAGGAGAAGGTTAAGGCGTCCATGGAAGAATTTCCGTCTCTGAAGAGGCGGCTAACAATAGGCCAGGAATGTGTGTCTCGCTCCAAGAGGATGGGCGGCGGACTCGTGGGGGTGGGGAATTGAAATAAATAGAGGGTTTCTCCAAATTGGGAGAAAAACGAAAAAAATAAAAAGTCTGAAACTGGAGGTACGGCGTGAGGGAGAGGCCGTGTCGGGATGCGTCCCCCTCTCAGCGCGGCGCGGGGCGGGGCGGCGCGGGGCAGGGCGGGCGTGGCGTACCTGCTTCCCCTGGACGGAGAGCTCGGCGTCGCCCCCGATGCGGCCCTGCACGTTGTGGTCACTCTCGCCGTGGCGACACAGGTAGATGGAGTGCGAGTGCACGTGGATGTTCATCAGGTAGTACACGATCTTGCTCTGGATGTAGTCCTGCACGCGGTTCACCAGGAAGCGCTGGCCCACGTTGATCACCTTGATGAAGGACATGTCTCTGGACGGGGGGGGGAGAGACCAGTCAGGAGGACCGCCACACACACCTCCTCAGCCTGAGACGCCCCCGTTACAGTCCGCATCGCACGGACGCCGATCGTTATCCCTCCTTCGGATGAGATGTCAAACCGAGACTCTCTGCGGTCATTAAAGATCCCATGGAACTTTTTAATCATGGTGTCAACCCCAGTTCTGGTCAAATTCCCACAAAACTGACCTGCTACATATGGCCTCCTAATCATCCCCTACACCCGATTGGCAACACAATCCCTAACACTTCCCCATCTACTTTCCCTCCAATCGTCACTGCAAATGACAACTGAGCACTTAGCTAACCTACCTGATTAAATAAAGGTAAAATAAAATACAAATAATTATCAGGACTGTTTTCCAAATGGGGCAGAGGGGGCCTTGAATTTGAGGTTTGCTGAATGAAAATGGGCCGGGTTGACTGTAGAACTGTATTACACAGGATATGACTGTCGACAGTGTTGACCAACTGTCTAGGAGTGTTGATTTGACGTTCCATTTGTTACTTCTAAGAACAATGTCTCCACCTAGTGGATGATTTATGGTAATGCCCCGGAATACTTAAAGGGGGTGGGTCATGACTCATTTACACATAAAATCTAAATGTGTACAGAAATCTACAGAAGTAAAGTATGTCATATTTATATATAAAAAGAAAAGTCAATTAAGTTTTGAAAACCCTGTTATAATGGGTTGGGCTCATGGAAAATGTGACAGCTCACCATGTGTTTAGAGTGGGTGTTTCCCTCTTGTTAATGTTTAAACCGTAATAACATTACAAACTGGTTTATCTGGCTCTGGCAAGATGTGAAACGTTTTGTAAAATGACCATTTAGCTTCTTTAAAAAAGAAAACATTTGAAAATGTTGTCATGATAATTAAAAGTATTTCCTTTAGTGAAATTTATATGGAAAATGTTATTATTCCTGTTTTCCATCCATTTTGAACATAACAAATCGATTATAGACGATTTTCATGAGCCACCCCCTTTAAGAATAAAAAAGTTTACATTCCAACAAGGAAATAAAATTTTAAAAACTCTCCTAGAAGACAAATCATCTATATGTCAGAAAATAAATTAAATGAAAACATTCCCTCACTTGTCATAGTTATCTGGATCTAATGGTTGGTATGTAACTTTGTAACATTCGATTCTTTTCAGGAAGTCATCCATCACCCTCTCCCTGTTTCTCTCTGGATAATCCGGGCTGGACACCTTCACTTCCTGTGACAGAGAGAAAACAGGAGCTACTCACAAAGCACAAACAGCACAGGTTAAGCATACGAGTAAGCCTTGGCCATAAAGCGTCTGTGACATGTTTTCAGCCAATAATGTCAGCTGGAAATGTGGCTCCCTGTGGCTCAGTAGGTAGAGCAGTTGTGTTGGCAACGCTTAAGTTGTGGGTTCAATTCCCACTGGGACCACATATACTGGAAAATGTATGCATTCATTACTGTAAGTCGCTTTGGCTAAAAGCGTCTGCTAAATGGCATATATATATATTACAAATATCCAAAAATGTTTTATGTCAACTGAAAAAATAAGTAGTCAAAAATGATGACGCATGGATATTTCACTCAGAATGCGATCAGTGAAAATGTGATTGGAGCTCATTTTCTGTATGGTAACAGACCTCAGACTTAAATGGACATTAGAACTCACCAGAATGTTAGCAGCAATGACTTCCGGGTCATCACAAACTGACTCCACAAAGAACACCTGGCAGGAAGGAGTCATTAGGTCATTACACAAACACCTATTACACTAACACTCATTACACTAACACGTATTGCACCAATTCTCCCTACACTAACACACTAATTAAATTACATCTCACTACACTAACACTAATTAAATTACATCTCACTACACTAACACTAATTACATTAAATCACATTACACTAACACTAATTAAATTAGATCTCATTACACTAACACTCATTAAATTAATTCCCATTACACTAACACTTATTTCACTAATTCCCATCACCCTAACACTACAATAATCAATCTTTCTGTAAACCACCCAAGTTTTCAAAACTCCATGCAGTTGCAAATGAACTAATAATGCATATTTGAATAATTTACACAATTGTTGTGACTTATGGCCTACGATGATGCTGATAATGACGACAGGCTTTAGGTGTAGTTAAAATGCAGGCGTCCATGTTCACAATGTTGCACAACCAATCGCTTGTGGGCATTATTTGGTGGTGGCCCCCGGGGGAGATCATGCCTAACAAACCCCCTGGACTTGTTTTGACTTTGTAGCTTAACCAGGCTTATGAGATTACATATTTGGACAGATTTTCTGACATACAGAACGTAATTATGGGTTTAGGATGTGAATAACGGAGAGGGAAACACATGTTGTGTACTAAAGTGATGATTTATTCATTTGTATCTCTCTTCTGGGAAACAGCAACACAGAGGCTGGGCCAGCTTTCACACCCTGGAGAGACTAATGCTTATTTGAGTTGGGGATAGGGTACAGTGCCCTTCAGAATTATTGGCACCCTTGGTGAAGATGAACAAAAAAGGCTATGGAGACATTTCTGTTGTTCATCAGCTTGATCTTACACTGAATATGAGAGAAATCTAACCTTTAATTGAAGTAAAATTATTAGAAAAAAAATCTAAATTTATCCAAAACAAATCCCCCTCAAAAACATGTCACAATTATTGCCACCCTTACAAATTCTTATGAACAAAATCTAAATGAAGTACAGTATATATATATATATATATAAGTTCACCTGAGTCTTTAGAAACTCTTAAGTGGTCATCCATGACTTCCTGTTTCACTGGGGTATAAATATGAGGTGACACACAGGCCAAACTCCCTTAGTCATCCATCAACGTGGGGAAGATCAGAGAACACACAAATGAAATGAGACAAAATGTCGTTGACCTTCATAAATCAGGCAATGGTTATAAAAAAATAGCTACACCCCTGAAAATACCCATCTCCACTATTAGGGCAATAATTAAGAAGTTTAAAACAACTGGAGCTGTGATGAACCTGCCTGGAAGAAGACACAAGTGTATTTTGCCCCCACGCACAGTGAGGAGGATGGTTCAAGAGGCAAACATTTCTCCAAGGATCACAGTTGAAATTGGTTGCATATTGGGGTCACCAGGTCTCCAAAACTACAATTAGAGACCACTTCTGTAGCAACAAGCTATTTAGGAGGCTTGGCAGAAGAAAGCCTCTGCTGTCATCAAACCACAAACATAAGCGCCTGGAGTTTGCTAAACATCACTGGAACTTTGAGTGGAACTGGGTTCTATGGTCAAACAAACAAACAAAACAGACAAAAATAGAGCTTTTTGGCAACAAACACCAGAGGTGGGTTTGGCTTAAAAAGAGGGATGATCATGCAGAAAATAACCTAATCTCCAATCTGAAGTATGGTGGTGGATCTTTAATGTTGTGGGGCTGTTTTACTTCCAAAGGCCCTGGGAACCTTGTTAGGATACATGGCATCATGGACTCCATCAAGTACCAGGAGATTTGAGGTCAAAATCGGTTTGCCTCTGTCAGGAGGCAAAAATTGGGTTGTGGTTGGAACTTCCAGCAGGATAATGATCCAAAGCATACCTCCAAATCCACACAAAAATGGTTCACTGACCACAGAATCAAGCTCTTGCAATGGCCAGGCCAGTCCTCTGACCTAAACCACATTGAAAACTTGTGGGGTGAGCTGAAGAGGAAAGTCCACAAGTGAGGATCTGGAGAGATTCTGTATGGAGGAATGGTTTCAGATCCCTTGCCATGCGTACTCCCACCTCATCAGGTATTATAGGAGAAGACTCAGTGCTGTTATCTTGGCAAGGGGAGTGTGCACAAACTACTAAATACAGTATAGTGCCAATAATTGTGAAAAAATGTTTTTGAGAATTTGTTTTGTTTTTTGATAAGGATTTTTTGTTTCTCTGAATAATTTTACTTCAATTAAAGGTTAGATATCGCTCGTATTTTAAGTGTAAGATCAAGCTGATGAGCAACAGATATTTTTCCATAGCCTTTTTTGCTCATCTTCACCAAGGGTGCCAATAATTCTGGAGGGCACTGTATATGTTGTACAGTGATCTTACAACACAGATGATATCATGACAGAACAATGACACACAACGTAACCAGAGGCGGCATCACGTAAACCTAGGAGATTAACGCAGGTCCCAGTCTGGATGTTTACCTTGTACCCGTTCTCCATAGCGAAGCTGAGGATCATGTCCCTTCTCTCTCTGGTGGTGTTGGTGGCATCAAAAACCTAGAAACACACACACACACACACACACACACACACACACACACACACACACACACACACACACACACACACACACACACACACACACACACACACACACACACACACACACACACACACACACACACACACACACACACACACACACACACACACACACACACACACACATTTTAACAATTTATTTATGTCCACATAAAGAAAAGCATGCAAGGACACAAATTCTGAAGGTGCAGTAAAGTTGCATTCACAGAGTCATGGCACAGATCTTCAAGATACAAAACAAAACACATCACTTATGGGTATAAGTAGCAGCGTCTCCGCCATATATGGCGGCTGCCAATGATGGCAGAGACAGCACAATATTTAGCTAGCCTTTTAGCCCCCTTTTTGGGCATTCCAAGTTGTTGAAACCCTTTAACGACCAACCTGTGAGTATGTCCGAGGCATACTCGGATAGTCTGCACCTATAGCCTAGCTCTGAGATGTTATTTAGAAGTGGTTGGTATTTAATGACCTTGGTCATAAAGGCTTCCTCTAGGCTAGGGTCAAAGGTGCAGACTATCTCTAATACAGACACTTCTCTGGCCTCTTCATTAACAACAACAACATCTGGTGTATTAGCAGACAACTGTGTAAAAATGCACACACACACACACACACACACACACACACACACACACACACACACACAACAGACAACACACAACACACAACACACAGGTGTGTCTCTCAGGAGAACAAATACAAAAATACAAAGAGCAAAAACAATTGCACTTCCATCCTAAGCACCCTTATCACTTCAAATGAACGTGTGATTGTGTTTGAACAGAAATGCAGGTGCAGCACTGCCCTCAGGAGACCGAATCAATCGAGGGTCAACGTTTCCCTAACACCTGGACCTGCCTCCGGTTTTATTGCCTGGACACTGGAGACTAAGTTATCACTTTTTCTGGGAGTTTAAAGGTCAAGAGGAAGAGGAAAAAGAGGAAGAGGAAGAATGAGGAAACATGTTCCTTACAGCGATCTGTCCCCCTTCCTCCTTCAGGTAGGACTTGACGTCCTGCAGAGCCACCAAGGCACACTTCCTGAGGGGACGAGAGAGAGACGGGCAGAGTGAACACCGCTGTCACAACACACACAAAAGAGCCTCACACACACACACACACACGCACGCACGCACACACACAGCTCAGCTCATCTGTCACAACACTCATAAAAGAGCCTCACACACACACACACACACACACACACACACACACACGCACGCACGCACACACACAGCTCAGCTCATCTGTCACAACACTCATAAAAGAGCCTCACACACACACACACACGCACGCACGCACGCACACAGCTCAGCTCAGCTCAGCTGTCACAACACCCATAAAAGAGACAGAAAAATGCACACACACACACACAGAGAGACACCTAAGCCAAAGCACGCCATTATCCCTTACTCAGACAGCATGATTAGAGATGGTTTAAATCGCTCATTGTCTCTCCTTAACAATGTACTACCATCACTACAGCAGACCCCCCAACCTTCTAAGTACCACTTCCACACGTGAGCCAATTTCTGGAGACAAAGCCAGAAATGTCACCTCCCTTTCGTTGGCAACAACAGACCGGAGACAACTTCTCTCTCCTCTGTCGTTCTGTCTTTGCTTGGCTCAGCTCCAAACACAACTTATTTTCATAACTACATTTGTAACCGAAGTGTCATTTTTGCATAGTTGGCCCCCATGTACGCACATAGTTTGAGCTCAAAGTGTGTGACTGGTATGCAGGATGCATTACTGCTGGCCTTCTTGAGTGCTTAAGGAAAAGTACTACACCTGTGGTTCTGTGTGGCTCAGTAGGTAGAGCATGGCGTTGGCAACGCTGAGGTTGTGGGTTCAATTCCCACTGCGACCACATATAGTGAAAAATGTATGCATTCACTACTGTAAGTCGCTTTGGATAAAAGCGTCTGCTAATATGGCATATATAAAATGGCATATATGCTTCAGTGCTATTGGATGGTCACCTAATGCAATCACCTTTGTTAAATGGTAAAGGAGGGTTAGAAATAAAGTCAATTGGAGACAGCACCACCAGTAATCGGTGTGAGAAGGGTGAAAGGCTGTCTTTGCTCTATGGTTTAAATTGAACTTTGGACCCGCGTTTCACCAAATATAGCTTCAGTGGACGATTCTGTCAAAGAAAATGCTATCTAAATTACTATTCCAATAAACAAATTACTATTCCAGACACATTTCTATTTCCAATACAGTTTGTGTCATTAATGTCACGATCATGAAGTGATGAAACTATCATGACAGTCGTATGAGGAAACACATTTTGTGAATAAAGGTATTTAGGTGTATATACAGTATTTTCCATACTGGCAGATACTACACGTTATGAAACTGCAGTGTCATCAACATAGCAATGCACATGGCAACAACAAATTGGAGACACACCGTCAAAACACAATGGTGCCTCTCGCTAGTTCATACGACACCTCGTCAATCTCTAAGCCTAAACTAATAAAGTGTGGTGAACTGGAGGCCACATTATAATAACACAATACCTCTCTTTTCATTTCCATGTGAATTTGACTTGAAATGTCAAGTGTTCGTGATACCACGAACCCGAGAATAGAACTGGAAACGTTCCCAGCGAAAACAGAAAGGGGCCTTTTATCCTGTGGAAGGGAGAGAGCGGACAGCCAAATCCCCCCCACATGACAGACATGTACCTGAATGTCGTTTGATTGTCACTCGATACGCCGAGGCCGTTAGCAGCCCGGCCTCGGGAACAACCTCTCACAGTCACGACGCGGCCCTTCCGCTGGATCAGCACGCTGCGGCTGGGCCCCAATCTGCTTTCTCAAAGTCAAGCCCTCTGGCGCACAAAGCTTTAACGATTTTTTTATTCCTGGGATACGACTCACCGTGTCGACCGCGAAGAGGGCGATCTTTTGACATGCGGCCTCAGTGGGGCCCGACGCCGGCGTGCGGCAGGAACACGCCCGCTTCAGCGGTGAGCGAAGACGAGTCACATCGGAAACCTGATAACTTGAGTTAATTAAAGCCAGTGGGGTTCCTGGCAAGCCTGATCCATTATCAGCTGATGGAGGTTTTAGCTGCAAGTGCTGGCCAGAATGACTCAGAATCACTCATTATGGTGGGTGGCTGTAGTACTCCAGCTTACCCCCGTGTTCCTGCCAAATCAACCTCTACTCAGTAGCTAACTGCACCCAGTAACTGCCTTTTTGGGGGCCTCATTAGAATCAGAATTATTTATTCGCCAAGTAC